>OX940974.1:136822452-136891315 GCA_954871275.1 Leptopterna dolabrata | reverse complement strand
TTTTTGCTGAGCGATTACATAGGTGTATTATTCAGAGAATAATAAACCAAAAAGGAGGGAACTTAATTCAAGTTTTGTTGGGGGGGGGGGGGGGGGGGGGATTGGTGGAAACCCCCAGAAATAGCTATTTCAATTATTTTACATGAAAGCAACAATAAATGAACAGCCAGCATCCAGTAGAATAATAAACCCATGTGACAAGGACTTCGTAGCGTTTTTGGAATCTACGCACCTTGAAACGGAAAAGAAAAAAGTTTAAGGGGGTGTTATAAAAATTTTTGCTGAGCGAATACATAGGTGTATTATTCACAGAATAATAAACCAAAATTTAATGTCCGTCCACCGTCCGCCGTATCACGTGTACAGGCTTCATTTTCGGTCTAAAAAATTCGTTCTTTCGCACACAAGCTCCATTTGGGCCCTACTTGTGTCCCGAAACGTTGCAGCCCGATCGGAATATACCCAGGGGTGTTATGAGTGAAAATGTGTATAGAAATAGGTACTTTTTGTGTTTTAGTAACATGTTAGTAACATGAGCTTTTGAGGTATCGTTTTCCATGTTTTTGGAACGAGAAGACCGAATATGAAGTCGATTTTGACCAAAGAGTGGAAAACTGAGGTTCTACCAAATGTTCAGCTCCCAAAATTTATTTTTCGTGAGTCAAAAACCTGGGAAATCGTCTGAAATCACCTTCAGTTTGTATGATTACACAAGAAGAAGTGTCGACACGTGGATCAAGACGATTAAATGACACTACCAATGGTCAAAGACAATTTGAAGAAAAAAAATCGTACCTAATTCGTGTTTTGGGGGCCAAAAATGGTGGAAACCATCAGAAATAGC
Organism: Leptopterna dolabrata; assembly: GCA_954871275.1. Classification (NCBI taxonomy): domain Eukaryota; kingdom Metazoa; phylum Arthropoda; class Insecta; order Hemiptera; family Miridae; genus Leptopterna; species Leptopterna dolabrata. The sequence continues at coordinate 136,890,471 of OX940974.1, read as the reverse complement.
TATTTCAATTATTTCACAAGAAAGAAAAAAAATGAACAGCCAACATTTCTGTTCGTATGTCCAATAGAATAATAAACCCTTGTGACAAGGACTTTGCAGCGTTTTTTTCTTTAAAAAAATTATCTTTGATCATAGGTAGCACCATTAATTGTCTTGACTCACCTGTTCATACTACTTCCGATGTTATTATACTAATGCATGGTGATTTCAGACCCAGGTTTTGACTCGTAAAAAATTAATTTTGGGAGCTGATCCTTCGTCACAACCTCAATTCCTCACTCTTTGGCCATAATCAACTTCATTTTCGGTCTTCTGGTCCTAAAAAACATGGAAAACGGTACCTCACAACCTCATCATCGCTAAAACCTTAAAAAAAAAAAAATAAATAAATTCACCTCCATAATACCCTTGATTGTATTCCGATTGGATTGACGAGCTTCGGAGCGCAACTAGGACCCAAATGTTTTCCCAAATGGGGATCCAAACTGTGCCCGGCAGAACGACGATTTTAGACCAATATTTAACGTAATTTTAGGGCTGAAACTTCCTTAGAACTCGATTTGCCAGTCTTTGGTCAAAATCGACTTCATAATTGGCCTCCTCGTCCTAATAAACATGGAAAATGATGTCTCACGAACTCATTTGACTAAAACACCATAAAACCTTATTTTTACACCATTTTTTCACCCATAACACCCTTTGGTATATTACGATCGGGCTTAAATGGAGCTTGTGTGCTATAGAACGTATTTTTTAGACCGAAAATAAAGTAGATATGGATGATACGGCGGACGGTGGACGGACATTGCGTTTTTGGAATCTACGCACCTTGAAACGTAAAAGAAAAAATTTTGAGGGGGTATTAATTTTCGCTGAGCGAATACATAGGTGTATTATTCCCAAAATAATAAACCTGAACCCTCTCCTACCTATATTCGAAAATAGTCCCAGTCAGGAAGCATAACCTTGCGAACGAAGTTTGGCTGCATTTAAATATTTTTGACGATTTCAAGTGGTTCTCGATCCCTGATAACTTGAATTCGTCTCACGTTTTTACGAAAAATATTTTTGGCTATTCCAGTGAGTATGTAGTAGTCTCGAGTCACCATTCTGTATCACTGTTGGTGATTTTACATCAATCTTGACCAAATTTCAAACAACTGGTCAACGATTTCGAATTTCGCTTGAGGAAAATGTTGAAAATGGCAAATGAAAGGATGAGTTCGAAAATGAGCAATCATCAAAAATACAATGGGGGGGGGGGGGGGTCAAATTGAGTTTTTTGTGTCAAAAATTGGCATACATTGATATAAATTTACCAACAGCGGTATAATCGAGGCAAATAAACACTATTTCGATGATTAAAAAAAAAATGTCACCCAAAACGGGGGGGGGGGGGGGTGTCCGTATATATGAGTTTTTTTTTAGCGAAAAATTCGAGAGATTCAACAGTTTAATTAGGTAGAGGTTGCGCTTAATGTGTTGACTTCATTCGCGGTTGTTGAGCTGGGAACAGACAGAAGACAACCTACCGCGAGTCTCTCCCCCTCCTCCACATAACAGACATTTGGTTTATTATTCCCTGAATAATGCACCTATGTATTCCGTTCGACAATTTTTTTATTTTTTATTTTTTTTTGGAACACCCCCCCAAATTGTTTCTTATGCGTTTCAACGTGTAGATTCCAAAAATGCAATGTCCGTCCGCCGTACCATCGATATCTGATTCAATTTCCGGTCTAAAAAAAATCGCTCTTTCGCACACAGGCTCCATTTGGGCCCTATTCGTGTCCCCTATCTCGGCAGCCCTATCACCCACGGGTGTTATGGGGGTAAAAATGGGTGCAAGATTAGGTATTTTTGAGGTTTTAGTAAACTTGGGCTTGTGAGTCATCGTTTTCCATGTTTGTCAGGGTGAAGAGCCCAAATGTGAAGTTCATTTTGTCCAGTGAGTGAAGGATTGAGGTTCTAGCGGAGTTTAGCTCTCAAAATTCAATATTTATAGGTCAAAAACCTGTGAAAATGGCTGTAATCACCAGAAATTTGTGTAATAACACAGGAGTTAGTATTAACATGTGAATCAAGAAAACAATGACGATTTCACTTATCAAAAATAATTTGTCAGGACTAGCAATCTAATATTCGAGTTTAAAACCGTCAAATACAGTTTTGTGCGTCTCTTCACTGAGGTCCCAATCGTGCCGTATTAGTAGAGAAGGATGGTAAGAAGAGAATAATAAACCGATGTGGCAAGAACTTTGCAGCGTTTTTTTTTTTCTTTCTAGGTTTTAGTGAATATGAGCTTGTGAGATATCGTTGTCCATGGTTTAAATTATCTCGAACTTGAGAATGTTTTGAGACCAACCGGAGCATTGTACGCCCAGCCTTTTTTTTTTTGAGCGAAAAGCTTTGTCAACATGATCGTGAATGAAACGGTATACATCCAGCCCAGACATTGCTACAGAACACGTTATTATAACCATGCATGGCTGAACGAAATCGAGTTGGTTGTTCCGTGATATTATTTCATTCTCCAGAATGATGGTTATTTTCGATTTTGTTGATACGTACTTTTGTAAGATGAGTAAAGGTTATGCTTCCTGAATAACAACAAATTATCAGTGATAGTTGACTCCACCGAATATGTATGTAACTGTCATTCCCCGGCTGGCTCCAATACTCGATTTTGGGCTTCATTAGGGGGAGAACGAGGGTAGGTATTGACCACAGAAAACAGTGATCTACGCAGAAGGGGCATTTGCACAGGTAAATAATAAACCGTTGTGTAATAACTTGCAGCGTTTTCGTATGGGAGGGGGGTCTCGTGAGCCCATGTCCGTTCAGTTCGAGGCCCATGCATTAGGTGTTAACCTTACATTGCTCCGAAAATTCGCTCGAATGGACATGACAGGAACGTTCTGGGTCGGTACCATTTGAGGGGATGTGGGGATTAATAACCTGAAGAAAGCTTTTAGGGATGTGGGAAGGGGTAACTGCTTCGCTGGTAGATAAATAAAAGGAATGTGAGAGGTGAATTATATTTCGGTTTGTCGAATACGATGATAAAAATGAGAGGTGAGAGGTATGGAACTGGGTATGAATGGGATCAAACTATGGTGAAGTGTGTGTGTGTGGGGGGGGGGGGGGTGAGCTGGTCTGCTCACAACGCCTGGCGGGTGATGGGTTCACAGCCGTAGCCGAGGAGGCCCGAGCATTGACGATCATTCTGTAGGTACGTCAGACTTGCCATTCATTCTTGGATACGTAATCCCCCCCCCCCCAGCACACATACACAAAGTGCTCATCAGTCCTTTCAGAAAAAAATAAATGGAATAGTTGAAGGAATATGTATATCATGAAGCAAATTAGGCATGTCATTTTTTTCCCTTATTGGCTCTTCACAGTATGGGTGTCCTTCGTGGGAATGAGCGGAAAAGATGGAGGGAGAGAACAAAATTCCCCATTCATGCAGCATATAGATCTGTGTCTGCAGGGTAAGTAAACGGGTTAAGTGCAAATTAGAGAAAAATGAGATAGGAATCTGGATGACAGTAGTAGAGTTTTTCCTCAACAATAAATTAGATACCTAAGTATAGAAAAATAATTGCTAAGATAATTAGGTGGGAAACCATTCAACTGGGCATTTGACGTTATATGCGTTCGCATCATGCTATGAACGAATGAAATGAACGAAGTCATGTGCACATAACATTTTGTCACTAATGTCCTTATGATTGGTCGATGAGTAATGGGGTTAAATGACAATTTTATTGGCAAATGCCCCCTTATCCGCACTTTGTGGTAGTGGATGAGAGTCGATCCATTTGCCAAGGTAGATGTGGTCATTCTTTTCTGGTCCATGTTCTTTTGCCGAGGTAAGAAATAGGACGGCTACCCCTAAAAATCCTGATTTTCAAAAGTGCTGTCAATTTTGTACTAAGAATCTTAAAAACTGACGAGAACCGATGGCCTAGGCCCTAGGGTATGCTTCGAAGAGTTGACCAACATCCATGAAAACAGGCGTATAAATACGATAGCATATAATTGGGTTAGTAAAATGGACCACATTTTCAAACCATTAGGATAGGAAGAGGACTGGGAGAATATCACACATGAAAAGCTTAGATGTGCACAGGGACCGAAGCCACTGCATGAGCGCTGACCTTGACCATATTATGTTCAACTCCAGATACAACCCGAATTTTCAAAAAATAGTGAACTTCAACGGCAGACAAGCGTACCTGGGATCACCAATAAATATACACAAGGAAAGGATAATTGCTGAACTAAGATGATCACCACAAATGGAAACAATAATAACTATTACTTTTACCACAAAATATATGTAGGTACATACAAACTGGACAACTCAGCTGTTTGCTTCGCCATTCACGAAAAAGAAGAAAGCGTTATCCATTTTCTTTCAGATTGTCAACTTTACCAACCATTTAGAGTCCATTACCTCACAGAATACATAAGAAATTGTATCACAGTAACCACCATAGAAGATAAACTCAAGGCAATATCAACACGCTGCTTGAAATAATCAAGATGAAGAATGCAGCAAAACTGATGGCCTCTACAGTTACACACTACACGCTCCTTGAAAGTGGGAGAGTTATTGAGAAATCTATAAGAAAAACATAATAATCTTGGCAAGTTGAGTTGAAACAAGCTGAAACAAAATCAGAAACAAATTAAACCACGAATAATTTATTATAGCCAGATTAATGTACATTATACACAATTAGTAACATGAGATGATAATAGAACAGTAGGGTAGGTACTAGAAAAGTGGATACACATATACCTAACTAATGGGCTGCAGTCGTAGCTTACGTAGGTATCTATGTTTACTTTTCAATTATTTAAGGTCATAAGATGGAATTAAATCCACCTAATATGTTAGAGTTACACCTCCTCCAGTATAGACATTGCTTCCCCAAAAAACGTTTCGTCTCAAAACCCAGATTGGACCGCGTGATCAATCAATTCTAATCCCCCCCACAGTGTTGCAAAAGGCACATATCATGAGAAGTTTACTGAGATCCCAGGGCCTCAAGTTCAGGTTCAGCAATTAGGAATGTACAGGTAGTTCTGGGTTGAGCCCAATTACCCGAAGATAATAATCAGACCAGACGTTTGATCGTGCGTTATGGCACATTTATATCGTGTGGAACCGAAAAAAAGAGCTACTCATTGTTTCTTAGGCCAACCGCACTTCGGCTTTTGCGGTGTTAAATGGGAGCGGACGGTTGTCCAATGAGCGCACATTTTTATATGTACACCCTACTGGTTGGTTGATCATCCTACATTTCAGCATAATCATTTGTCGTTCACAACTGGTCGGCCCACTTGTTTGCTGTATTTGTTTTATTAATTTGAACAAACATACATTTAATAATAACCACGATTTTATTTTAAAATTACAATGTAATTTTTTTCAGGAATTTGGCTTAACCGAAGTACTGAGGTGAGAAAAAGTTCCGTACATTCAGCAGAAAGTTAGATGCCTTAGCTTTTCTTCTGTTCTCATTCGACTAATTACTTGTATTTAAGTACATCCATTAGTTTATTCAGCACGTGTAAGTCCAAAATAGTTCAGAACGATTGAATATGTCTTGCTTGAATAATTTCCTGAAACTGCAGCGTGGCATTTAACTTGATTTTCAGACCAACACAAGTTGCCTGTCTATTCGACATTATTCATCTTATTGAGTTATGCTACAATGCACATTCATCGATGATGCACAAATGGGTTGGCCGACTGGTTAGATATGTTTAAAAATGCCTGGTCTGAGGAATGGAAAGGCGAACCCCTGAATGTCCCCATTCACTTTGCCCTCTAACATAAAGATCAGCCCAAACGTCCCCGTAGCAACTCCAAATGCGAGGTGTGGTAGGAGATGCGCTGGATCGCCTACCAAGTCCAATTTTACGTTGACCTTCCAACATGTCGTTTGCGAATATCGTCAGTGGTGGAAGCCAAAAGGAACTTGATGCAATTTAACGCTTACAAGTTCAGCCCGATTATATAAGTAGGATGGCACGTTCAGCCATATCCCCAAATTCTTCACACAGTTATTCACCCTTCATGGATTGAGAAATGGTATTTACACCCCGCTAATTTTTTGTTTGTTGCCTAACAAGCAGCAGGAAACATGAGTTTTGCTTTAGGACATAGCCGAAAAGTTAGAGGAGGTTGTGGAGCAAGAATTGTGGCTGTGACATACATGTGTTTGCCATCCACAACGCTACAAAAAATTATTGTCGCCTAACTACCAGCCGCAGCCGGTCGAAATACCGGCCACTCAAACATGAATGAAGAATTATGACATAAGATGATGACATACCTACACTATTTATGTATGTAAGTCAGACGGTAGGTAGTGTTTCTTGACCGTTTTGGCAATATTGCGAGGCTGAGGTTCTTGAGAATCATTCAGAGGGTGGTAAATATAACGCTACTATTTAGATAGACGTTTCACAAAATTCAGTTTCATCCTCAGGGATTGGAAATTTTTGGTGATTATAAAACTGTCCTGCCATATGTTCCACTGAACACTTCTAATTTCTAAGCCCAGGAGATGGAAAATACATTTTCCGAAACGTTGGCCTAAAGAGAAGGGTCATATCTACCACCCTCTGACCGATTCTCAATAACCTCAGTCTCAAAATATGTATAAGTATAGTATCTACTGATTTTATTTAATGGTTTTCTTCCCTTTTGAACGCTGGGAACATTGAGGCATTTTCTGAAGGGGAATATTTTGGTAGACCGGGAACATTTGGAACCTTTTTACTACGGAAAAATTTCGGCCTTTTTTCAGGGTCATTGGAAGCTTGAGTTACCTATATTATGGAAGTTTGAAAAGCGCTATTTTTCAAGTTTTTCGACTTCCTGTTGTTGTTCTTCTTTGACAGGAACACAGCCTCACAGACGTAACGAATCGAGCTGAAATTTTGAACACATTCGTTATGCTCCAAGGAGATGTCTTTTGCGCATTTTGTCCCCCATTAGAAAAATTCCTGGTAAGATATGTGCTGAGAAAAAAATGTTAGGTCATGGGAAAAAAGTTTACTTCATAAATCAATGCAAAAAGATGTGACCCCCCTCTCCACCACAACCCTGTTGTACAAATTTGCACGCCAAAAAAACCTCCTCAACCGCAAAAAGCATTAATATCCATTATGACCACCAAAATAGCATAATCGGTGCTTCTCACCTCGCTCTTGGATGTGCACTGTTCTTTCTCCCTCTGTTGGCTAAGTGTATAGAAACTTGTTCCTTCCCCCCCCCCCCCCCCCCATACCTTGAAATATCATTCAACGGTATTTGGCGGGCAGCTTTTTACCCGCCAACCACACACCATATCCAAGAGCGTGGTGCGAAGCATCGAACGTGCTATTTTGGTGGGAAAATTTTATATAAATGCTTTTTGCGTTAAGGAGTATTTTGTGGGGGGAGGGGATGAATTTTTACTACAGGGCTGTTTGTTGGGGGGGGGGGGTATACATACCGAAGCGTCCCTAACGAACTATTTGCCATATTGTGCTTATCATCCCCCCCCCCTCCATGTTTAAATTTGGAATCAGCCTCATAAGTCGGCCAAATTTGCTTCAAAAGAAAATAGGTATTGCGAATCGTACCAGAAAAGGTCAATGTTGTGGGAAAGGCATCGGCGGGAAATATTTTAGATTGGAGCCATCAACATCATTAATGGGGAAAAGGAGCCATTCAGGTTGAATTCTGAAAAATATAAATGGGTTCAGGCAAGAGTGGAGGAACGTCTTGAGAAAGGGATTGTAGACACTCGGAATCAGAATATGCCTGTTCTTGAGTTATCGTACCGATCAATGAGTTCACCAAGCTAGATCCTCATCACCCCTTTCCGTTGACTGACGATATCATAGCTAGTTCTGGTGGATGTAATCATTTTTCTAAGCTTGATCTTAAAGATGGGGTTTTTCAGCTTCTTACAGAGGAAACAAGTGAATTGACTTCATTTGTGCTACCATTTGGCGGAATTAGGGTGGAAAAGTTTGCCGCGTAGATTTGAAAGATGTGTGACAAGGGTACCTACTTAGGAAATTCTCCGGTGATCCGTTTGTTTGGGTGTACATAAATGACGTAAATGGAGGATTATCTATGGATTAATGTGCATGCATCCATGACCTACCGAGTACACAAAAGTTAACCAAAGAAAATCTTCAGTTAGATAAGGTTTTTTGACGTGAATTTGTACTGTCATTCCAGTCTAACTTTCCTCGGCCATCAGCGTGATCGTTAGTCGAAAATCTCGAAGAAGGAATCGGTAAAAAAAGTAAAAAATATGAGTAGACCCTACAATCATACGTTAATAGCATCCACTGGTATGAACGAGCATTTCAGGGTATTAATACCAAATTATGTCAGCATTGTCAAGCCCCCTGATCACCTAAAACAAAAAAAAGAGTTGATTTTAACTGGACAAATGCAACTGAGTCTGCCTTTCAGACCACTTCAAACCCAGTATTATAGCTTCCCTACTGTCGTCTAAAAATTGAGTTATGCTTCCCATCACTGCTGTAAAGGAAATAAATTGAACCAGCGAGATGAATCCAAAGCTAGGAAGTTACACCTTCGAGTCACTGAATATTTCTCATGAACATTTGCGAATACTGGAATGAACTACTCAGTCAATGAAAAGAGTGCCCAGAAGTCATAGAAGCTCTAAAATAGTTTAGATCCTATCTTATACACATTCAGTCGCCAGGCTTGTGGAAAGTCCATGCCGACCACACAATGTTCTTGAATTTCCGCCACCACACACTCATGATGTCTAGGTTTCTCACGACCCAAATCCATTCGGATATTCGCCCAACCCTTCATGACGGGTATTGTTTCCTCATTTATGGTACGCAGACGATCATTTATCCTGTCCTCATCGCTAATTTTCCGCTCTCCCACGACTGATGGTTTGATGATAGTGGTGGTATCCAATATCTTTCGGCAAGGCAGTCCATCAACATACTACTCCATAATAATGGAGTCCGAAACATGTGACAGTGGCTGTTCTCGAGTCGTTTATTGTTCCGGTGAAGATGGAGTCGTTTGGTGGAAGCCTAATCGAGATCCCTTCTTAACCGATGATAATCTCAGGAGCGGGGCTCTCGAGGGTCCACTGTCACGCTCTGTCACAAACATCGGAAAAAAGACTCAGTCTCCTGATACGTTGGAGATCCTGGTTCAACGCCCCAGTTCTGGACCTGGAAACTGGTGGTTCCTTCTGCTCCAACTCTACAGTTCCAAAGAAAATGTCCAGGACGGCCACATTTCCAACATCCCATATCTGTTTCAGAACGCCTGCTGTCTCCCAAGGCCCCTTTTTGTTCCCCGTCTAGGTATTCCTTCACAATCCTTCATAATCGTATTGCTTCACGAGCATCTTCCTCCTGTGGCCAAAGGTATTTTTGTGCTGCCCGTTGTTCAGCCGTGTTCCTTCCCGCGTTCTATGGTCCTTCCACAGGTCCTTCCACAGTGCGAAGGTTTATTAAAGTACACTCTGCTCTAAATTACATTATGATCGCAATGAGATCCAAATACGTAGTACTTACATTTCCTCCCATCCACAGTGTCGAAGTGCTCGTCTCCTCCAGAACGTACCCATTCGAGAAAGGCTGTATTGTCTCCATTTCATATAATAATTAAATTTTTCTTTCTTCAGTAAAAAATTATGTAGTTCAGACTGAGACAAGAACAGCAGTGAAAACCACTGAATGGGTCCAAATGATGACTGGGAATTGAAAAGGCAGCGTGCCCATTTCCAGCATTACCCAGTATTGAAGAAAATCAAATGTTCCCCCCTAGAATATGAATGAGCTGTCGTTTCATTCTTCTCGAACCAAATACGATTACTTACAAAAGTGTTGAGGTTCGAGACTTTTTTTAGTTGATTTCATCTACATTGTTGTTTTCCACCCTGTTGAGTGTCGATATTTTAGATAATTTTTTGTCTCTCGCTTCTCATGTACTTTTTTGGTTTATTATTTTCAATAATGAACCATTGGAATCGAGCATGAAAAAAAAGTCTAACCCCCCTCAAAATTTGATGGTTTACGTTTCAAGGTGTGTAGAATCCGAAACTGCAATAAAAATATTTCTGTCTGTCCGCCGTACACCCTACTGGCCACTTTTCATAGTTACCATGAAATAAAATTGATGAAATTTGGGTTATAGGTTCCGTTCGAGGTCTAGTTGGTCCTCGAAGCTCGGCGTTACTGTCAGTCATCTCTAAGGGGTTCATGATAGGGGTTGAACTTTTCAGAACGCCGTAGCTCGAAAACTTTCGATAGTAGGGTATGTTTTTTTCACGTTATTAAATTTTTCTTGAGCTAAACAATTTTTTGAGACCACCCGGAGCATTGCACGTCCAGCCGTTCGTGTGCGCCAAAAAGCTTAAAAACGGTATGAATCCGGCCCAGATAATCATCACTAGGGAGCACCTGATTATAATCAAGGATGGCTGTATGAAGTCGAGTTGGTTGTTCTGCAATATTATTTCATTTGATAAGTGATGGACTATTGGATTTTGTTGGTAGGTACTTGTGAAACTTGAACAAACGTTGAAGTATTATTGATGGGTAAATTATCACACATTGGTAAATTATTACACAACGGCAAATTATTACACAACGGCAAATTATTACACAACGGTAAATTATTACACTACGGTAAATTATTACACAACGGTGAATTATTACAAAACGGTTCATCAACCAAGAAGGGGCTGGATTTTGTTGATCGGTACTTTTGCAACTTGAAAAACCGTTGAAGTATTACTGATGGACAAGTTATTACACGACGGTTCATTATACTTGACTACGAGGGTAGGTACTAACCACAGAAAACAGTGATCTACGCAGAAGGGGCATCTATTTCACTCCACATCAACAATTTTCCTTCAGAACTTCATTATTTGCGTTTCTTTTGGCCGTTTTAGTTACTGCTTATCATCGACAGAATTATTTTAGCAACATTTAACTCGTGATTTAGATAGGTACCTAGTAACGAGTACGGGGTTAGGTACTAACCTACGGAGGGTCTGCGATCTACATAATATGTATAGAATAGTACTGTATATTATATTATATAGACGGGTTATCTATACAGAGAGCTGTGGTGTGTAACAGAAGGGTATTGTGTACAAAATAATAAACCGTTGTGCAGGGATTTGCAGCGTTTTAAAATATGGTTTTAACCTCACTGGTCCCCGGGGGAACCAATGAGGGGGGTAAAATTTCCAGGGGGAGCGTTTTACTTTATGCTAAGACACTTGCTATTTAACCTTTAGTCCATTTAGACCTCATCACTACCAAAGGTGAAGAGCTGGTCGGGTAGGCGCATGCAAGCTTCAACATAGGTTGTACTTGTGCCCGCCCGAAACGAGAACCTGAGACGCCCAGACGGAGATATCTATAAAGGTCGGACGCTTTAACCCACTCGGATGCACCGGCCCCTTCACATTTTGTATTTAACGACCCTCGGAATATGCGGAAATCCTATCCACACTTCTTATGCCTGCTAAGTGAGTTTTTATTGATTTAAATATGTTTCTTCTAATTGTCCCCAAAATTGAGCAGATACGGGCATTTTCAGGATCATGGAAGATCAGGATCACAGCGAAAAAAGTTAATCATGAGTGGATTACATCTTAATAACAAGGGTTTAACTACAACAGTCAGCCCCGGAAGCTAACAGGCCTACCTTATCCGGCTACCTTCTTTATTCCTTGATGCGTGTGGAAATTTCGACCTTGGAAGACTAATTTTTTTTGTCGGGGGGGGGGGGGGGGGTTCTCGTTTGAATACAAGGCTTTCGAACCTTTGGTAACGAGGAAAGAAAAAGTTGGGATCGACAAAAGAGTGTCGGAATCGACGCTGACAAAGGGAAACAGTTCGTCGACAGAGGGAAAGGACGATGGTATGTTCAGGTTGAGATTTCAGAATTATTCATGTGTGCCTATTATCAGAAGTTTAAGAGCAATAATTGGAAGTTACGGAAGAAGTTCAACAGTCACCGCAGTGTTCGGTAGAGAAAGCGGAAGATAAGTAGGCCTGTCGGACTTCGTTCATTTAGGCCAACAAACCGATCCAGCTCTTCTACCGACCTAGGAAGCCTTGTGATCTATTTCAAAGAAAACAATCTTCCAAAATCAAAATTTTCACCCGCGTTATGTTTAAGACCTTTCTGAACAAGTTCGGTTTCTAGTTTGTCTGCCAGCGCGCGAGTGTCCGCAAATCCTTGCCACACGCTCAATTATACGAAAGGGCGGCCGCAAAGACATTTTTTGAAGGGTACCTAGGTGTGGTTGGGTTAGATGGTCCCATACAGTATGAATTAACTAAAGTCTATACGCATTCTGCCTTTATACGTTCTAGTTTAGGGCTAGTTAGTAATTCCAAGCCGAGACAGATAATTCGCTAGACTTCCTAATGTTCTCCATAGGCAACCAGTGGTAATTATGAGGTTGACTGACCACACCAGTCGTTGTTCAACGACTGGTGTGGTCAATCAACCTCATAATTGTACATCGACCGAGTCAAAAAACCCAGCACAGTAACCAGTGGTAATGTTAGGTATAGAATGGAGGCTTGAGACAGAAAATTCGTGTTTCAATTGTCAAAAATATTTATCTAAAAAAAAAGTGATTTTTTAGCGGTCAAAAGTCGCTGAAATTCGTCAAAAACAGCTATTAGTTATCTAATTTTGAAATTTTCTCATATATGATTTTCCTGCATGACTAGCACTTTGGTAACATATGGTGACAGTTTTTCTAAACAGGTACCCGTTCCACTACATCCCTAGAGAGCTGGAATTGGTTTCATCATAATTTGACAACTCTTCCACCGCCATTCTTGTTTAATTTCTTCATTATTATGTATTTCAACGTAAAGCCGACCGACCAGTTGACTGTTACGCGCACAGACAATGTAGAATTTTTTTTATTATTATTATCTTTTTTTCAGTGGGTACCTACTAAAAGATCTCATTTTATGACGGAATTTTCCATTCATTTCGCATAACATGTCCCTACGGGAGAAGATTTTTTCCTCCTTTTATGATATTTCCCTATTACTGCGATAGCCCCTATTTTATTAGAAAAATAAATAAATTAGTAATCAAAGGTAAATTAATATTAAAATTTAGAAAAAAAAAATTAAATGAATAAAACGGGTTTTGCATATTTCCACGCATAATCTACAGGAACCAATAGATTTTGCCCGAAAGGAGGGTTGTGGAGAATCAAATCCTCGAAAGTAAATGTGAGACGTCATGCCAGTCAAGAGCATAATGACCGCCCAGAAGTTGGTCTCGGGCTCGGGCTTTGAGCCCTTAAATGAAGTTCATCTTAACCTACTCCAAATCTGTACTCCAGATAATAGTAGTAAATGTGCAATATTACAATTCTACAGAACAGCGAAAATTAATAAGGTTCCACAGCACTGGTTTTCTCCTGGAAATTTAATTGTCCGTTTATATTGATATTATCTACAAGGTTCATGTTTTTAATTGCCTGATTCGTGTTATACATTTTTACCTCACGGCTGGCACTTATGATGTTTTGCCGAGGAGACAAAGCTGTAGTGACCAGAGACACAACACGCGAGTATTTCGTAACAGCCTATTAGTAACGACCACATCTTGGTTTCTAATTACGTTTTAGTCTGGTGTTTGTTACCGAACGAGGTTTTTATTCTTCTACTTGAGCAACACACGGAAGTAGGTAGGTTCGAGCGCCAAAAAACCTTCATCAAATTACCAAAATTGCAGCAAGTTTTACCCATCCAGAAAAAAAAATCTCTTGGGGCACCAGGATAGAGATATAAAAACTGGGACTATGCCTATACCTAAGTCTGGTAGGTCTATTTTCTCTTCCACCCGTTACCTATTACCAGTGATCTAATCTTTGCCCTTTGTTCCAGGTACAGTGGATCCAGTGAATTCATGCCAGGAGCCCGGTAAATATATTTATTTCAACTTCGATTGTGGAGTTTCCTCTGATGATGGATATTTGCCATGACATCCACAACATCTCTCTGAATATGAAGACAAAGATGGCAAACGAATCTAGAAAAGGCTCGATTGCATTTTTTCGTCTTGCAAAATTTATTTATCTAAACATATAGCAACAATTCAGGTTTTATGACAATGAAAGTCCTTTATTTTCCTTTGAAAGTTTTACCTTCCTCCACACGGAGATCTTATCTAGTTTTCTCGGATTGAGAATGGCAGTCAGAGGACTGCCGAAAGCTTTCCAGAAGTAAAACTTTCAAAGGAAAATAAAGGACTTTCATTGTCATAAAACCTGAATTGTTGGTAAACCAAAAAAGTCCCAAAAAAGAACCAAAATATATTAAACATATAGCATTAAAATGTGGCCCGCGGTGGTATAATATTTATGGCATTTAATTTAATTTATGTCAATTTTTCGATTCACGGACCATAATTTTATGAAAATCTTGAAAACTATGAAATTTTGACCCTAATTTTTTTTTTGAACTCCCACAGTTCATTGCAGATTCGGATTCTACGTGAAATTTCATGAAGAAATGCATCGCCACTCGAATTTTTGAACGGGGAAAATATGCGAAAAACGTGAATTTTTCAGTGAATTGTTCAATAATTGAACAATTCACTGAAAAATTCACGTTTTTGAATACACGTTCAATAATTATTATTGAACGTGTATTCAATTACTACATGTGATACATGGTTTAGAGGTACCTACCCTATGAATCACGTGGTGATGTCAATTTTTTGATTGACCCTTTTGATGAATCCATTCTTTCAAACACGTTGCCCCATCGAAAAAAATTTCGACTATTGCAGTCCTTTCTTGAGTATAAGAACTACTGCAGCATGGGACATTTTGAGGGTTCAAACAACGACTGAAACAGCTGCATACACAGCTACATTTATATGGAATGTTGGTCCATTTGTCTTGATAGCATGTTTGTGAGACGAACAGTTGACCACCAGGGATTGATTCAAGGCGAAATATACCCCAAAATCATGTATCACATGTAGTAATGTAATACATTAAAAAAGCGTGATTTTTTTTCACGGCGTTTTCGCACATTTTGTGCACTCAAAAATTTGAGTGACGGGTGGAGCGATTTCCTCACGAAATTTTACGTAGAATCCCTATAGCCCAGCAGAGTACCCAAGAACGTTGTCAGCTCAAAAAAATTCCTCCAATAGATTTTTTTTATAGGGTCGTTTGGTAAGGTGTGGGTATGGTGAAACCAAATTCCTGACCTCGAAAGCCCGGTGCACTACTTTTAGTGGGCGGAAAACCACGAAATTTTCGGCCTTTTTTCAGTTATTCACTTATAATTTGAAAACTGTCCATATTTTCTGAATAATCGTCCGATAGTGAATTTAAGAAGACAAAATTGTGTGTCGATTAAAAAAATAATTTCCTAAATTGGGCCAATGGTTCAATTTCCATGGAAGTCCAAAAAACAGGTAATTTCACCAACTTTACCAAAAACTGTATTTCACCCGTGTTCAATGAGCTGTAACTTTCCAACATCAAATTTGATCAATACCCCCCTCCTCAAGAGTTGTAGAGCATCAATCCACGAGTTCAAAAAACACAAATTTTTCGAAATGGACCAATTTTGATTTATTTTCAACTCTGCCCCTTCTTTCCTGGCTTCCAGAGGTAGACGTTGCTGCAGTTGGCATTGCTGGGAGCTCCACACAGAATGACTAAGACGTCAATATCCTCACGGACCACAAGCACAGTGTTGAAGCTGGGTGACAGAGAACAAGCAGTTGTCACAATTAGTACACCAGCGTCCTCTTCTGCCTCCAGTACTAGAACGAAAGATTCTTCAAGGTTTTTTTTCAACATCTGAATGAGGCGGCTCTTATTTGTTTCATTTCCCAAGAACTTCTCCTGGGAAACAGCCGGGAGTGCGCTCTCATCAAACACTATATCGGCTGAAGTCTTGTCTTTTGAACGCCGAGCCATTTCTGAGCTTTTAGTGTCTCGCTGATTCGCCTCACTTGGGTATCCATCGAGCACAACAATCAGGGTTGATCCGTAGTGCCTGTTGACGAAGTTGACATACTTTCTGCATATGATACCAAAAGATTCGTATTTGTCCCACAAAACTTTGTGCAGGAGAAATCCTCCATCCACAAGAACCATTCTATCTTGCCTGTGGGAACAGCTGCTGGCTTGAAAGCCTTGTAGAGCAGAGATTCGGTTCCCCTTCGTAATCCGTCTTCACTGACTAATGATAATGGATACGGCGCCTGTTCATGGGTGAAGTAGTGCTTCAGATCTTCGTCAGCCTGTTTCGCTATGCAGATTCGTTGAAACAACGTCGTAGGATCAACAGCAGTCAGCATTTAGGAGGAGCAATTCACCTGCTCTCCACCTACAACTCCACTGATTATTGACATGATCATGTCACTCTCTGGAAATGGTGGATGCTGGTGGAACCATGCCTTCAATTTACAAGATTCAGCATTAGAGTCTCTAGCCTCTCTCATGTCCCTTCTTATTCCAACGCTACGAAACAAGTCCCTTTTCATCGAAGATCATTGAAGTTGTGTGGGATTTTCGTCAGGCAGAAAGTATTGTGGATGGTCAACTTTCATATTTTAGTAATAAAATCCAATTTATTCGTTATGTATCTGCCTACATGAATAACCAAATGCGTTTAGACATTATCCAGCTCTTCAATGATTAGAATATCTGTTGGGAACAAGAAACGAGCAGTACCTACCAAGACGAAGCATAATGAAAAATTTTGATTTTAAAATTTTCATGAAATTCTTTCAAATTTATTTCTGCATGCATTCTGACGACATACCTACCTAAGCCTCGAAATGAAGTAAGAATGGATTCCCGTACTCACAGACATCAAACAAGTGCGAAAATCCAGTAGTGTGAATTTAAAGTTTTCCCCAATTTTGCTTTAAGAGTTAAAAAAAATCAAAATTGGTGTTTTTGAACTCACGGATTGATGCTCTACAACTTTTAATGAAGGGGGGTATTGATAAAATTTGATGTTGGAAAGTTATAACTCATTGAAAACGGGTGAAACCCAGTTTTTGGTAAAGTTGGTAAAATTAGCTGTTTGTTGGACTTCCATAGAAATTGAACCATTGGGCCAATTTAGGAAATTATTTTTTTAATCGACGCACAATTTTGTCGTCTTAATTTACTATAGGACGATTATTGAGAAAATAAGGACAGTTTTCAAATTATAAGCGAAAAACTGAAAAAAGGCCGAACATTTCGTGGTTTTCCGCCCACTAAAAGTAGTGCCAACGAAGTAGTGTCGAGGTCAGGAATTCGGTTTCACCATACCCACACCATACCAAACGACCCTATAAAAAAAAATCTATTGGAGAAATTTTTTTGAGGTAAAATCCTCTATATACTGGGCTATCTACTATCTGCAATAGAAAACGGGGTTCCTCTTTGAAAAACGCTGCCATGTCCTTGTCACAAGGGTTTATTATTCTATTGGACATACCTTAAGAAATGTTGGCTGCTCATTTATTGTTTCTTTCATCTGCAATAATTGAAATAGCTATTTATGATGGTTTCCACCAATTTTGGCCCCCCAAAACGAGAATTACGCAGTCTCTTTTTTTTAAAACTTTACAGATTATCTGTGATCATTGACAGTGCCATTTAATTGTCTTGATTCACCTGTTGACACTTTTTATAGTGTTATTATAGAAATTGATGGCAAAAATCGACTTCATATTCGGTCTCCTCGTCCCAAAGGTATCGGAAAGCGATACCTCAAAACCTCAAATTACTAAAACTCAAAAAATACCTATTTGTATACCCATTTTTCACCCATAACACCCTTGGATGTATTCCGATCGGGCTGCAAAGTTTCGGGGTACAACTAGGGCCCAAATAGAGCATGTGTACAAAAGAACGCGCGCGCGCGCGTTTTTTTGCTGAGCGGATACATAGGTGTATTATTCACAGAATAATAAACCAAAACAAAGTTGGCGTCAAAATTTCAACATGTTCTTGACATTTTTAATTTGCATTACGGGTTTGGTTTGAGTTACGGTTCGAAATTTGTTTCTAACTCACTTCTTAAATAAAATACAGGGGGGTGGACGTCTCGTGGGACCTGCATGTATAAATATTGGTAAATATTATAATATATAGGTATACTCTTCTGAATTGATGAGGTGATTAAACTATACATGGATATTGTGGGAGCTATTTTATGACTTATCCTCGACGTTCCGACCTAGGGTTCGGTCACCTTATCATAATATAATAATTATACAAGACAAGAGATATTTGCTATACTTATATATTACTCTATGAGGTTGGAGAGGAGCGGTCAATGATTTAGTCGTTTTCCCCAACGTGTCGGCCGTTTTCCGCCATTTTCATGGACTAAAAACAATAAGGTTCCTTATTATATTAATGCGGAAAATATATTACCTATACAGGGTGTTTCTTAAGTAGTGAACCACCCTTTCTACCTACGTTATTTTCAGGAAAATGAAAAAAAGCTTCTAAAGTAACCCCCCTTCATTTTTTACAATGAATTCAAATATCTCATTCCCGCACTTTGCGCATGCGCAGAAACATGCGCAATTGACACCAACTTCGGTTTTTCAAATGGGTACCCTAATTTTTTATTGCAGATTCAGATTCTACGTAAAATTTCATGAACATTTGACCCCTCAATCGATGAATTTGACTGCGCAGAACCTGTTCTGCGAGCGTGCAAAGTTGCTCAGCTGCCAAATTTCGCAAAACTTGGCGTCTAGTAATCCCCAAGTGTGGCACATGATTTTTCATTGTTTTTCAACGCTGATTCACATGGTGCTATCCGTTTTTTGATTTGACTCGATTTGAACGAAATAATGGCCAAAAGTCGGTTATTTTGTACGAAAAAAACGTGTTTTGAGGCGTGTGTTTGCACATGAATTAATTACCTACTCGAACCAAAATATTTTTTATAAATTTATTTTTCCTCTCCCTTTCGAAACTCGGGCTTGGAACCGGCTATGGAGGGATTAAAAATAAATTTTTCTTCTTAATAAAACGGAGGAAAACGAGGACCACTTTTAGAACGGATTATGTAATTTCAGGTGCAGCTGCAAGGTATTATTATTTTATTTTACAAATTCCTTCGCTTCTGTTGAGACTGGAAGAGAGGATGGGAATAGCAAATTATGTAATTCATGTGCAAACACACGCCTCAAAACACGTTTTTTTTTCGTACAAAATAACCGACTTTTGGCCATTATTTCGTTCAAATCGAGTCAAATCAAAAAACGGATAGCACCATGTGAATCAGCGTTGAAAAACAATGAAAAATCATGTGCCACACTTGGGGATTACTAGACGCCAAGTTTTGCGAAATTTGGCAGCTGAGCAACTTTGCACGCTCGCAGAACAGGTTCTGCGCAGTCAAATTCATCGATTGAGGGGTCAAATGTTCATGAAATTTTACGTAGAATCTGAATCTGCAATAAAAAATTAGGGTACCCATTTGAAAAACCGAAGTTGGTGTCAATTGCGCATGTTTCTGCGCATGCGCAAAGTGCGGGAATGAGATATTTGAATTCATTGTAAAAAATGAAGGGGGGTTACTTTAGAAGCTTTTTTTCATTTTCCTGAAAATAACGTAGTTAGAAAGGGTGGTTCACTACTTAAGAAACACCCTGTATAAAGATTATGAATAACTGTGAATTTCAGTTTGAATTCGGGTGGTGGTTTTAGATGTACTTAAAATGTTGAAGGTAGATGAAAACTGCTTACAGGTGAGCTGGAGGTGCAGTCACCAGTATAACACTACAACTAAGTACTGGCTGCAGGTTTAGACTGGGTCATGCTCAAATCGCTACTAAATTCAGAGGTCATGGTTGAGGGTTGTATATATAATAGGATAGGATTGTATATATATATATATATATATATATATATATATATAGAGGAACGACAAGTTATTGTAGGCATTAGGTGTGGGTAGGTATGAGATAATTTATTCAGGTGGGCTTATCCGTCAAAGGGTGAATGGGCGGGGTGGTTGAAAGGAGTTTTGGGGGGTGATTTACTGGGTAGCGGTATGCAATAAATTTGCGTAGCAGTTGCTCAATTGTTGGACGTCAGTTCTTTTATTCACAACAATATTTCAGTTCCTTTCAATTAGTGGGGTTTCCTTGAGTTCCCTTTTGAAATTTTGTGATCAGTCCTGTTTTTTTTTGGTTTTTTTTTTTTTTTTCATTGGGCATCCGAAATTTTGATGGTACATTATGTTATTTTACTGAAAGCTTCCGTCGTTGGTGCAGAGTGATTCACTTGAAGAATTAAGTCTTAAGTACTTTGGTATGTTCATTCATTTCGTCCCATCTTGGTTCAGTATCTCAGTTATTAAGGGGATAGGCCTAGAATGTGGGTAGTGAAGAGGGACGAACGCATCCAAGCTTATAATTTCGTAATTTTCGGGGATTTCAATTTGGGCGATTTTCTTTTGAAAATCTAAAGAATCTTTGAGGTTATATTAAACTATTGCTAAGGTCGTTGAGGATGTTTGCCAGGTACTTAGATGTTTGGTAAGTTGGAGCAGCAATATAGGAGACTATGGGCTTTTCGTTCTGTATACCCTAGCCTCTGATGTTAGTTCCGATTTGAGCCTTAGCGGTCTACATCTTAAGCAGGTACTTAGCTATATTGTTATACTGGTGACTGCACTTCCAGCTCATCTGTATAAGTAGTTTTCATCTTTCTTCAACATGTTAAGTACTTGTAAAACCACTAATTAAAATTGAAATTCATAGTTAGTCATAGTCTTTATAATATATGTTACGAATGAATGAATTTATTGCCATCATAACCTCAATACAATTAATTCAATATACTAATATAAAATACATATTAAGTCATTTTTATTTATAGTTCTTGGTTAAAGGTCTGACGACCGTGTTGGAAACCGTGACATTGTGGCCCAGCACGGAGTTGTTTTTGATATAGTATACATACTGCTAATTTAGTAGGTAATTTATATGAAAAATATATTTTTGATATCGCCTCTTAAGCGGCACAATAATCGAAAGTTTTGCTCATTATGAATTCTGCTATGTCTTCCTTCAATTTCTATTATTTTTTTATGTTTTATAAGATTAGGTATAAGAATAAGAAGTTGAATAACAACGAAGAACCATAATTATAATAAGAAACCTTGTTGTTTTCAGTACTTGAAAATAGGGGAATAAACGGCCGAAACGTTGGGAAAAACGACTAAATCATTGACCGCCCCTCAACAACCGCTTTATATATATAGTTCATGATATAAGTTAGGGTTTAGTAACCTAGTGCTCGATAAGGGAGTTGAAATTTATATAGATATTTGAAACTAATTGCTAGGAAAAGGGCGGAATAGGAAAGATAATGGCAGTTCATTACCCAAAAGTAATATTCCATCAAAAACAAAAATAATGCAGGTAAAAGTGAAACACATGGCACTGTATTTATTTTCTTGAAGTCGAGTTCATAGTTACCTAGCCACTGCACCTCGCCAACTGTCGGTTGACATCAATAAATCTTCTTTCTCGTTTCCCAAAAATTCAACAGTAGAGATGATGACGCGGAAATGTGGCACCTAAAAAAAATTTATTATTTTGGGCTGAAATCCGAATATATGGCAAAATGTTATGTAGATAGCAAGTTGAATTAGGTATTTTTTTAGTTTTTTGTTGATGAAAATGAAATTATTATTATTTCATTTTAAATGTTCAGAGCGAATCGCCACTCGCAGGTTGCCGATCTTTATTGTAATTCCCATCTCTCGTTCTGCCCTAGAATATGCTTGATGAAACCTGGAATTTCATCAGAAATTTCATACTGAGTGACAATGTACCTAGTCAACCCGATTTACTAAAGGCCCTAACGAAGTTTCAGGTATTTTCTATTGTGCCTGACTTGTGAAGCGCTCATACTGACGGCTTTAAATAAATGGGGCTTCATTTTAACGATTTTAATGAGCGTAAGCATTAAGTACCTGCCTAGTAATTTACTTGAGTCAAACAATCAAGTTTATCAGTCAAATAAATGGTTTTTTGAATACTTGATTAACCTATTTGGCATGCAAAAATGTTTAAAATTCAGATTTTTCTGAGCCAAACTTCGCGAACGGTAGTACCTTGCTGGGAGTTACGTTTGCGAAAATTCAGACCAATTCATGTATTAGGTATGACCATAGATTTTCAATCCGAACTAATTTGGTGCAGTGATTAAGTAGAAAATCATCATGAAATATTGTTTGGCGTATTAGATAAAACAACTTTTTTGGTTAGATCAGCCATTTCCAGAACAAATGCGCTAAAGCAGCTCAATTCGAGCTAAGCAGCAAGTTTACACCCATCACTCTGTAAATGTGGAAGACACGAGGAAAATCATAAGGACCTCGAACTACTTACTTTCAACATATGTTTCTACATTTCTTTCTGATAAAATTTCCGGTCCTACAATTTTTTTTTTTTTTCCAATATAGAAGAGAAAATCCGAGCCCGATTGAATTAAGGGCAGTATTTTGCATCTTACAACCATATTAATGCGGGAACTCCGCGAAACTTTGTTATACCTAACCTTCTGCTTAGAGGAATTGATGATCTTTGTGGACAACGCTATGAAATTTTTGGTCAGATCATCAAGTAGATTGATCGACAATCACGATGGATACGAAAAACTGCTTAGTGATGTTCATAAGATAATCTCCATTAGAACAGCATTCGGTACAGAATGCGGAGTGCTCACGTATTTTTATTTTATTGTTTTATTTGAGAGTACAGATTGACATGAGTTAGCGCATATTTAGTGTAGCACATCCTCTTTAACTGCCCTCAGTACGACACTGCAAGACAGCAACTTTTCCCAACGATTTCAATGGAAAATTGTGTGCAACAGCCCTTCTACATGCGCTACTGAATAGTTTGGACAATTCAAATATTTATTATGCCATGTACGAATTTATCACGAAGATCGGTGTTAATTTATGACAAATGTGATATTTTGATTTGTTAATCTATGTAAATCTTGATTGTAAAGCTACGTTTTTTTGTGGTTGAACGACTTTATGCCGGTACAAGATTTAAAATAAATAAATAAAAATTATATTCGACAGTTCGACCACATCGTCCTGAGCCCTCAGTGACATTCGCATTATTAATGAGAAGAGAAAAGCCCCAGAGGCGAGCGCAAACAGAAAGCTTACCCGTCTCTTTTCTATTCCATTTTCTGTTTTTGTCGAGAGCCTCCCTTCGTTTTCAAAACAAACTTACCCCCGCAAGCATCAACACCACCGTCCGTCCCTTATTCTCTGAATAATACACCTATGTATTCGGTTCGGAAATTTTTGTTTTGTTGGAACACCCCCCTCAAAATGTTTGGTTTGTTATTCTCTCTCTCTCTCTCTCTCTGTGTGTGTGTGTGTGTGTGTGTGTGTGTGTGTGTGTGTGTGTGTGTGTGTTCTGTGTGTGTGTAAACCTATGTATTCGCTCAGCAAAAACATTTTCGAACAACCCCTCAAAATTTTTTTCTTTTACGTTTCAAGGTGCGTTGATTCCAAAAATGCTAGATATATCCGTCCACCGTATCTTCCATATATTTATTTTCGGTCTAAAAAATTCGTTCTTTCTAAAAAATTCGTTTGGCCTTAGTTGTTTCCTAAAACTTTACAGCCCAATTGGAGCATACCCAGGGGGGGGGGGGGGTGTTATGGGTGAAATACAGGGTTTTTTGGTGGTTTAGTAGCAGGAGCTTGTGAGGTATCATTTTAAATGTTTTTTAGGACGAGGAGAGCAAATGCGAAGTCGATTTTGACCAAGGAGTGGAAAATCGAGGTTCTAACGAAGTTTCAGCCCTAAAATTACGCTAAATTTTGGTCTAAACTCGTCGTTCTTCCGGACACAGTTTGGATCCCCATTTGGGCCCTAGTGGCACTCCGAAGCTCGGCAGCCCGATCGGAATACACTGTTATAGAGGTGAAAATTGGGATTTTTTTTCGTTTTATTTTTTATTGTTTTTATTAGAGGTTTTAGTGATCATGAGCTTTTGAGGTATCGTTTTCCATATTTTTGAGGGCGAGAAGACCGAAAATGGAGTCAATTTTGACCAATGAGCGAAGAATTGGGGTTCTAACAAAGCTTCAGCCTTAAATTAACTTTAAATTTTGGTCTAAAATCGGCGTTCTCCCGTTCGGAGGCTCCCAAATAGGGGTTGCTTGGGGTTTTAGTGAACATGAGCTTTGTGGTATCGTTTTCCATGTTTTTAGGGCGAGAAGATCGGATATGAAGTTGATTTTGACCAAAGAGTGAAAAATTGAGCTTGTAACGAAGGTTCAGCTCCCAAAATTCACTTTTTATGAGTCAAAAACCTGGCAAATCGTCTGAAATCAACACAAATTTGTATAGAGATACTAGAAGTAGTATTAACAGGTGAATCAGGACGATTAAATGGCACGATCAATGATCAAAGATAATTTGTCAAAAATAGGAGCCTAATTCGTGTTTTTGGGGGCCGAAATTGGTGGAAACCACCAAAAATAGCTATTTCAATTACCTATTTCACATGAAAGAAACAATAAATGAATAGCCAAAATTTCTGTAGGAATGTCCAATAGAATAATAAACCCACGTGACGAGGACTTTGCAGATTTTTTCCTTTTTTAACTGCTTTTGTTACTGCTACGGCGCAGATAGTTATTCCTACACTATTAAACTAGTCTTTCATGCAGGGTACCTACTTCTCAAAAAATCCCAGCATCTCCAACATATATAGTAAGTGCAGCATATTATAGTACAAAGTACAAAACACATAGTACCTATCTATTGCAGTCATAGTTTGATCCTTGATTAGGAATTCGGTGATAGTGATAGGATACGCAGAATTGACGGTACATTAACGATTGCCTGATTCCAATCAATCCTGTTGGACTAGTAGGTATTACATACACGTGGCACCTTAGGGTATAAAAAAGTGTAATTATTTATCTGATTGCTACTGTAGGTGACCAGCTTGTCGACTGAATGAAATAAACATGTCATAGGCAGAAATAAACATAAATTATTTCATCCCTGGTCGAAACTGTATCCAGCCTCAAGATATTGTTCTCCTGTGACAAGAGACAGGCGAAATCAACAACTGTATGCACATAGTGAAAGATATCATAACTAACATGATCGAGATGTAGTAAAATAATTTACTTAACTGATGAGGTAAACATCTGTGGCGGAAAACCCACTCGCGTCTGACTCTGAACCGCTACTGAACTGTAGACTAGAGTATTTCCTCCTATATTGTCTAGTCGGTTTTGAGACAACTCCTGCTAGGTAGCGTTAGCGTCGCCCATCTTCCTACTAGTGCACTTTCCCGCTCATGTTACCTGCTCCTGCTCGTCGTTCGGCGAAAGGGGTGGTCTTGGGCTGGTAGGTGTTGCACCCTCACATGTGGAATCTGAGTGGCTCGGTTAGAAGGAGGATTTGGGTGATTTCAATAAGAGTGGCGAATTCCAGGCTGGCAAATCTCGTGATGTCTTTGGCAATATTTTGGATGTTTTCCGACATTTAAATGTTCTTTCGACATGTACGAATGAAACCTATATACCAGCAGTACAGTTTATTCACCCAGAGGGGGTACACAGCCATAATTAAAAATCAGTCGTCCAGGGGAATGACAATAGTGCACAGGGGAATGACAGAATTAAGACAGTCGTTTCAAAACTGTGTATTCAACTTATATAGAATTCAACTTCAGTAAAAGAATTCAGTCTCTTCAATTAAAGGCAGCCTTAATTAACCTCGGACTAAGAAATCACAGTTCAGAAAATGCATTTAAGTAGGTACTGACTTCTAAAAAATACAAAAAACAGGTACAGCTGTCTAAGAATAACATCGCAAAGAATCAGGCACATCAGTATTTTTATTATTATCTAGGAAGACTTTTCTTCTGATTGAATACCTACAGTTGGCCTACCTATAGTTGAAATTCGAAGCATGAATTTTTGGAATTGGAACAAGTGACGAACGAAAAATGTGACTGTGCAGTGTGCATGATACACATAGATATAATAATTATTGTAGTAGATACTGGTAGGTATTGTAGTCCTCAACTGGGAATATATATTAAGGTCAACTACACAGGCCTTTCAACGAATATTAAAATCAGAGAAATCGACTTAGTACAACCTCCCCCGTATCACAGTTGGGGAGGGCAACTTTGACACAACGTCAATCAAGGCCACAACTGAGAGGTCAGGTACGTTAGGGTAAACAAAATAGTCTTTCCCTTTTTTCCTCAAAAAACTTACTTCGTAAGTTGAAGTTGAGGACTCATTGTTTGCAGCATTTCGTATGCATCCAACGTAAAAAAATAATTTTTTTTCTTACAATAAAGCGAATAAGCAGGAAGTCCCCATCTTGAGGAATTTGGTCTCGAATAGGTGACGGGGGACGGAACATTCCTTCGACGTCGCTTTCAGACTCAGGTGATATGTGGGTCTAGATCGTGGTGGTCGCTGGGTGAAGCATCGTATGAAATCACGCCAATCCTGTATTTGGCGCAGTTGTAGCAGTCAATGCAGCTAAGGGTGTTGAAGTGAACGTCATCAGAAATCTGAGGGTGAGAAATGAATTGGTGAACTTGAAGGGTTCTCTTGAATGCTTCAAGATTTCTTGGTATTAACCCCCGAGCACTTTCTATTTCATCGCTGGTGACAACAAAGAGTGAGACCTTCCTGATACTTTTGCCGAGTTCAACGATCAATGAATCCAGATCTGGAATATCTCGTCCTTCAGCGACCAGTCGGTCTGCAGTCCGTTTGAGGAGGCCCCCCAAGCCATCAGGGGCGCCTTTCCCATGTCCCGACTCGGAAAAATTTCCAGTGATGACATCGATAGATGGGAAATGAGATGTGAGGCCTCTCGAAATCGGAAAAAACATGATTTTATTCCTATACTGGGACGTGGGACCATCGGAGAGAAAATGAATTTTCTTCACAGAGGTGGCACACGATTTGATGACTTCCAAGACCGGTTGGAGGTGGGCCCATATTCCTGGGGGAGTGTGGTGCCATCATCGTATAACATTTGATCTGTAAGGAGAGATAAAATTTTAAATCTTTAATTCTCCAGGCACTGGCAGCAACATGCACCAAAGTTCAGCAAATAACTCAAAGAAAACTAAGCAGCAATGGGATCGCCAAGCATTCTGGTGAGAAAAGGTCATCCCCCTGGTGGTCAGTCATTCCCCTGGAATGCCCACCAACCTGATTATCCAGGGGAAAGACGCACAGGGGAAGGACAAAACACAGTTTTTTTCATTTTCCCCCCCTCCAAGGGAAGATATAAAACATGGCAAAGTTACTACAGAAGGCTCACCACCTGACCTAAATATTGGTGGAAGAAAAAAAATCTATTCCTTCAAACAGCTAAGTTATAGATAACAGGGGGGAGACAGACAATAAAAACACTCACCAAGAATCTCAGAGTTGACCAGCTACCACCTGTGTCACAACACGCCCCGATCTTGGGGCGGGGTTGAGGCCAGTCCTTGAGTAACAGAGCTGCCAATCTATGTTTTCGAAATGCCCCCAACAGTAATAGTTTCCCTTTGACAAGGACTGCAAAATTTTACAGGGGAATGACCCGAAACCTGTGAGACACACTATTCTTGATGCATAAGTTTGCAGCCTACGCATATAAAATAATGAGAACAAATGTGCTTATAGTAGACCACTTGATGAGCACATGGGCCCTCGCAGTTTTCCAGAATCTTAAACTGAAGGACTATGGTCACTTGTAGAAGAAGTGCACCTAGGGGAGCGGACACGCCAGGGAAATGACTTTTGGGCTATGTTTCTATTTTTTTGAGCTTGCTAATCATCTATTTCGAAAGAGAAAACATGATTAGTCTGGGGAATAAAGTTCTCTATTCTATGCTTTTTGTCCCGTTGCTATATTACTAACAGTCTCCAAGAAAGAAAGAAAAGACACGATTTCGCCACTTTTAGTCAAATTTCGCCAAATTTCGTAGGTTGTAAAAAACATTTAAAATAAGAAATATAAAGAGACAGATACCTAGCACATGAATTTTTTTTTGTTGGTACTAGCAGCAGTTCCATGCAAACTTTCTTTATTACTGTTGAGGTTAGTAGTTGTTATGTCTTCAATACAACTGAAACGATTTGCGAAAGCGAAGTGACAGGTGAGGAGGGGGAGTAGACTGTCAATTTTTTGCAGCAGGACGTCTGTTGAAGAATTTGCGAAAGATGGTTACTGGCTGCCTCATATGCATGTGCCATTATTAGCATTATTATTAGCGTTGCGTAGAAAATTGGGTCGCACATGCTGCTTGCCACAGCGGAATCACCGACCATAAAAACAGAAAAACGTCCTCCGAACGATTTTATACCAAAATTTAACGTCTTTAACGAACTTTCAGCCTTAGTTCGTTAGAACCTCAATTTTCCAGTCGTTGGTAAAATCAACTTCATATTCGGTTTCCTCGTCGCAAAAACCAGGAAAACGATACCTCACAAGCTCGTGTTGCTAAAACACGAAAACCCCCCTATCTTTACACCCATTTTTCACCCGTAACACCCTTGGGTATATCGATCGGGCTGTAAAGTTTCGGGACACAACTAGGGCCCAGATAGAGGTGTCCGCGAAATAACGAATTTTTTAGACCGAAAATAGAGTAGATATGCATGATACGGCGGACGGCATATGGTGGACGGACATTTTTGGAATCTACGCACCTTCAGACGTAAAAGAAAAAAATGTTGAGGGAAGGTTATGAAACTTTTTTGCTGAGCGAATACACAGGTTTATCAATCATAGAATAATAAACCAAAACTTCAAAACAAGACTAGACAGGTCATTCGTCAATCCTGAATTGTGTTCACCAACCTAGTCATCGGCATCGACTTATTGTACCCCAAGGGAAGTAAGTGTCCATGCTGAAAGAAGTGGTGGACAGCTACACAGTTCTAATGTGCAGAACATATTGAATGAGTGGAAAGAACTCAAAAAGAAGGTACAAACTCTTCAATGTGATAACTTCTTCCTGGATGAATGCAAAAGGCTCTACCTAACACCTAGACTTATTGATAACTCTACTAGGAAGATAAACAATCTAGCTTTGTATTTGGGTTGCCCT
The DNA here is from genome assembly GCA_954871275.1 of Leptopterna dolabrata. Classification (NCBI taxonomy): domain Eukaryota; kingdom Metazoa; phylum Arthropoda; class Insecta; order Hemiptera; family Miridae; genus Leptopterna; species Leptopterna dolabrata. The sequence continues at coordinate 136,861,264 of OX940974.1, read as the reverse complement.
CACAACAGAAAGATGGCTGATCTACGTCATACCTACTGCCAACTTAAGCATACTAAAGTTGGAGATAAAAATGAACTGCTGGATAGCGGACAAAATGAAACGCAATATAAAAACCATTTTCAATAGTATTGAATGTATTTTATCAGAATCTGATCTCCTATCAAGGCTTATTGATTATTGTCATAACATCTGTACCAGACTTAGAACTAAGATACTGAAAACAAAAACTAAGAAAAATAGAGTCTCTTAAAAAGATAAAAATCAAAATATCCATCAACCATACAATCTATGATAAGAAAGTGGAGGAACTTAGACAGAAATTCCCCTGAAGTTCACAACGTTCTGAGTCTTCGTGCTAAGTTCTGTATAGCAAACAATAGCCTTCCCATGGAACTCCCGAAGACACTACAAGACAATTCTGTTGATTTCCCTAGACAAGTTCAAGGGAAATCAACTGATATAACCAAGACGTTAAGGCTCTTTAAAGACGATAATGGAGTCCTGAGATGTCAGGGGAAGTTATAGAATGAACTTATACCACATGAGCAGAAGCTTCCTATCATGCTTCCTAAGAATTCAGCCTTTACCACACCTGTTATCAAGAAATCCCATGAGGGTAACCACCATGTTGGCACTTCCCACACACTTGCACTTCCCAGACAACAATATTGGGTTCGTCAGGTCGAACACAGGTTGCTAAAGTCACTCGTACATGTCCCAAATGCGTAAAATATGGTGGAGGACCATTTAAATTCCCTGACATACCACCCTTGCCTAAGGAACGAGTAGCAGTGTGCTCCTTTCACATACACCGGCTTGGACTATTCTGGGCCTCTCACAGTTCTCCATGGAGGCATGCTCGGAAGAGATGGTGTTGCTTATTTTCCTGTATAGCAGTACGTGCAACACACCGGGAGTTGGAGACAGACATGTCTACTAGGGAATTCCTCAACTGCCTCAGACGTTTTGTGGCGACACGGGGGGCACCTGTTGTGATTGCCTCTGACAATGCTGCGAAATTTAAGCTCATCTCAGGTTTTGTACAAGCGCTCATTTGCTGGACTAATAATATTCAGTGGAGTTTCATACCTGTGCTTTCATGATGGCAAGAAGGGTTAAGAACTTGTAGGCTCGGTGAAAGATTGCCTGCTTCGTACCCTTGACAAAATTATTTTAACTGATCCACAACTCCTCGCCATACTTTAAGAAATAGAATCTGTTTTGCACACTCGTCCTCTGGTTCCTGTTGGCCAAGACTCCAGTATGTTCTTACTCCCACAGATTTTCTTCGGCCTATTGGACCAATGTCTCTAAACCCGCCGGATGGCAGCCCTCACGAGAATCTGACTGTGACAAAGTCAGATCTCATCAACCGTTGGAAGAAGAGTTGCATTTGATTAGTTCCAAAAATATTGACCACTACTTAACAAGCCTACAAGAATCGGCACAGTTTACTCACCAGAACCACGTGTTGTAGTTCATCAGCCACCAAGCCTAGGTGATGTGGTACAAGTCAAAGACGATTCACTCACAACAGCTCACTGGCCAATTGGTCGCATAACGAAGTTAGTCCCTAGTAAAGATTGCCAAACAAGAGTGGCTCGGGTAACGTTCCTGTCAGGCCAAATCTTAGGCTTAGTCTACCTGTGTCTCACATTCTCTCCCTTTAGGGATGGATTATGAACCACCACCAGATGACTCTCCTACAGATTCAGATTGCTCCAATCCCTCACGTCACCCACTCGATCAGACTTCCTCTCTACCTCCAGCACTACCTCTTAGCACAACTGCAGGCTATCCAGATCAAGCCAATCTCACTGCAAGATCCTTTGCAGATGACTCTTCACCTCGACGCCCCAAACGTCAAGGTGGTGGTGTACTCAGAGCCAGGATAAACCAGTGGGCGAGCCAGCCACTTGCAGTAAAATTTCCAACAGCACCCATCGATGACAGTTGACAGCCTCAATGCAATTGATCAGTTCGGATGAGAAACAGTTTCTTTCTAGTTTTACTCTCAACTACCCTTGATCTAATTTGTTCGAATATTCTCTTTTCACATTTACATTTCACTTTTCATTACATCCAGTTTCGTTCTTCTTGGTGTTTTCTGTGTCATCGACCTTGTCTTGGGGTAGAGGCTGGAAAGCGAATCTACGCTGATTATCAATATAGTTAACAGCCATGATGCTTGATCAGTTAGGAGATGCAGATACAGTTACAGTTGGTTAATGCAGGTATCACTGACAGCCGTCTATGCAGTTTATCTCAGTCAATTACAGTCACTTACGATCACTTCGTAAAACAGTAAGAGCGTATAACACAGAAATGTTTTGATGGCTTGAGTTATCACAGTTCTGTATAACAGCGACATCTCTGTCGCTGGAGTGTCTCCAAAGGACGAGTTGAGAGCAGGTAAAGTGAGCGGGAAAGCGCACTAGTAGGAAGATGGGTGACGCTAACGCTACCTAGCAGGAGTTTTATCAAACCAACCGGATAATACATGAGGAAATACTCTGGTCAACGGTTCAGTAGCCGTTCAGAGTCAGACGCAAGTGGATTTGCAGCCACAGATGTTTACCTCATCAGTTAAGTAAATTATTTTACTACATCTCGATCATGTTAGTTATGATATCTTTCACTATGTGCATACAGTTTGTTGGGTTCGCTTGTCTCTTGTCACAGCAGAAAAATACGTTGAGGCTGAATACGGTTTCGTCCAGGGATTAAATAATTTATGTTCATTTCTGCCACAGTTGAGCTCAACACACAGATCCGTTCCAGAGATAAACTATAGATTTACCTCTGCCCCAGGTTGAGCTCGTAAACAGCTAATGGTTTCCATGCAAATGGGTTCATTATATAGACAGATAGCCCCAAGCAGAAGTGTACTATACAGTTTGAGTGATATTGGACAGTGCAGTTTGTGTGGACAGGGACATTGTAAGAGGAGGTTGCAGACCGTCGGGGTGAAAGCCCATAAAGGATTGAGATATAGTAAATAGCAGTCAAGCAGTTTGCCTTATGATACAGACTGGAAATAGCTCACCCATTCCACCATTTTGGTTGCGGTCAAAGACAGTTTGTTCTGTATACTATACAGGACGTGAAAGGACCTAACTCAAAAGATGAGTCATTCAGTCTACAAGTAGGTCAACTACAGTAGCAGATACATACATAATATTACTATTTATTATACCCTAGGTGCCACGTGTATGTAATACCTACTCGTCTAACAGGATTGATTAAAATCAGGCAATCGTCAGCAATCAGGCAATAATACTTATCCTTATTATCTAATCAAGGCTCAAACTATGATTATGATAGAGTTGGTAAATGAGAGCATTTGCTACAACCCCAGTGGCTCAAGAAAGGGTGGTTCTGATATTCAGATTAAAACTTCTATAGCTCATAATGAATTGCCACATGTAATCGAGAAGGAAATGCAAGTAAACACGAATAAAAATCGCTAATGGAAACACGACTTCCATAACAAAGTTCACAATCAGATCATGGAGAAGTTCGCCACTTGGATTCACTGTATATTTCATGATTTCATATATAAGATTTACAAAGTCACTCATTCGCAGCCTGCTATTCTCTGGTCATACTCTAGAAGGGATTGACAAACGCAGGGATCAACTGAGAACTTACCTACTGGATCCAGCGTAGGTACTAACGTCTCTACCTGTAACAAGATCAACTCATACTTTGATAAGATCTATACAATTGTCAAATACGAGTATGGCTGCATTGATGCGATCGAGAAGTATGTTCCTGCCTTGGTACAAGAACTGGTTAAAACAATTCAGGTCCCGAACAGTCACCACCAACAGTGAAGAAGGACGTGCCTATTAAACGCACCACTTATTCTGATGTTGTCGTTGAACGCAGCGAGGTCACGAAGCCCAGACATGTTGTGACAATATATTATATTCTAAAGATCAGTCTCTCGATACCTCGAAGGACACAAAGGTGTGCCTGCACACATCTATGGAAAGTCCTATGAAGTATGGCATCAAGGTTCAGAATGTCAGCATGATTCAAGATAATGGAGTAGCAGTAGAATTGGACTCGGTAGAATCACTTAATAAGCTTAAAGTAAAAATTATTAAAGAAGCCAGAGTGGAAGAACGATCTCCAAGGAAAAAACGCTGCAAAGTCCTTGTCACATGAGTTTATTGTTCTATTGGACATACCTACAGAAATGTTGGCTGTTCATTTTTTGTTTCTTTCATGCGTAATAATCGAAGTAGCTATTTCTGATGGTTTTCATTAATTTTGACCCCTAAAACACAAATTAGGTACGCTCCTTTTTTTAATTTTTATTATTATTATTATTATTATTATTTTTTAATAACTATCTTTGATCATTGGTAGTGCCATTTAATTGTCTTGATCCACGTGTTGACACTTTTTCCAGTGTTATTATACAAACTGATGGTGATTTCAGACGATTTCGCAGGTTTTTCACTCATAAAAAATCAATTTTGGGAGCTGAACATTTGGTAGAACTCAATTTTCCACTCTTTGGTCAAAATCGACTTCATATTTGGTCTTCTCGTCCCCAAAAATATGGAAAACAATACCTCAAAAGCTCATGTTACTAACATGTTACTAAAACACAAATAATACCTATTTCTATACACATTTTCACTCATAACACCCCAGGGAATATTCCGATCGGGCTGAAAAGTTTCGGGACACAACTAGGGCCCAAATGGAGCATGAGTGCGAAAGAACGAATTTTTTAGATAAAAAATGAAGCCGGTACACGTGATACGGCGTACGGCGGACGGACATTGCATTTTTGGAATCTACGCACCTTGAAACGGAAAAGAAAAAAGTTTGAGGGGGTGTTATAAAAATTTTTTCCTGAGCGAATACATAGGATTACCAAAATTAATGGGGTCCCAGTGGGTGACCTCGGTGGACTAGATCAGAGAAGCCCTTCAACACTAAGGTGACGACAAACAAATATTTAAAAAAAAAAAAATTGTTTTCGAGCGAAAAAGGGCACGTCAGACATCACGAACATGTGCTTCACCCTTGACCGGGACATAAGAAGGAGAGTGATAAAGGATGGACGACTATACATAGGTGTAATGACCAGATGTTACAAATGTCAAAGGTATGGACACACTTCACGGCATCGCAAAGCTGAACAGGACACAGGGTTGGAAGGGCACATTCAGTGACAGGCACTGTGTTAACTGTTTAAGAGCAAAGCTGCCCCATGTACATGATGTGCGAAGTGATGGCACATAGGAAAGTCCACGAATTGCTACTACACCAAATTGATTATGAAGAGTCCAAAACTTAGAATCATTCAGATTAACATAGACCGGTCAAGATATGAAATTGAGACTCTTAGGAATCTAATACCTAACGAGAAATTTGATGCTGCATTAATGGAGCCACATGTGTACGAGGGCAGATTGAGGGGCCTGGGACTGGGGGGCAGTCTGGTTGAGGTGGGCATCGATTTTTATTGTCAAGACACAGTTGAAGCATATGGTGTTGGCACAGTGTATGACAGAAACCTTGGTGGCTGTAAAGGTGAGGATTGGTTTCCATGAGATTGTTCTTGTGTCGCAGTACTGTAGGATACATGAGAGCCTGGAGAGGGATATTACGGAACTCAATGTGATCCTCCGTGATCACCCTAAGGTCATAATACCCAGTGACACAAATGCCCATTCGACCCTGTGGTGGTCTGATACAACTAATAACAGAGGACTACTGTTTGAGGGGGAGGACTACTGTTTGGGTTGACGTGTTGTTGGCTACGGATAACTTGTTCTCTAATATGACTTTGGAGTGGAAGAAGATCTGATGAATGATCACAGGCCCATAATTATAACCTGGAGACATGATACAACAGCAGGAAATTGGAGGAAAAAAACTGTGCACTGCTCAAAAACAGCGAATTAGGAATAATTTAACATCAAAATGGGAGAGATTCGTGGTCCAATGCCCTGTGGGCAGAACGTGGTAAATGCCCGAGACATAGACAAGGTGGTGCTGGAGTGGAACTGAATGTTAGAAGAGGTAAGGGAGAAAACATTTGCCAACGTTAATGTCAGTGAAGATGTCCTCCCGGTTCCCTGATGGGATGCGGAGATGCAGGAGAAACGTACAGAGTGCAATAGGCTACGGCAGAGATATCAAAGAGAGGGCAATTAAGCAAAAACGCTGCAAAGTCCTTGTCACATGGGTTTATTATTCTATTGGAGTTCTAGAGATTCTTGTTGGCTGTTAAATTTATTGTTTCTTTCATGTGGAATGATTGAAATAGCTATTTCTGATGAATTCCACCAATTTTGGCCCCCAAAAAATGAAATAGGTACGATTTTTTTTTCAGATCATCTTTGATCGCTGGTAGTGCCATTTAATGGTCTTGATTCACCTGTTTACACTTTTCTAATGTTATTATACACATTGATGGTGATTTCAGACAGTTTTCCAGGTTTTTGACTCATAAAAAACCAATTTTGTGAACTGAACCTTTGGTAAAACCTCAATTTCCGCGTCTTTGATCAAAATTGACTTCATATTCGGTATTCTCGCCCCCAAAACCATGGAAAACGATACCTCAAAAGCTCATTTTACTAACATGTTGCTAAAACGCAAAAAGTACCTATTTTTACACACATTTTCACTCATAACACCCCTGGGTATATTCCGATCGGGCTGAAAAGTTTCGGGACACAACTAGGGCCCAAATGGAGCATGTGTGCGAAAGAACGACTTTTTCAGACCGAAAATGAAGCCTGTACACGTGATACGGCGTACGGCGGACGGCGGACGGACATTGCATTTTTGGAATCTACGCACCTTGAAACGGAAAAGAAAAAACGCTGCAAAGTCCTTGTCACATGGGTTTATTATTCTATTGGAGTTCTAGAGATTTTTGTTGGCTGTTAAATGTATTGTTTCTTTCATGTGGGATGATTGAAATAGCTATTTCTGATGATTTCCACCAATTTTGGCCCCCAAAACATGAAATAGGTAGGTACGCTTTTTTTTTAAGATCATCTTTGATCATTGGTAGTGGCATTTAATGGTCTTGATTCACCTGTTTACACTTTTTCCAATGTTATTGTACACATTGATGGTGATTTCAGACAGTTTTCCAGGTTTTTGACTCATAAAAAACCAATTTTGGGAGCTGAACCTTTGGTAAAACCTCAATTTCCGCGTCTTTGGTCAAAATCGACTTCATATTCGGTCTTCTCGTCCTCAAAAACATGGAAAAAGATACCTCAAAAGCTCATGTTACTAACATGTTGTTAAAACGCAAAAAGTACCGATTTTTATACACATTTTCACTCATAACACCCCTGGGTATATTCCGATCGGGCTGAAAAGTTTCGGGACACAACAAGGGCCCAAATGGAGCATGTGTGCGAAAGAACGACTTTTTTAGACCGAAAATGTAGCCTGTACACGTGATACGGCGTACGGCGGACGGCCGACGGACATTGCATTTTTGGAATCTACGCACCTTGAAACGGAAAAGAAAAAATTTTGAGGGGGTGTTATAAAAATTTTTTGCTGAGCGAATACATAGGTGTATTATTCACAGAATAATAAACCAAAAGTTTGAGGGGGTGTTATAAAAATTTTTTGCTGAGCGAATACATAGGTGTATTATTCACAGAATAATAAACCAAAAGAGCCACCAAGAAGTAAGATGCTAAGGTAGCGAAATCAGCCTATCGACAAATGAGAAGAAGGAACAAAACCGCTTCCTGAATACAATACATAAATATTCTGAAGCGGCAATGGACCCTTGGGGGTTCCTGTACAAATCGACAGCTGACCGGCACCGGCAGGCCAAGGGCATTACGACTGTGCTCACTGCACAACAAGGTCACACGAAGGGGTGGGTGGACACTGCAAGACGATATCTTGGGGTTCTCCTCCCACAAGATACCTTGGAATCAGACAATCTTTCCCAGAAAGAGGAGAGAAGGCGATCAACTAGGGTAACAGCTGAGATGGCGAGAAGAGCTGAACCGCCTCCAACGATAGATGAAGTGATGCACGTCTTTGCTTTCATGAAATCCAATAAGGCTCCCGGAACCAATGGCCACAGAACCGAGATCTTCAGGAGTCTCTCCAGGGAGAATGTGCAGGGCATTTCTGACATTTATAAGGGGAGTGATAGACCAGTGGATTAGGCCAGCTCGTACCGGATCATACAGTTGCTGGATGTCGAGGGCAACGGCTTGGAGAAGTGCATCAGGAGGGCCTGGAAAAATATGTGACCTAGGAAGAAGAGCAGGGGGCCTATTCACTAAGCCAAAGAGACATCTCTTTCAGGTCAAACTCTCTCTTTTGGCAAAATAGATGTTTATAGTATCCATGACAGGGTTATTCAGTAACTTTTAAAAGAGAGAGTTGGCGGCCATCTTGACATTCTCGATCTCTTTCAGAGAGACAGCTAATTAGGTGTCTTTCCTCGAAAGAGAGAGTATATTTCTCGTTTGTTTCACAGTGACCGTGCAATATCCTCGTTCATCCACAACCACATCGGTAATTTTGATCGTGTATTTTTTTCATTTCATAAAGTTTTTCATTTCATAAAGATTATATTTTTCATTTCAATTTTAATTAAAAATATATACGTAATTATTGATTCATGATTAAAAACGTCCAAGCACGGGTTGAAGTAGATACCTACCTACCTAAGAGTGGCTGTTCATTAGGTGTAGATATAATACAAGCATTAAGCCCCCTAATTCGACTTTTTCTGTTTATAATTGAGACTTTTTTCAATTTCATTTAAACTTTTATCCGATTCGTGAGTAAAAACGTCCAAGTATGGATTGAGGTAGGTAGGTACCCATTGAATAGGTATTACTAAGAAATGCGTTCATTATTAAGGAATTGAACTCCCGGGGGCACAAAGATCTCGCACTTCATGGATGCTATGGCATTTTCGTGTATTAGGATCCATATCTCTTTCTCAAGGTCTCTGGAGCTATTCAGTAAAATAGACGAACCCGGGAGACATTGGAAGAGACTGTCTCCCAGGGGAGACTATCTCTCCCGGGAGATTTTCAAAATAGATAATCTCTTTCCACTATCTATTTTAGTGAATAGGCCCCCAGTATGGATTTAGAGAGGGGGGAGGAACAGCAGATGCCCTTATGCAGCCTATAGAAGCATCGAAACTTCCTGACAAGTATGTGATGCTAGTGAATATCGATATTTCTGAAGCCTTTGACAACCTGTGGTGGCCGGCACTCCTTCTGGAGCTGCAGAGGTGTGGGGTCCCCGGGAACCATTTTAGGCCAGTAAAGAGCTACCTTAGGGACAGTGTGACGTTTTTTCCGGGGATACATACCACCAAGAGACACAGGAACACAAAGAGCTGCCTGCGGGGGTCGGCCCTGGGGCCATATTTCTGGAACATCGTCACGAATACGCTTATTAAAGACCTCAAACAAGTAGGAACCCCGATAATCATGTATGCGGACATCAGTACTGCGATCATAGCAGGAAACTCACAAAGCGAGCTGGAGATGAAGGGCAACGGTGTTCTGGAGGCTTTTAATGGCTGGTGCCAGAAGGAAAAAATGCTGCTGTCAACTACAAAGACTAACACTATTATAAAAAAGGGAGACTGGATCCCATGAGGATGCCCAGGCTGAAAGCAGAAGGAGAAGAGGAGAAAGGAGAAGAAGGAGGGAGAATACTAGGTGTGTATATAGATACGAAATTGAATTTTAAGGAACACATTACTTATATATCGAAAAGGTCTACTGCTTTCTTTCAGAAAATGCGGAGAGTGCTGTGGAACCAATATGCTGCTACAAGCAAAACTCTACAACTTACGCATAAGAGAATTTATGAAGGCCTCATGACCTACGCATGGCCGGTGTAGGGACATGTTGGGGGAAAGGTCCACCCCAGACAGAGTCTACTCAGCTCGCAGAGGTCTGCACTGATAGCCATCACGAAGGCGTATGGCACGACCTCCACAAAGGCACCACAGGAATATCCGCGCTGATGCCAGTTGACCTACGGATTAAGCAGAGGAGATTTCTGTACTATTTGAGGCGAGAGAGCCGTGTGGTAGCAGAGAGCATCCTGGGGAACCCCATTAGGGAAGTGGATGTGCGGAGACATGTGGCTGCTGCAGTCACTAATATGTGGCAGGAACGATGGCAGGCTAGTGGAAAGGGCAGGGTGACCTTTGGGTTTTAGCCTTTTATTAAGGAGCGAAGGATGCAGAAGCATACTCAGATTGGCAAATACACTGTGCAGGCTACCACTGGGCACGGAAACTTCGCGGCAAAGCTTTTTCGTTTGCCCTAGTGAATTGTGACCTGTGTCTCTTTGGAGGGGTGGAGACGGTGGATCACGTGCTGTGGCTCTGCGGTCGCTATGATGAGCTTAGGGCGGAATTTGCTGAATTGGAAGGTGTTAAACCAAGTGAAATACCTAGGACACGAGCCACATGGAACAGGTACGCTGAGTATGTCACAAGAGTATTAGGCCAGAAACAGGCAGAAGACGTTCGCTAGTGAACGTCAAGAGTTAAACCTATATTAATTTCAAATTAAAACTTTTTAGTTTATCCATTTTTAGACATTTGACAAAAGAAGTGATGAGAACAATATGCAACGCTAAGCAGAAATATACCATAGAATGATACAAAGTAAACTGAGCGCTAGCGGTGAAGCCATACGACACGCCCAAAATGATCCTGACACGAGAAGTCGAAGTCCGTTAGCTAAGATCTCGATGGACTTAGAAAATCCAAGCGGTTAGGCGACGTCAGGGTTGGTGGAGGGTACAATGCCTCCCTACCTTTCTGATTGGGAAGGGGAACACTCCAGTTGAGCGCAAACGACCAAAACCAGGAATTAATCCCTACCAGTTGAGCGCAGAATAGCCTCAAACTGCACGCCAGTTGAGCGCGACACCTCTTTATATGGACAACGAAGAGATGGAGTGAACCCGAAATCATGGTTTGTTGTCCTAAGAGATGGAATATGCCCGGGTCCGTTTTTTCATGTTTTGTTGCTTACGAACTCCGCCCCGTTTACCGGTTCACTTGCAGATAAGATGCTTGTGATAGGTTTTTTTCAGTACGGTCGGGACCTTCGGAAGCTGGTGACCTCGCAAACAACGGAATCTCGATGACTCAAGTTGAAATCGTATATAGCGAAAAGGGGAAACCTTTGATTTTGCATGACGGCTATAAATTCCGCGAAGACCGTGAAGTGCGCGACGGTGTGGCGTGGAGATGTTCCGTGGGAACTTGTCGGGCGCGGCTGTATACAAATACCAGTCGAACTTTTATTACAGATGTGACACGATCGAGCCATAATCACAACGCCCTTCCGATTACAATGTCCGATGTCAATGTCCTTCGCGCTCAACTGGCGGTTTCCGTACTATTATTTCGTACCCATGTTGCGCTCAACTGGCGGCCAAAAATGCACGCTTTCGCGCTCAACCGGTGGCATTATAAGGTATTTGCGCTCAACTGGTGGTAACCCTTGGGAAGGTACGCTGTATGGGCGGCTAGTCATACCCCCCTCATCGCTCTCACACTTTTTCGAAATTTTACTCAAAACTAGGACCAATTATTGCTCTAAAATCGACTACAGTTCTCGGGCTTACCTTGATGCGACGAGTTCATTAAAGGATGCCACATGTCTGCATGAGTTACAATATAACTAATACCTAGGTTAGGAGTCCAAAACACCGTTTGAACTGACATTCACCCAGGTGTCAATAAGTGCTGAGTTCGATGAATCGAGTCCAGTGGTCTGGGGACCGAGGATAACCCTATCAATATATGAATCAACTCAACAGTCGTTTTTTAATTTATTGGATTATGGCTAGTTTTTTTTCCCCGCCATGCGCATCGGACAGTGGAGCCGAGAAGGAAAACCTTGCAGCATGCTAACTGATAACCGTAAAAATTTTAGATCCATTGCATTAGCTTTTTTTTGGACTAACTGAAAGCTTTTTCGATCAGCAGTTTGTTCACAGTGCGATTTAGGAATCTGAATCGGAAGAAACCATCAACATGGACATAATTCAAACGGTGAAACTTAGACCCAATTATCATCGTGTTCATGACTTTGGAAACCTATCGATTTTCTTGTTCAGCGTAACTTGAGGATATTTGTTGGTAGGTATTTCTTGATAGAAATTGACAAGGTACACCCGATATCCAGTGTTCCGGCTACCTATTTCTCGACGGGGTCAAGTTATTTATGAAGCGCGTACCTTTTCTCACATATTTAATTACTTCCTCGACCGTATGATTCATATGATTTTCAAATATTCAAATTGAATACAAGTTCATTCTATCTTTGACTATCACCGAAACTTGTGTTCTATTTCATAAAAATAGATAAATTAGTTAACCTTACTAGCACGAGTCTAGGTATCGGTAAGAACGTACAATTATCTCCTCTCGAGCCTGCTGAAAAATCTAGTATAAAAAAAATCTTCAGGCCCTTTCCATGAATGGCCTGGAACGTGGTTGGGAAATTAACCGATTTCGGGGACCGTTTAGTGACCAACCCGCATCTTCCCTAAACATCTTCTCATGATAGAAGATCTGTAGACTACACATATTTAAAAAAATGTTAACAAAAAAAAGAAAAAGAAAACCGACTTCAAAAAAGCTAAACTAAAAAGTAAAGAATAATTTTCATGCTGAACAAACGTAGGTAATTCATTCAAAGCCGATACAAAAAAATGTTTGAAGTCGGCGCCAAATTTCTACTAGAATATAAAACCAAGGGATACAATACGAAGGTTTTGTGTGGGGTTTTTAGTTAAAATTGGGCGCCAACTTCAAAACTTTTGTTGTACCGGCTTTGAATAAATTACCTACATTTGCTCAGCATAAAAATTGTTCTTTACTTTTCAGTTTTATACCGCTTGTTTGAAGTCGATTTTTTTATTTTTTATTGTTATTTGTTATTTTTGCTTTTTAGTGCGATCTATAGATTCAGTTTTAAAGAATTTTGTTTCGAAAAGGTGATTATGCATTATTTTATATCTACTTTTTAGTGCGTTTTTCAACGGTTTTATTCAAATAAATTTTTTAAATTAACTGCACTTTTCTATGCCAACGTCAATAGCTCACTATCATTACCTCATGCTGTCGAGTACTCATACCATCATCACAGTCTTTTGCGGGCTGTTTTCAGTCGTCAAATCGTGCATACCGGTCAGTGCACTACAAATCGAATAGTATAACCGGCCTACTACAGGCCCAGTGCTACATTTTTACTTGAAAAAATGATCACCGGGGGATTATCCTCTTTGATTCGAAAAAAAAGATTCATCGAAATCGGTCCATTAGTTTCGGAATAATTGGAAATGATTGGAGTAAATATTGGGGGAAAATCGAATTGAGAACTTCCTCCTTTTTCTGAAGTCGGTTAAAAATAATAAACCATCGAGGAAGAATTATGCTGCTTTCTTATATCTATGGGCCTCTCAAGTATGTACCTGTATATTGTGCATGGCCGAGGAGCACATTGGCCCAAGTGGATGGCGTCTCCTCGTCATAACCATGTTGCAGTTCTATATTAAAATTAATACGAGAGCAGTTTAGAATGTCTGGTTGATTATTTTCCTCTGTTGCTGGAGCTGATTGACGCCCATCAAATAGGTATCCCGATGAATCCCTAGTAATAGAGGAACAATTTTTTCAGAAACAAGCAATGCTAGTGCGGCAGCTAGAAGAGGAGCTACGGCTGAGGATGCGAGGGCCAAGTCTGGAAATGCAGCAGCAGATGGAAGTCCTGTACGCTGAAAACGAACACCTAACGCGAGAAGTAGCGATACTGAGAGAGACCATCAAGGTAAGCAATTCAAGGACGAACTATTAATAGTCGAATAACATCAAAGTGAATCCATCAGATATACCCGTATCACTGGATGGTAAACCTCCACTCACAGAGTCCTTGTGGTAGATATCCCCTTTTGTGCAGTTCCGATATTACAAGGAAATCTCCATCAGCTAGTCTATTTGCAATCGTCGTCTGAACAGCAATACCACGTAACTCATTTTCGTGAAATTTTCAGGACAGCAAAGATTATTATTGTTCTTATATTTGACTAATTGATCTTCTTCTTGGCATTTATACCAACAAAATAATATGATCCTTATGATTTCCAATGAAATCGACGAATAAACTTGGTTATTTAACGGGAAAAAACTCGAGATAAGTTGTGTTGATTCCAAGAAAGAGTACGTCAAGTTGTGTTGCATGAGTTAATACGTTGTGTTGCTTTCGCAAAGTTCACAAGATGAATGGTTTGATGGTATGTGTATGTATGTATGCGTGCATTTCGCAATTTTGTTTCTATTCGGAAATGGCTGGAGGAACTTCGATAACATTTACGTGATTTACTTCTTTCAGGGGTACAAATTATATCCAATACCCCTCATCTTCAGGAAACCTCTTATTACAGCCACAACTCGATAAGTCGAACACCGATATCTCTAATTTGTCGATATCCCGAACTGCTTTTCAGGTCCCGAGTCACGCCATGAAGCTCAACGCCTCTATCACTCGAACAAATTAACTGTATGTCTAACTAATGAAAGGCCCCCGAGCGGTTGGAGATTCTATATTTCGAAAGAATGCCCCCATTTCTCAATAACTCAGCTCGATAAGTCGAACCACTGGCATGATGTTTACGTTAAACTTCTCAGAACGGGCGTTATAAAATAGAAATATAGAATAGAAAGCATAGGAACGATAAGCATTTGGATGTAAATACGTTCACAGAATACACGTACCTTATTTTGATTTGTATTTGATTTACATACATCTCCCATATGGAATTTCCTGTTTCTAGTACAACCGACATCTCAAACTCCCAGTTCGATGACTTGAACTACCGATACCTCGACTTAAAGGTAATTCCAACAGTTTGCCTGGTCCCGAGGTTTTCGACTTATCGAGTTGCGACTGTAAGGATACCAGATGTTTATTATGGGTAAATAGGTATTTTCATTTTTTTAAATTCATTTTTTGACGAGATCACAAATAGGTAGGTATACCTACATAAGTTTATTTATAAAACGGCAAGGTACAAAATAGAAACAAATTGAGACCTATAAACACAGGTAGGTATCAAAATGAAAGAAAAAACTAGTAGATTGGTATCAAAAGGTAAAGTACTTGTCGAAATAAAAATAAATGACAATTATGAAAAGAAATGTTCATAAAAGTTAACTTGATTGATTGGTAATTTCATCAGAGATCATCATTGACAATCATCTTTGATTTCATCAGAGATCATCTTTGATTCGGGAGCGCAGTGTGCTTGAGGGTCATTGTGGGAAGTGTCTCGAATGATCTGTACATACTGGAGGGTATAATTATATGATACAGTGGCCTCCGAAGGTAAGATACTACAAAGTCTTACTGGTCAAAGATGGACAGGGAACCAGAATAGTTTTTACCAGATGGTACCTAATGCTGCAGTGAATCAGTGCAGTGCTTATTAGAAACCAATCCTTCTTCCACTCACTGATTGGGTGTAACTTTCAATGAACACAACCTTCGCTGCAGCATTAGGTACTTACCATCATCTGGTAAAAACTATTCTGATTCACTCTCCATCTTTGACCGAGAACCTAATACTTTGCAACAGCTTACCATCGGAGGTCACTGCGTCACATAAATTATATCCTCCAGTGAGTACAGATAATCAGAAGAATGAGAACATAGGTATACCTACACATTTAGAAAGACAAAACTTTATTCGAATTTAGGTAGGTGCTTTTATGCATCATATTACTTAATTGGTTCATTAAAAAAACCTATCATATTTAGAATGCAACACAGCGCAACATGAAGGTTGCGACTCCACGTATCGTGAGAGTTGGAACTCAACAAGGACAATTAATATAACTTGACATTAAAATCGAGAAATATCATTAGAACAGTCAGATTATAAACAAATTGGTTCAGAAGGCAAGGTCTTCATGGTCCAAAGCACGTTTTTGTTACCTTCTATGTTCAACATGGGTGGCATTGCGATATATGGTTTTCACGTTTTCGCGATTTGCGCTCACTCTGGTGGACAACCGTATAAGCTGATTAGTTCGTTCAATAGCCCGTGAGAATACGCATATATTGATATATAATACTCATTTTGGAGTTACGTGATGTTGATGTTCAGACGACGATATTGTTAACCCCTGTCAGGTTTAGGTACACCTCATATTGTTTCTTTTTCAAGCAGTAGGCTAATTCAGTAAGCCTCATCTTTATAAACCTTACCATACTCATTAGGAGGTCTCGCTGAGAACATAATATATGATTTATACATTGGGGAGAACATATGTTAGGTTCTGGCATGCATTCTTTGTTCTACCCCCAACTTATGTTCTGTTTCTACAGGGATTGATGGGTGTAAATTTTATCACTAACAGATGCTACCAAATCGAGCATCCAGACATTTATGTAATTAAGACGTTGAGTATGGACGTGAAGATGGATGTTATAACGGAAAAATACTTTTGTAGTTCTCGTTCGTAAAACTAGGTAGTAATGTGGTAAATAGATTGGATGGTGTGTGTGGATCAGATAATATGATTCATGGGTCATTTCACAGAAAGTGGCAAACTTCAGTCCAGAGTGAATTGTGAGAGATGCACGTCTTTTCTTGTCATTTTCAAATTTTCCCCATATTGAGATGTTCCAGGCAAATAAAATGTGTCAATCAGAATCTTTAAAATATTTTAATTATATGTAATAAAATAATAATAAAACGCCATTTTCTCACTCCCCTGGCTTGTCCGGAGGCTCAGTTCGGAGATGGCAGAGTTGATTCTGACTTGGTATTTGAAACATGGCGGGAAATCGTGAACGTATTTTAAATAACAGGGCTCCCAGCTTTGCCATGAGGGAATGAGAAATAAATATTTATTTGTTGTTGAAGGAGGAGAACAGTGTTAAGCTATGTCACAACATTTGCACCTCACTCCTCTGCCAGTTTTTAAACTTGGCGCCAACTCGGAAGAATACAGGTTATGATGTTTCATTCCAGTTGGCAACCTTGCTTTTTTCCCTCCAGAACCGACAATAACCTCTACTTTCTTGAGAACACGTGTCAGTTTCAGCTGTGATGTGAACGAGTTATAGTGTTGTGCTGTCTCCATTCAACCACCTCACTCTTCTGGACTTCATCACAAGTCTCATGTAAGTAATTTGCTGCTCATACTACAATTAATGGAAGTCTGTTCAGGAGTATATTTGACAAAAGTAATAACCAAAACGTAGCATTTGAAAATAGTGCACACAGCTCAAGTTTTCTAGAAAATCCTCACTCTTCTGGGCCTCACACCCCTGTGAAACTATTCACAGGGGTGTGAGGATCATGACAGGGGTGTGAGGTTTGCATACATTTCATGCAGGGTTTCGGTTCAGACGAGGGTTGAATTAACTGTTTTTGCTATCTACCTCATGGTACAGTCAACATAAGGTCTGGGACTTACCTTGCGGATTTGTTTAGTCTCCGTTAAGCAGCTGTCCCACTTAAGTGAAGGAATCATAATAATTACTGCTATAGTACTGATGGTTTTCATACTATTAGGCCCCTATTTCTGGATAACCCTCCCTGCTTTAGTGTGGGGGGCCAATAGGCTGTTCTGTGTTTATCTCACACATATACTCCACCCTGATGTACTGCTGTAATTTATTTTCAAAATTCCTTAGCCAGAAAACAATATTTTAATGTTATGGTTCTTTTGATGAATTTGAATCGATCACAATTTCATTGATCGAATGGTTTTACCTACATAATAAATATATTATGTAGAAGAAATGTACAGTTGTCTAAAAATTTGACGGTTTTTTTCCTCATAGGAGAAATAATGATGGCACAACAAAAAGAGCATATTCTAAAAAAGAAGAGAGAAGCAGAAAAATTGCGTATGGAGAAGTTAAGAAATGATGCCGTACTTTGGAAAATACAGCAAGATAAAGAGAGAATGAAGTACCAAAAAAGACTGGAGAAAAAGCAACTCAAACTTGTGAAAGATATGACCTGCCGCGAACACAGAATACTAAAGAAGATATTCGTCAATAGATTACTATAAATATGTTTGTTGCTTGGGAGAAAAAACGGCAGAAGGAGAATTTCAGGTGCAAGGCCTGCGTCGCATTGGAAATACCGGGAAGGAATTCGTCCTTCAGGAGAATGATGAGTGTGTGATTGAAAAAGTGGACATAATGCTGGTTCTCCCACACCCAAAACTAAAAATCAATAAAAGAAAAGTAACCCACATTTTTTTCCTCTTTCCAATAGATGTTGACGAAAAATGAACTATGTAATTATTTTTAGAACAAATTGTACACTTTCGAGTGATTTTCTATGTCAGGTTTTTTAGTTCCTGTTTTTAATATTGTGATGATTTCTTCCATAAATATTATGTACCAGCTAACAACTAGTCAGGCATGTTAGACTTACTTTGGGATTAAATTCCACCTTGCATGAGAACTAGGGTGTGTAAATTAGATTTTTTAACGTTTTATTTTTAGCACTAAATTTGACGCGGTCGTAGCAGAAGTCCCTCAATTTTTCTGTCTTTACCAATTTTGTTGTAAGTGAATGTGATTTTCAGTGATTTAAAACTTACTTCTCCAATCATATAATTAAGAGTGAATTAAAGACCTTTTTTTTCAATCCCGTTCACAGATTTTCTGTCACGAATCAAAAGTTAGCATAATTTAAGCTGGAAATTTATGACTCACTGACCTCATGCGTGTTTGAGCAGGTCTAAGAACTTTCTTGCAAATAGAAAATTGTTGAAATTTGTTTTTGGTGTCATTTCTTCTCCCCCCTGGAACTGACTTCACTCCCCTGGAACTGACTTCACTCCACTGGGGCGGTCCAAATGTTCAAAATGGCTGTTATTTGAAAACCTGATTTATCTATGATGGCATTTTTTGGTAGATGACCTCTAAAAAGGTATAGATGGCGATGACCAGGAAAAAATTTTTTTCAAGCAAGTGAATTTAGATTTTTTTCCCCTATCCAAAATTGCCACTTTTTGTGAAATGACCCTCATACATTTCTTTCCACTTCAATCCGTAATCATCACTGAAAATTTAAAAAAACACGCTGCAAATTATTACACAATGGTTTATAATTTACCTGTATAGATGCCCCTTCTGCGTATAGATCAGTTTTCTGTGGTCAATACCTACCCTCTCCCACCAGGAAAGTCCTAAATCGAGTACTGGAGCCGGCCTGGAATTACAGTTTCATAAAAATTAGTACGTAAAATGGCAAAATTCGGGAGTAGGTAAATTGTTGATGTGGAGTGAAATATTTGTTGGTTCCGGCTGGGATTCGGACTTGCGACCTTCAGCATGAGATTCCGACTCCTTCCCCACTGATCTACGGGGCCGCATGGGTAAGAGGCAAGTGATGTGCGCTCACAGTTCAGCTTCATGCCTGCATACCCGCTGCTCTTTAGCGCAAATTCAAATTTTATGGCAACATCGTGGAATGCTCCGGATGGTCTCAAAAAGTCAGAAAAAATCAAGCTATTTAAAAATGCGAGAAAACCCACACTTCAAAATACAGTTTTCTGAGATAGGGATATTCCGGATATTTCAAGCCCAAACGGGACGCATATACCAAATTTCGTGCATTTTGGTTCATGGGAACTATGGAAAAACCCGCGGAGGCGTTCGGCGGACGGACGGAATTTTTTTTATTCGATATTCCAATTCTACATCCCTTAAAACGTAAACTATGAAATTTTGAGCGGGGTTAAAAAAAAAATCAAGGTCGATTTCAAAGGTTCATTATTGAAAATAATAAACCAACAAGGAAAACAAGGTTTAGGCACCTAAAACGGCAAATATTTGTGCTAATACTAAACAATCGGACCTGCTTATATCAATGATAAGAACACGACATGGTTCACGACACGAACAAAATGTACCTATCCGTGCAAATATCCTCATCGCAGTAGAAGGGAAGCAGTTGCAGTCAGAACATTGGTTCCTGCAAAAGGCATGCCTCAGCAGGGTAACTAGATATTTCTGACAGTAGCTTTTATCGGTTTGACAGAATAAGGTCACTGGGTTACAACACTTGCCCCGTGCCTACTGTGGCCCCATGACCCGTGCTGTTGTATCCATCACACTCGAATCAATTCGTCTTCCGCTTCGTCTGTCATTCATTTGAAGCAACTCATCCACTCTTATGCTGAACACGTGATGGTTCTTCCACTAACAAGTTTTAAGATAATTTTCAGTTACTCCACGAGTTTCTCTCAATCATTTTAGATCTTTGCGACCAGTTTCCCAGCCTCTGCTAGCATCTCGTTAATAGGCCGTTCTCCGGCGCAGGACTCAGGAGGAATAAGTACCCTTAATTGAAATTATGTACTTCATCCAGTACCCACGAGTTGGTAAATGCTTCCGAGTCTACCAAGGTAACGGAAGCCTTGTGATCACCTGTGGGAGGAAAGGAATTTTCGCCCTCGAAAATCAAAACTTCCGAGCGTTTCGCGTTTTACACATTTTAAAACAAATTTGGTTCCGTGTCTGTCTGTCTGCCCCTCGGCCTGCCAGTCAGTCAGTGTGTCGCCAAATCACTGCCATGCGTTCAGGTACACGAAACAATGGTCGTACGAGATAAAATTTAGTAAATAATTTTGGATTAGATTTTATTTGGTCCCTCGTGAATTTCAAAAAACCGGGCTGTAACTTTTGTAAATAAATTTTACAATATAATATTACAATACATTTTAAAATTAAATGAGCGTTTCCTTGTACACTGTAAAATAACTACCCAGTTTTTATTTTAGTTGCATCACTATAAAAATGTGAATGTTAGTCCAGTTTTCATGAAACTCATATGGAACCATCAGTGGGCTACATGCCCCTCTAATTCCAGCTTATTGCAACCATCAAGATGTCCGCTCATTACGACCATTATCTCGAGTAGTTATGGGTAGTCCCAGTATGTGCATAGGCCCTGTGAGGGGATGTTATTCAGGATGGCCATAATCAACACCAGCCTATATTACGCTCAAGATGGCTAATGATATAAACGCTGCAAAATCCTTGTCACATGGGTTTATTATTCTATTGGGCCTACACAAATTTTGTCTATTCATTTATTGTTCCTTTCATGTGTAATGATAGAACCTCAATCCTTCACTCAGTGGTTCAAATCAACTTCATATTTTGTCTCCTCACCCTAAAAATCATGGAAAACGACCTTAAAGCCCAAGTTCATGAAAACCTAAAACTACCTAATTTTGCACCACCCATAACACCCCTGAGTGTTTTCCGATTGGGCTGCCGAGGTAGGGGACCCAACTAGGGCCCAAACGGAGCCTGTGTGCGAAAGAAGTTTTTTTAGACCAAATATCAAGGTAGATATCGATGACACGGTGGCGGACGGCGGACAGACATTGCATTTTTCGAATCTACACACCTTCAAGCGTAATAGAAAAATCGCTGCAAATTATTACACAACGACCTATTATTTACCTGTATCGATGCCCCTTCTAAAAGAGCACTGGAGCCGGCTTGGGAATTCAATAATTCTCAGTTTCATAAAAATGCGCAGGATTCAATAATTCTGTAATTAATTATTTGTTGTTATTCATGAAGTATAACGTTTGATGAAATAATATCAAGAAGCAACTAACTCGACTTCATACAGCAATCAATGATTATAATCAGGTGTTCCGTAGCATGTGTGGGCCATTGCTTTAATGCTATCGCACTGCCAGTGTACTCAGCTGTGGCCTCAAATGAGGCTGCGGAGGCGGGATGCCGGAAGGAGGGGGACGCGTGGGCCATTGTTTCTTTTTCTACTATAAACTACTATCACAGATGGGTGCTGGCGAGTACTCTAATAATTCCTCCCAGTGACTAGGTATAAGTGCTTACTGGTACGGCAAAGGGTCTACTCCCATGGGAGCAGTGAGGCGAGGTGAGGGCGGGGCACGTATGGCCTCGTCTTGTGGTGCAGGCCAGTTCTTGTCCTTCGTAATAGCGTGCACCATCCTCTTGGTGGCGTTGAACGACTCTCGGTCCTTCACGCATGCCTTCCTTCAGCCGCCAAGGGGCTCCCCTCTTTCAATTGCTGCCAGCAATCGCTCTCGTGGTTCGAGAATTTGGCGCACTCCATCGTGACGTGCTCTACCGTCTGTGGGCTGCTGCAGGTGCACAAGGGGGAGGTTTCAAGTTAAAGGATCCAGCTTTTCCGCAAAGTCGCTGTGTCCGGTGAGGGCTTATGCCATGTAGTGGTCGACCTCCATGAATCTTCTGCCCACTCGCGTTGCAACGGACGGCCAAATTCTGTAGATGTGCCTTCCTTTGGTGGAGGTTTCCCGCTGTGTTTGCCACTCCTGCATTGCCCATACTTCCATGTCCCCTGGTGAGGAACACTGAGGTATCTGGCATGGTCGTCTGTAGCCCACCTCCCATGCAGCTGACATGCTTCTGATATGGAGATCTATGGGGATCTGGGCCACAAGCACCTGGTGCGTGTCGGTAGATGTCATACGGTACGCCTGCGTAACCATGAGAAGTGCATTTCGCTGCGCTTTTATGAGGAAAATCCAGTTGGCGCTGTTGGCCTTAAAGGTCCACGCTGGTCAGGCGTACAGCAAGACCGACTCGAACAGTGCTTTGCACAGCATGATTCTGCTTCTATATTTGAAACCCCAGGTTACGCGTGAGAGAGCCTTTGTCCTGCCGAACTTTGCCAGGGCCCTGCTTAAAGTGACTTCTATGTGCTTTGTTGGGTTGAAGCCTTTGCTCAGCATCACTCAGAGGTATTTGGGGTTGGGGTTGTGCCTGATGCATTCACCCTGGAGGTAGATGACTGGGGGGCTCCTCATGTTTAGCTTGCCTTTTCGTTGGCACATCACGGTCTTGCTTCTTGCCACTTCCAGTTTGACCTCTGTGCACCATCCCATGATAAGACCGACAGCTGCTGCCCCTCTCCTCTCAATTGCGGCTTTCATCATGCCTCTCAGGAGTAATCCCAGGTCGTCGACAAAGGTAAAAGGCCCTCCTTGGCTGTCAAAAGACTCCTGGCATTCGAGGAGGCCATCAAAAAGCGTAGTCCACAGATATGGTCCGGACACCGATCCCTGAGGGCAGCCCATCTCCACTCGCTTTAGGCATCCAGTGCGGTAAGCGGCCAGGGTCGCCTCACGGTCACTCAAGAAACTCCTAGGAAGGCTCAGCATACCGGGTGGGAGCTGGGCCTCCTGCAGCGTGACGACCACGGCCGGCCACCACATGTGGTCAAAGGCTTTGGCTACGTCGAACAAAAGGACAAAGGCGTATTTTTCCCTGGCATTCTGTGCACAGTCCCTCAATGTGACCAAGGCGTCAGTAGATGACCTTTCCCTGATGCCTCCAAACTGGTGCACGTGGTGCCTATACATCTTGCTGGCCTGAATCCTGGCTAGGTACAAATCCTCGAGTGCCTTGCCCAAGATGGGGAGGAGGGAAATTAGCCTGTACAAGGCTGGGTCCTCTGCCGGGCGGCCAGGCTTCAGGAAGACACAGATAGCAGAACTCTTCCAAGCCTTTGGGAAGTAGCCCACACAGAGGCAATCGGCCATGAGCTGCAGTAGGTACTCCTCCAATGCTTCCAAGGACCTCTGGAGGGTTCCGACCTGAATGCCATTGGGTCCTGGTGCTCTAGAGGCGCGCAGGGCTTCACTGCCATCCTTAGCTCAGTGACCCCCCATGGCTCAATATCTTCGCTGACCGCCACTCGAGCAGCATTCGCTCTCGTCTGGGTGTGCACCGCAGTTTCTGCTTCATGTGTGTCTCATCGGAAGGCCGTTCTGAGGAGGGTGTTCCCCACCTGGAGGAAGTTCTCCTCACCATCCACGAAAGGCAAGATTAATGGTTGAGGGGTGATTTTTTTCCCTGATGATATTCGTATGGAGGCCCCATTGGTCTCTTTTGTCATTTGCCTCAACAAATTGGCGCCAGATCTCTCTCTCCTGATCCTCTTCAGGGCCTTCTGGAAGGACTGCTTGGCACCGAGGGGTGCGACTCAGTGGGTTCCTCTTACAGTGGGGTTCCATGCGCGTTGGAAGAGTCTCCGCTTGGCGTTTGCTTCCCTCTTCATTGACTCCAGCTTGTCAGTCCACCAAGGGAATTTGTGACTTCTTGTGGTATGCTTCATAGGTTTGGCCACACTGCTTTGCAAGATAGTGGCTATTATTGCAACCTTCTATTTCATCTTCTGTTTGGGCTGGCCAGAGCAGCTGAGCCACGTAACTTGCCATCTCACTAGATGCGAACGATTTCAGCAGTGTGGTCGGAATAGCGTAGGTGCGGACTCTGCCACAGGGTGGGGCTCTTTGCTCATGCGGGCAGCCTATGTTGATGGTTAGTAGAGCATGGTTGCTCTGAGTGGCGTCCATGTCCACTGTCCATCTCAGGCATGTAGCCATTGCCACAATGTCGATTGCAGATGAGGAGTTCAGAAGCATAAGGTCAGTGCTGACCAGGAATTCCATCAACCTCCGGCCACGATGGTCTAGGTTTTGGTCCCTCCATGCTGGGTTATGGGTGTTCACGTCTCCACCCAGGATGACCAGGGTGCCGGCATATTTTGCCAGGGTTGTAGTAAGGTGATAAATGTAGCCTTCTATCTCGTGGCCTCTGTGGAAATAGACCGATATGACGATCATCTCTTCAGCTCCCGCTTGGATTTTTGCGCATGCGATGTCTTCTGTTGTTTCGGGGAGCGTCATCATGTATTGCAGTGTTCATCACGTAGATGACGGCAGTTGAGCTTTGGCTGTAGTGGACAGCTCGTGCTGCCAGCCCCATACCACATTGATGACCTGTCCCCACAGCTCTTGGGCTAGCAAGACATCGCAATGCTCCTTGGCCATGAAGACCCGCAGCTCGTCCTGCACCGCTTTGGACCCATGTATGTTCTGCTGCATGGTTCTAAGGTTTGGGACCATAATCGATACTGCTTTTGAGCCTCAAATATGCACGGTGGTGCGCCATGCAGCATGGTGCTCCTGTGGGGTGCTCAGCTTTTGCCCCTATTTTGTTGCAGTTTATGCATTTAATTGTATCTGCAGAGCAGCTCCGTCTGTCATGGCTTCCGGTCCACTTGCCGCGTATCAGCGGGCTGGTTCATGTTCTGGTAGTGTGGCCGTAGGACTGGCAAGACAAGCATCAAATCACTTCGAGGAAGTCATTCACTGTACATGACTGGTAGTCCAAGAAGACTTTCCCTGTCTCAACTGCCTTGTACCAATACTGCGCCTCTAGCTCAATCACCAATGACACAAAGGTGATCCTTTGTGTGTCTTGCCGTACCTAATGGTGTAGGGGCACTGGGGCGTCCTTGGTCCACTCATCCCCCCACCTGCCCCCCCCCCCCCATTTTTCCTAGCAAGGAGTTGCTCGGACCAGTGCGCACAAGTGGTCTCCGAAGGGACGCTTAGGGCAATGAGGCGTGGCCTTCGCTTTGGGATGCCCTTAAGCTCTATACCCCCTATTGCTTCTCTTGACAGGTTTATGATAGCGTCCCTATTGGCCACAGAGTGGGCTCTTATCACAACGCCTCCTCTTGCTGTGCTCCGATGTCCTGGATGATGATGCCATTGTGTCTTCGGTCTAGCCATTTTTTAATCTTCTCCAGGAAGGGCTTGCTTTCTTTACCTTCCGGGGGATCGATAACTATCACCTTATTGTCTTCATCTTTCCCTTTTTTCACCTCTTCCTCTGTCTTCTGCTTCGACCTTTGTGGCTTGCTGCTACGTGATCCCTCTGGCTGGGGGCCGGCACGGCAGTAGCAGGGGGAGGGGCCTTCCTTTTCCTTCTCCTTGCTCTGCGTACCTCTTCGAAGTCTTCCATGTCCGTGATGCCGCATGCAGGATCTTTCGCAGGTTGAGGGCTGGTTGTTCTTGCGGCCTGGGCATAACTTTGCCAATTGACTCCGTGGCGGCAAGGAGTTGGGTTACCAGGTTCTGCCCTCATGCTATGCATGTTGTCCCGTATTTGGCTTACTGCCTGCATAATGGTGATGTTCGTGGGACGATGCTTTTCACCTCTTTGGCAAGGTTTGTGGCTATATCACCCCATCCAGTGCCTTCCTACAGTATGGATCACCTTCCTGCAAGGTAAGAGTTGTGCGCAGCCATCATCTTGACATTACTGCAGGCTGTGTCAAGCTTCCTCTGCATCCATCCTGCTTGGGTCTTATTCAGTTTACTTTCGGGAGGATGGATGTAAGTGCCCAGGTCTGCTAAGGCGCCACGGATCTGAGTGAGGTAGTTCAGGATCTTAGCTAGCTCATCCTCCTTGTTCCGTATCTTTACAGGCTGCGACTCCCCACTCCCGCCAGAGCAGCTTGATCCAGCACTATGTGGTCTCTTGCTGGTGTCCTCCTCTTTCCCAGGGGCCTGGTGGGGAGGAGTGGCAACTATGCCGCTTTGGGCGCTCAGCGGTGATCATTGCAGCGTTTTGCCTCCAAACACTGGGTGTTGAAACCCTGCAGATGTGTGCTACATTGAACGGCGGTGGCTGGGGTTGTCACTTTCATGGCCGGCTGCTGCCTGTCTAAGGGCATCAGCGGTGAGGGGTTGGTCATTCTCCTCGGGGCCGATTCACGATCATGTTGACGAAGCTTTTCGGTGCAAACGAATGGCTGATCGTACAACGCTCCGGGGGTATCAAAAAATTCCTCGGTTTGAGATCAATTTAAAAATGTAAAAAAAAAACATACCCTTCTATTGAATGTTTTTGAGATACGGCGTTCTGAAGATTACAAACCCTATTTTTCACCTCTTAGAGATGATTACAGACAGTAACGCCGAGCACGAATGGGACCTACAAACCACATTTCATTACTTTTGGTTCATGGTAACCAAGGAAAGTTCGAAGCAAGGTGGACGGCGTACGGCGGAAGGACAGAAGTTTTTTTCATGTTCTGCATACTTTGAAACGGAAAACATCAAATTTTGAGGGGGGAGGGGCGGTCAAAATTTTTTTCATGCTCGATTCCAAAGGTTCATTATTGAAAATAATAAACCAAAACTTGAGGGGCAGTTAAAAAAAATTGCCGAACCGAATACATATATATTAT
Source organism: Leptopterna dolabrata (assembly GCA_954871275.1). Taxonomy (NCBI): domain Eukaryota; kingdom Metazoa; phylum Arthropoda; class Insecta; order Hemiptera; family Miridae; genus Leptopterna; species Leptopterna dolabrata. The sequence continues at coordinate 136,834,141 of OX940974.1, read as the reverse complement.
ATATATTATATTCAGAGAATACCTAATACAGTAGAAGTCGCTTAGTAGAAAGGTGGTTAAAGGAATAAGTCGGATATAAGGATAGAAACATTCCAGGTCCCGATCGGCTGTATGTAAACACACAGTGAATTGGCCTGTTATAGTGATCAAAAGGTCGGTTATAGTGATTAGTTTTCTAGTTTTTGGATGTTAAAAGTCGGCAAAATAGGTAAAAAGGGCTGATATCTCCTGAAAATGGTATATATTCACCAAAAGTGGTACCTATTGAACGATGATCCGAAACAGAAGATAACTAACTGCCTATGGGTTTTAATGAAGATTCCTAAAAAAAATTAATCAAAATTAGGTCAGTTCTGGGGTGTCACATTCGCCAATCTCGATAAAAATGGCTAAAATCACCACAAAGTAGAAGTCGCTTATAGAGATTGGTCGCTTATAGTGATTGTTTCCAGTCGGTCCCAATTCGATCACTGTAAGCGACTTCTACTGTATACCAAAATGAAACGCAATGTCAAAAATTAATTAAAAAATATAGTAGTTCTAAGACATTTTTGCAAAATGATTCAACAGATCCTCCAGTTATTGTACAATAACAGTGGAACCAGGTTAACTGGTTTGGTGATCTTAAGTTGCCTCCATTAGCCAGCTAATAGCTCCGACATGGATTACGTTTTCTCGCCTCAAAAGTTTCCCAACCCGCCGCAACCTTTTCTTCACTCAGTGGAGGAAAGCGCCATGAATAATAAATAAACCACAAGTGGATGTAAGCGAACTCACCACTTCAGCATTCATCAGAAATGTAATTTCCTCGTTATCTTGTGGTCATCGTCTTCTCATAACCAGTGGCCTATTTAACTTGGACACAGAACGCATGAAATCAAGCCTGGAGGTGGTATTGTCACTAATGTATCTTGATATATAAATATGGCACTCGATTTGCTGATGCTTGCTGACAATATGCTTCCACAAAATCAGTCGCTCACTGGTGATATTTACATCAATTAGTGTGTCTTTTTGTATTTCCAGTAGCGTGAAAAAAAACATGTTTCCGTATAGTACATAAATGGATTAGATATGTAGTATGTTATGGCGGAAATTCAGTCCACTACAAGTCGTTGAATGTACCATCGAAGCGTTACTCGTCAGAAATGAGAGAAGGCAAAAGGAAATAGATCAAATTTCAGTCGGTTTCAATTCCGATCGCAATCGATCGCCTGCTTGTCACCATCATTCGTTCGGACCACGAAAATGTTGAAAAAACCTTCCAAAGAATGTGTACCTAGCATGATGTTGAAGAGGAAGTAGCTAACAGGGGAGCGCTAAGTAAGTAGGAACCACACAAGACCAGAAACGAGACGCCAGTAATGCCACGTTTCACCAACACTGTACTAGTAGTGGTTGAAGCGAAAATATCGGAGTCAACCCCCGGAAATAACCGTTGGTTGTCACCATCTACATCTACAAAACCTCATAAGTTCTTCATTAGCACACATTACAACAGCATATATTACAAAATTATAAATTATGAAAATTATCCATCTGTTTAACTACAACCTTACCGGGTAATAGGAAATCCAGAAAAATCATTTCTGGACCTCACCCCATTTGATACCAGATAAAATAAACACTAAACAGAAAAAGTGTCTACTTAACCAGCGTACCTACAAAATTCCGGCCTCTGCAAGCATTTAATAACATACTCTAGAGGCTCGATATCTACCCACCATAGGACGCGTTGTAGGGAATTTCAAGTTTTTTTCCCCTTTTGTTCTAGAAAATGTGTATGATCTTGATGACATGAATTACTTTATTACCATGGTGGCTCATATGAATATAATGAGAATTTTTAGAGCTTAGAGCCGTTGTTCTGATATTCAGCCACAAATAACTCGCGTATCCACTAGTAGCAATAGTTTGAAAACAATATACTGTAACAGACAACAGTCATCAAGGATAATATGTCCCATAGTAATCAGTCACTATAACGGTTGAAATGGGTGATGAAAGGGGCAAGATGCGCTGCACGTGATGTTTGCAATAATGAACGAAATGGCCCTCCAGAGAACCTATCAATCAAGTTAGAAACACGAGATAGTAATCATAGTTCGACCTGTGGTTGCGGAGAGATAAGTAGCGGTCTCTTGTAGCAATATCTCGGGGAAACCATAAATGAGCTGCCACAGTCCGCCTCACGCTATAGAAAACAAAATTTAACATGGATTCACCGAAACTTTTTTATATTAATTTTCGGGGTTCTAGCCATTTTACCAATGTTTGGCGATTTTTTATACACAAAACTCAAATGTTACCCACTTTTTATTTTTGAATTGCTCAACTTTTTAACTCATCCTTTCGTTTGATATTTTTATCCACAAAACTCTAATTTTAACCCACCTTTTTTCTAATTGCTTAACTTTTGAGCTCATCCTTTCGTTTGTTATTACAAATATATGTTGCAGAAATCTGGAATATTTAATCATGTAGCCAAAAGCCAAGGTGATATATATCGTCTGGAGTGACATATGCGTGCATACATACATACATTAATCAAGAGCCCAACGGCCTTATCAGATGGAATAAACCGGTTCCCGTGAGATCACCGAAGTTAAGATACCTGGAGCGTGGTTAGTACTTCGATGGGTGACACGTCCAAGTGTGGCCAGTGTAGCTGTTGGGCGAACCCCTCTCCACTCAAGGGGTTGTGAAAATGAGCGCGGATGATCAGATCCAATTCCGATCCTATCAGCATAAGACAGCTGATCACGTCCGCGACGCTGCCAGAGCAGTCGGACGAAAAGCCCCAGCCTGAAATGGCTGTTTACTTAATAGTAGAAGGCTCGCACAGTAAGTACCTGTACAGTAACTGAGAGAGAAACGAGAAGCCGATAACATGAGTGGGGGAAGGCAGTAAGTTCTGCCAGTCGCAATAATATAATAATAGTAGTAAGGTAGGTAACTAGAGTAGGTGAGCCTACATTTTTTGATGTTAGTGAAAATAGACAACCTTTCAAAAACTCGTTTTTTATTTTTTTATTATATTTTATTTTTTTAAATGGGTTTCCACGATTCTGTCGCGAATGATCTACATCGTATCCATTTAAGTATTTATTAATTTATTATTACTATTATTTTCTATACTTACTTCAGAAAGTCACAACTTCGATAGATAGCTGTTTTTCCAGCTTTTTAGGTAAGAAATATAGCCTGGAAAACTACCAGTGTGAAATAAGCCATAGAAATCCCAGGCCATAGATTCGGGGCGCTGCCTATGCTCAACACGCTACACACGGAAGCAAGGCCGACGGTATCATACGAGTCCGTACCGTAAAATCAACGTTACTATTGAATTCTCCGCCCAGCCGAATAAATGCCTCTATAAAAACGCAAAATAGTACTTTCAGTGTTATTATACAAATGTACGTTGATTTCAGACAATTTCCCAGGTTTTTGACTCATAAAAAATGAATTTCGGGAGCTTAACCTTCGTTATACCTCGAAAGCTCATGTTCACTAAAACCTCAAGAAAACCTCGAAAACCCCTATTTTTACACCCATTTTTCTCCCATGACACCCCTGGGTGTATTCCGATCGGGCTGCCGAGCTTTGGAGCACAACTAGGACCCAAATTTGTTCCCGAATGGGGTCCCAAACTGTGCGGGGAAGAACGACGATTTTAGACCAACATTTAACGAATATTTATGGTTGAAACTTTGTAGAACCTAAATGTTTCATTATTTGGTCAAAATCGACTTCATATTCGGTTTTCTCGCCCTAAAAACATGGAAAAAGATACCTCAAAAGCTCATTTTACTAGAACACCAAAAAACCCTATTTTTACGCCCATTTTTCACCCATAACACTCGAGGGTATATTCCGATCGGGCTGCAAAGTTCCGGAACACAACTACGGCCCAAATGGAGCATGCGTGCGATAGAACGATCATTTTAGACCAAAATTGAAGTAGTTGTGCGCGATACGGCGGACGGCGGACGGTCATTGCATTTTTGGAATCTATACGCACCTTGAAACGTAAAAGAAAAATTTTTGAGGGGATGCTACAAAAATTTTTTGCTGAGCGATTATATAGGTGTATCATTCACAGAATGATAAACCAGAACACAAGCAACTGACGACTTATATGAACTAAATCACTCGCGATGAAATCGTGGAAACCCATTACAAAGAAAAACGCTGCAAAGTCCTTGTCACATGGGTTTATTATTCTATTGGACGTACCTACAGAAATGTTGGCTGTTCATTTATTGTTTCTTTCATGTGCAACAGTTGAAATAGCTATTTCTGATGGTTTCCACCAATTTTGGCCCCCAAAACTTAAATTAGGTAGGTACGCTCCTTTTTTTTTTTTTTTTCAAATTATCGTCGATCATTGGTAGTGCCATTTAGTCGTATTGATCCACGTTTTGAAACTTTTGCTAGTGTTATTCTACAAATTGATGGTGATTTCAGACGATTTCGCAGGTTTTTGACTCATAAAAAATCAATTTTGGGGGCTGAACATCTGGTACAACCTCAATTTTCCACTCTTTGGTCAAAATCGACTTTATATTCGGTCTTCTCGTCCAGAAAAACATGGAAACCGATACCTCAAAAGCTCATGTTACCAATATGTTGCTAAAACGCAAAAAGTACCTATTTTTACACACATTTTCACTCATAACACCCCTGGGTGTATTCCGATCGGGCTGAAAAGTTTCGGCACACAACTAGGACCCAAATGGAGCATGTGTACGAAAGAACGAATTTTTTAGACCGAAAATGATGCCTGTACACGTGATACGGCGGACGGCGTACGGCGTACGGCGGACGGCGGACGGACATTGCATTTTTGGAATCTACGCACTTTGAAACGTAAAAGAAAAAAGATTGAGGGGGTGTTATAAAAATTTTTTGCTGAGCGAATACATAGGTGTATTATTCACAGAATAATAAACCAAAACGTCTGCCTAGGCTGTCTGCTGAACTAGGCCAAAACATTTTGTTTTGATAATTATCGACTTTACCACCCAAACTGTTATTTGGTAGGTACCCAATAGTTTCTTCTGAAAAACGCCTGCCAATTCGAGTAGACAGTATAGCTTCCTCACTTGAATCACATGAACGTATAGAGTAGCTGGGTAGGTTCAGTTTAATACGGAACCATCTGCGATCCAACCCGCGTGTACCCTCTAAATTTCAGCTCTCTACGACTATTTTTTGCGTAGTTAGAAGCATTACAAGGAAGTGGTCAACACTTAATGTTCGCGCGTGCGCAGACGAATGAAAGTAATATGCAATTATCTAAGTGTTATTCCTGATCGACCCTCCAAATCTGAACTCAGTTCAACGATATTTAAGGTAGTTACGGGCGTTTGAAGTATTTCACGTTTGCGCATGCGCAGACGGGACGATGCCCTTTGAAAAGGGACCATTAGCAATCCAACCCGCCCTACCCTCAAAAAATCAGCTGTCTACTACTATTTTTCGCGTAGTTAGAAGGTTTACAAGGAAATTGTCAACATTTCATGTTCGCGCATGCGCAGAAGACATTAAGATTCCAATGAAATTCATTTGGAATAATTATCAAAGTATTATTCCTAATTGACCCTCCAAGTTTGAACTCATTTCAACGATATTTGGGGTTGTTATGGGAGTTTCAAGTATTTCACGTTTGCGCATGGGCTGACGAAAGTAACAGTACTTTTTCAATTATTTTTGTACGGTACCATTTGTGACCCAACCCGCACCTACCCTCCACATTTTAGACCATTTCGACCATTATTTCGGGTAGTTATGGGTGTTGCAAGGAATTACCACAGACAGACAGACAGACAGACACGGAACCAAAAACGTTCCTCGATGTCTGAAACGCAAAATGGTTGTGGTTGTCATTTTGGAGGACATAATTTTTTCAACTCAATCACGAATCCAAGGCTTCCCTACCTTCGGTAGTGAGGAAGCAAAAACGGCAATAAAAAATACAATATAATTTGGCAAAAAGATAACAGCGCGGCGTGCGAAGTCTTCGGAATAATTAACTTTACTGCATGCATGGTATCTTATCATGACAATACATTATGGCTGATTGTTTAGCAATCATATTCCCACTCACCAAATTCACAAAAGTTGATCAAAATATATTCTTCTTACTATACCCCGAGTTTGGTGGCGTTAGCTCAATACTTTTATCTGCTAACATCGGATATATCTCCGGAAACCACGAAACTAACATCTTAGCATTCTATGTCCTTATGACTGATCGTTTCTATCAATTCCCACTCACCAAATTCACATGATTTGATCAAAATAATATATTCTTCTAACTACACCATGAGGTTGGTGGTGTTAGCTCGATACACTTATCAGCAAACAACGGATATATCCCCGGAAACCAACAAAAGACACGTTACAGCACAAAATTAGTCCTTGTGGCTGTCAGAAATGTCGTCAGACAACGAAGAATTTTGATTCACAATTTCCTTTTCCCAATGTAAAACGTGACTCAAATTCTATTTAAGAAAATACAATTTAATCTGTGCCCTTATAGTTTTCGTTTTTCCTTACCCTTACTCCTTATTGAGGTAATTAAAAAAATTAGAAAGCCATTTAATCGTTTATGAATCACCTTTTCTCCATTGTGATACCAAGTCTGTATTAGATGGATCTGCATGACGTTCGGAATCAACATGGTAAATTATGATGACATCAATGCAGAATGAATTGGGTGGAATGATTGGCATCTGAGAAGTATTTGCTTTTCAATTTAATTTCTACTGAAGTGACTTCTTTCTGCATCATGATGACAATACGTACAACAGTAGATTGCCTGATTAGGTGGTCAGTATACTTGTTCTTGAAATTTGTTATTCAAAAAAGCAACGACAGTAGGTAGGGGTAACTCAGGTATTTCCACTTCGTGAAGAAGCTGGCGGCAATCTCATAGTGGTATCATCATTCAACATTAAGTAATTTTTTTTAAATATATATTTATTTTTATTTTTGACTGTTGCGTCGGCCGTGGGGAAGAAATAAAATAATTTGAGCTGAACCCCGGCCTTGGCACGGGAAAAAATTCAAACCAGTTTGCCAGAGAATAGGGAATTTTTTTTTAATGTAGGGAAATTTTCCCCGCGCCTTGAAGGATAATGGAATACTTAGTTCATGTTTTACCACCAGATGGTCCCTCACGAGGTCATTTCCTTCTGGTCGAGTTCCATATATTTAGATCATTGTTCAAACTTGTCATACGAGGAATGTCGCTTCCAATGGCCCGGATTGTTAATTGAAAAAATCCTCTCTTTCGAACTATCCTAGAAAAATATCCTACAAAACAAAAAACATTCCACCCATTGTACCGAGGCCGAGCCATGTAATCCAGAACCATATGTATACGGGACCATATGTTTTTTCTACGCATAGGTAGTTAGTTATTTATGAATTTTTGTTCTCGATGTCTGATTTGAATGAAACTGTATATTGAGCAATGTTACTGTAAGAGAGGCTTTCGAGACATGAGCCGACTCATTCTTGGTATACAGCGGTTCACCGATACCCCGGCTGTTTCGGCTGCAACTAAGCCCTGATACAAAAAGCTAGTCCTTATCGAACATTTACCCAGACTTAATCTCAAGCGTTCGAGACCATAATCATCCACGACCATAGAAATTCACGAAATCAAAATACAAAAATAGTCTTGAAGTCTCCTAGTCTTCCTAGGACGTACTGTGTTCGTTATTCTGTATTTAATTAGCTAATAGTCTATTAATAGTCAAATAGAGTGACATGAAGATATTGACAGTATAACGTTCATGTTCTAGTTTTATCAAGTGGTGCACTCTCGCCTTGTCCTCAGTTTTTTATTGTCTTCATGCCGATAGAAACCCAACTACTAAATGAAATTATTATGTTTATGCATTCATCATGTGATCCCGACAGACGCCGACAGAGATCGTGTGTACAAGATCAGCAGATTGAATTCCATAAGAATAGATCCCACGTGTGCAGTAAAAAAGGAATCACTAGTTTGGTCGTCTAGGTACCTGAATTTATAAAGATTAGCAGTTATAATACAGCCCTTCCACCTTCAATATATGGATATATATTGCTCTTCCTACCGATATTCCTTCCAGTTGGTGCTCATTCCATCGCATCATTCTCCAAATACGCTAAAATTTCGAAATCGAGATTATGAAAAGATGGGAATATGGCGGGGCGTAGCACCAAACTGTGACAACTCAAAATCTGTTGAAAAATTTGTTTTGTTTTTCTCTTCAGAACTCAGAAATAAGGCCTTGACGTGTTGGAGTTGGAGTTTCAAGGTAGATAAACGAACCGAACTAAACTGATATTTGTTTTCGATTTACTCGAAATGAAACTATTTTGTGTCGTCACTGTACTGAATTCACTGTGCTATATTACGACAGCATGATACTGCGTTATCTCAAAATTTGTTTTGATATATTCTAAAATTTATGTGCTTATTGCTTTAGTAGGACTTCAATGAAAACAGGGACTCTTTAGAATAAGATTTGAGCTAACCGGGAATTTTGCTTCCTGAGAAAAATGAAGGTCGGAGCGAAATTATTTCACGTGGGTAAGCTTGAAAACTTCATTTTCATGTTCTACGAGTATGTTAAGTAGGTACCTAAATGCAATGAAGTTATAGGACTCCTGGGCTTATTTCAGTCGAACTTTCTGGACGCCCAGTTTCATGTCAGTGAATTAATTTGTTGTACTTACCAAGAGACCGATGATGGGATGTGAGCATTCTAGTACAAAACATAGCCTTCTATTGAAAGTTTTCGAGATAACGGTGTTCTGGATATTTCAACCCCTATTTTGGTTTATTATTTTCAATAATGAACCATTGGAATCGAGCATGAAAAAAAAAATTCTTACCCCCCTCAAAATTTGATGGTTTACGTTTCAAGGTAGAACATAGCCTTCTATTGAAAGTTTTCGAGATAACAGTGTCCTGGATATTTCAACCCCTATTTTTCAACCTTACTACGCCTTGTTAGTTATTACACAGAACGCTGCAAATTATTGCACAACGGTTTATTATTTAACCGTATATATGATCCTTCTGCGTAGATCACTGTTTTCTGTGGTCAGCACCTACCCTTGTGAACCCAGCTTTGCTTTGAAAGAATGGCTGAACGTCTCCGGGTGGTCTCAAAAACATCAGAAGTTCGGAACCAGTTTAGATCACCGAAAGTTTTCGATTATATTCGGGGGTTACTTACTGTCAGTGACTGACAGTAACGCCGAGCTTCGCGGACCAATTAGACCCCAAATGGGGCTTACAAACTAAATTTCATTAATTTTGGTGCATGGTAACTAATAGTATGGCGGACGACAGAAATGTCTTTATTCTTTTTTCGGATTCTGTGTATCTTGAAACGGAAACGATCAAATTTTGAGCGTTAGGGGGGGGGGGGGGGTTCATGCTTGATTTCAAAGGTTTTTCATTGGAAATAATAAACCAAAACGGTTCAATTCCACCACGCTAGCAGGTTGTACGGAGGGTTGCATCAATATCATCTCTGGGGCACTGTCTTTACTCCCTACTCCAGTGAATCCTCGCTACTGTTCCTTTGTCCGAAATTCCTATGGGCTAATCTTGAAGTCTAAATACCTATGAACGATTGTTTATGTATGTTCATTGAAATCAGTTTATCATAAAGGTAGGTATTGTGAAATTGAGTACTCAACCATGACATTTTCACTTGATTAAATTCGGTAATAATCATTTATAACTTGAATCAAGGAATTCGCCCCTCGCCTCCCCCCCCCCCCCCCCCTGGAGTACTGGTTCGATTTCCAGATCTTCCAATTGATTTAGAGTTTTATTGACCCAAGGGCGATTCGGAGCCTTCGTTTTGTCACGGAATTTGATCGTCTTCAACTCTTTTTTCATACGAAAACAAGTTTGCTTGGTAGCCATGAGCAAAACTTTTGATAAAATTACAGCTTATAAGCAATTTTTGTGTAATGTGGGGTTGCTTCTTAGATCAGCGCAAAATCTCCTGTGAGTATGGAGCGCTCCAAAAACTCCATATGCCCTTTTCGCCGTTCGGTGCTAGGATGCAAGAAACTACCGAATGATTACTCCTCACCTTAGACTTGACCGAACAGTGCACTTGATTACACTCGCAAATTAATTAAACAATCATGGTGTTAGCTAACATGCGCCCCTCCCTTATTTTCTTTCCAAGACGGGCGATAGCGTTCGCAGTCTCAGTTCAATTATCGGAATGTTAACTACGGGCAGCACCCGAGGGGGATTCAGAGGTGGTTTATGATGCTGTTTACTCCAATCCATTGGTGAGAAATCCGGGTCAGGGGAATGTCAACCAAACAACTGTTTACCCTGGATCTGTGACAGACGATCTTGTGGTTCGAAAAGCGCCTATTGATCTGGTTGGGAAGTTGTAGCTAGGAATGGGGGATTTGGCACTGCACGGGCGGTCTACGAGTAGAAGCGCAAGTGCGCGGGGGTGAGTCGAAGTGAACCTTCCTTAGTGTTATCCAGTCCAGTCCTGCAACACCAGCCCTACGTCCCGGGAGCATCTCAGTTTGAGTGAACCACCGAGTGAATAGAGTGCTATGCTAACCTTGCGAATCTCATCGACTTGACAGCTCACACGAATGCCGTTCACGAGGGAGGAGAGAGAGTTGTTCCGTTTTCGTTCAGGGAAAATTCTCGCGGTGTGTGAGGCAGCTGAGATCTATCCAAAACTCAGCAGGGATCGATATAATACTTTGTTGCACGATGGGGTGAAGGGGGGGTTAGTATCCGCATTTAGACATTACCTACCGACTTACCTCCTACCCTCATCCCCCGCTTCAGTGTCTCATCTCACCATGGAACCAACAGTATCTTTATAAAAACAATTGACACTACCCAACATTACGGATATCCATATTCTAACCATCCTCTCATAAGTCATACCTCCTAAAATCCATTATATTTCGAGCTCGTGTTGAAAATCGCAGTTAGATATACTAATATTATATTATTAGTCTTCGATAGTTATTGAAGACTTACGATTTTCTTCCGTTCAAGTTACGGATATTTTGCAAAGACCTCTGCACCTAGTTGTTCATAACATCTGGGAAATATGACAGCTGTTTTGGCTTATTATTGAATATTAAGTCACTGTAATCGTTGTAGAACGAAAAACATTTCCATACAAAACTTGAATACAATTGTTTCTGTCCGTCTGCTACATAACGTTTTTGCTTTGTTAGGAGCGAAAAATCTTGTGATTACCTTGGCCACCAGATTCAACCGAAGAAGAAGGAAGGAGGTTCTTGAAATTCGAAATACTTATACAAAAAAAATAAAATAAAAAATCTCGTTTTATATATAATTATAAAGCCAAAATCTAGGGATAGCAAAATATATTGATTTATATAGCTATTAATGTGTCATTTCCGTGGATATCTGACCAAGGGCAGGTACGAGATGAAAAAATCTTCGAATTTCGCCAAAATGAGCCTAATATCAAACGAAAGGATTATTTCAAAGAAGGGCGGCGGGGTGTTTGAAAACAGAAATGCACGTTAAGGTCAAATTTGAGTTTTTCTTAGTCAAAATAGCTGAAAACTTGTTTAAAAAAGGTACAAACTACCAAACATTGATAACAGTTCTTCAAAAGTTGTGTAAAATGGTGAGGTGAGATAGACA
>OX940974.1:136453416-136822252 GCA_954871275.1 Leptopterna dolabrata | reverse complement strand
TTAACATCTTGTTTTACCATCCCACACCACAATTAGTGGTTTATTCGAATTTTGGTGATCCCCCCCCCCCCCCCCCAACCAAATGCTTGAAAATTGCCCATCGTCGAACTTGGCCTTTTGATTGCAAAGACACATTTTTTGCCAAATTTGAAGTTTTCATGTTCCTAGGAAGAGGTATCGTCTGGAGTGATAGGCGATATGTATAATATATTAGATACATATCGCAGTTGGCGGCGCTGAACTACTAGTATTGACATTTCATCCTGTTATACCCTGTATGTCCCGGTTTATACCGCGCGATCCAATCGTTAAGGAAGGCAGAGGCTACGACGTCCGCGGAGATGTGTGTGAGGGGAATACACTCGATCCAGTTGGTGGCACGGTCGATCATGGTCAGGCAATACTTCTTTCCTTCCGAGTGGGGAAGGGGGCCAATGATATCTAGGTGAACGTGCTCGAAAGGCAGGACGTCATCGAATTGTTGGGGCAGGACGTGGGGGTGGGCCGAGACCTTATATTGTTGGCACCTCTGGCACCCGAGCACACAATTTCGAATATCGGTGTTCATGCGGGGCCAGAAGTGCCGAGATTTGAGAAGATCTCGGCTTTCCCGGATGCCCGGGTGATGGAGAGCGTGGTAATGGTTGAACAGCTGCGCCTAAGGTCGGGTGGGACGTATGGGCGAGGTGTTGAAGAGGACATGTCGCACCATAGGTCCTGAGGGGGCACCCGCTCGATCTTACGGGCGGCGATTAAGTTGGCGAGGGCGGGCTCAGAATCTGGAAGCTGGTAGGCGGCGATTCGTTGGCTTGAGGTGAAGGGGAGCAGTTCATCCACCGGCGCCGGTGATGGTCGGGAGAGGGCGTCTTCCACGCAGTTGTTGGCCCCCGGCCTATAGCGTATATCGGTGGTAAATTGCGCTATAAATTCTAATTGCCGGAGGCGACGGGGCGAGGCAGATTTGTGGTTCTGGAGGAGGGTGTGTGTGAGCAGTTTATGGTCGGTGTTGACAGAGAACTTCCGGCCCTCCACGAAGTCACGAAAATGTTTGATGGCTTCGTGGATGGTGAGGAGTTCTCTGTCGAACTTTGAGTACTTGCGTTGGGCAGGGGAGAGAGTGCGTGAGAAAAAACCAAGTAGTTGAGGGGAGGCGCCAGTGTGCTGGTGGAGAACTGCTCTGATAGCCCAGTCGGAGGCGTCGGTGGTGATGGAGAAGGGTGCGTGGGATTGGGGTGGGCAAGTAGAGCGGTGTTGGCGAGGTTCTCCTTACAGGTTTTGAGGCGTTCGGCTAGGCTGGGATCCAGTCGATGGGGCGCCGATCATTTTTCTTGGTGGGCTGCGGGATAGCGGTGACGAGGGGAAGTTGGTGGTGGGCGGCGTGGTGGATGTGTCAGTGATAAAAGTTTAAAACACCGAGGAAACTGAGGAGTTCGGTGATGGTGCGGAGCTGAGGGAACTGGCTGAGGGAATCTACTTTCTCGGGGAGCGGAGTAATCCCAGAAGAGGTGACGGCAGAGGGCAGCGGACAGAGGGTTTGGCCAGAACGCTTTTGTCTTTGTGGATCGTGAGCCCTTCGGATTGAAAAATCCGTAGGACTTGCTGGAGGTGGTGAAAGTGTTCGTCCGGCGTTTTGGAGGTGATCAGAACGTCGTCTAGGAAGCAGAAGACGAAGGGGAGGCCTCGGAGGATCTGGTCCATGTAATGCTGCCAAGTTAGGGCAGTGTTACGGAGGCCAAACCCCATTTTGACATACTCAAAGAGGCCAAAGGGAGTGATGATGGCGGTCTTTGGTATGTCAGGGGGGTGGATATTAATATGGTGGAAGGCGCGGGAGATGTCCAACGTGGAAAAAATTGTAGCATCGTGGAGATGAGAGGTGAAGTCACGGAGGTGGGGAACGTTGTAGAGGTTCAGGGTGGTTTTCGCGTTGAGACGGTGGTAGTCGCCGCAGGGGCGGATGTCGCCATTTGGTTTTTGCACGATGTGCAGGGGGGAGGCTCAGGGGGAGTTGGAGGGGTGGACAATTTTGTCCGCGATTAAGCAGTCAAAATGCCGTTTGGCCTGGGCAAGTTGTAGAGGGTGGAGGCGCCTGGCTTTAGCAGTGAGGGGGGTGCCGGATGTCTCGATAAAGTGCTGGATGGTCGAGAGGTGGGAGGACGGTCGGGCTCGTGGGGTGTAGTCCCTCAGCAGAGTGGCGAAGCGGGTCAGGGGTGGAAGCTGAGTGGAGGGTGTTGATAAACCCTGGGAGGAGTTTAGGGAAGCCGGATCTATTAACCTGGCGTTTTTGACGTCAACCTGGAGGCCGAAGTACGATAAAAAATCGGCCCCCAGGATGGGCTTCTCTATGTCAGCGACTGCAAATGCCCATTCGTGGATATGGCCGTTGAGGTGGACGGTGGAGCGGTAATTCCCGTAGGAGGGAATGGTGGTCCCATTGGCGGCGTACAGGAGTTGACGGGAGGAACGGGTTTGGGGATGGAGAACGGAGTTGGGGATAATAGAGAGGGTAGCTCCCGTATCAACCAGGAAGGGGAGGTTGGTCCCCTTGCACTTGATGAAAAGACGGCAGTGGTCGGGGGGCGACGTGGTGCTTAACGGCGGCAGCGGAGGTGGTGGTAGGGGTTGACGGTCGAGGGGGGTTTTGTTCAGTCTTCCGGAGGGCCCCCGCATAGGTGAGGGGTGGCGTCGGAAGGGGTCGGGGCAGCCGAAGCGTCGGCGGCCAGTGTTGGTGAGGTGGTGGGGGAAGCCTTCCGTAGGGCCCCCGCATAGGAGAGCCGGGTGGAGGTGGAGAAAAAGAAATTCGCAAAAGAAATTTTTTGGACGGAGGTGATGGTGGCCGGGTGGGGGGGGGGGGGTCACGCAAGTCCCCCCGGAGGAGGAGGTAAAACCGCTGGTTTCCCGGAGCGGTGGTTAAGTTGCAGGGGGGGGGGAGGGGGCACATGCGAGCCTGGTCCCCGAAGTTGACATGGTAGAAGTAACGGCGGGGGGGGATCGGCGGGAAGATATTCCCGTGGAGGGGGTCGAGAGAGGCGGTCCTGCTGCTGGGGGGGGGGGGGGGGGCGTGGAGAGGGGGCCCGGCGGCGATCTCTGGAGGGGGTCCGACGCCCATCGGGAGTGGTGGAGCGGGAGCCCTGAAATTTGACGGGCGGCGGGTGAATTTCGGCGACGGGGGCGGATACTCCGATGCCGTGGATGGTATCCGTGGCGTCAATTTGAAAGAACCTCAACGAGGGGTTGTGCGAGTAGAAGGGGGGAAGCGTCAGTGGGATCCCAGAGGTGGTGGTCATGACGTCGGCGGGCACAGCAAGAAGAGGGGTCGGAGTAGCGGAGGGGTCGACGGTGGTGGTGGTCAAGTGGAGGGGGGGGGGGGGTTGAATCTTTCGAGGTGGATGGGGGCGAGTTTGCATCGGACTCCATGCTTTGTGAAAGCCGGGTTCACCACTGTTGTGGTTTGATATAACAGGTGAGATAAGGAGGATGATGCATCGAACCTAGCACCTAGGACATGCCCAGTGGGTATACCAGTCTGGGATCTTTTCGGACGTGCCCAGTGGATATACCAGTCTGGGATCATTTAGGACTTGCCCAGTGGATATACCAGTCTGGGATCTTTTAGGACATGTCCAGAGGAAATATACCAGTCTGGGATCTTTTAGGACATGCCCAGTGGATATACCAGTCTGGGATCTTTTAGAGTAAGGAGAGTGAGGAGGGGTGAGTGAGGAGGAGTGAGAGAGAAGTCATCGACTTGAGGAGCGCGTAGATAGAATGAAGTAGAAGGGGAAGGAGATGAGTTTTTATAGTCCAGGGACTATTCTCCCTCCATCCTCCATACTAGTTGGAGGATGGTGGGGATCCCTTCCAGCTCGACCCTTCCAGCTCTCCCGAGCTGCCTGTGCCTGACTACGTCTGCCACTTCATTTACGTATTTTATTTGCGAGATCTTCAACAAGTTACATAGAGTGATTCTGGGAGGATATCACGACAATACTCTTATATGATTTTTGGTGTCTTTTGGAGATGAATTCAGGATGGTCTGAAGCGGATTTACCCATACAAAAAAATTCAAAAATTCATGCTCTAAAAATTTTTGGTCCAGTTCAATAGCTTAATTTTCTTTGAAAATTCGCTAAAATGATACTTCGTTGAGAAGGTAGGCATCTAGTTGGATTGAGATAGTTCAGAAAAACGCATTGGAATATGAGATCAAATTTTTGGACAAAATTATGAAATCCACAAAATCTGATGTTGGACAAAATTTTTCACTCATGATTTGCTACCATGAATAGGAAATTTCTTTTACAACCACTAATATTGTGGTATGGAATGGTGAACGATGAGAGTAAATCTCATTTTATGAAGTCCAGCAAGTTTTAATAATTCTTTGGGGAAAATGGGGTTTTAGGGATCAAAATAGGTAAAAATCACCAAATCGGCAAAATCTGACTCACAACCTCTAATGTAGTAACTTGCGATATAAATGTGATATTTTATGAAGGCGAGCGATTTGCAAAACGGCAGGTAATTAATAGGGGGGGGGGGGGGGGGTCAGAAATTAATATAAATGGCCAGAAGTTGAAAAAACTGCAAAAATTTGCTTATATAGCCATACTGCTTGGTGAATGTTTTTATAATACGAGTATTATTTTCAGCTCAGTTCCCCACTGCCTGGCTTTTCCATCACACCGAGGTTAATTTGACTCACTTCTGCGTCTCTATTTTATAATACCTACAATGAGTACCCATTGAAAGTATTAAAAATACCTATTGCCCTATTAGTATTATAGAACCCTAGTATGGAGTAGTATAGTATCAGGATAAGCTCAGAGTCATGGTAGGTGTGTTGCGGGTTTTGCATAACCTCGACATTGCAGGGTGACCCCTTCGCCAAAAAAACCCCTTTTGTATCTACTACTCCTTACTTCTGTCTGGTACTCCACATGGGGCTACACCCTATTCAATTGGTAGTGTGCTGCAATGAACCTATTCCACCTGCACAACATGTTATTCTATTTTCAAAATAACTATTAACTGGGGGTGAACAAAATTAAGGGATCACCCTCGAAAAAAGACAGATTTGCGGATGACTGACCAAAAAATATATTTTTACTCTAACGAATTAAAGATTTTCTTAAAATATACATCCGAATCAAGAGTGTAAGACCAATGCCAGCTCATAGAACGTTCCAATGAAAAATGGCCAACAATCACTTTTCACTGAACAGAAACTGTTTTTTGCCTATCCAGAGAAATAACAATATGAATGTCCTAAGCGGACAATTTGTAAAACTGTATAGAAAATCGGAAAGCTCGTCTCATCCCGGAAAATTTGGGGGGGAAAATATCCAAATCCGTTCAGTAGGTACCTAGTTGATGCTTAAAAACCAAAAGTTCATCAAAAACCGTTCAACATTTTTAGAATATCGCACTAAATTAAGCACTTCATTTTTACTACCTAATTTTATTCAGTTTTCATGCGGCTTTTGTGATCGTTTGTGTGTGGTTAGGTGTTTAGGAATGATTTCTTTTTTCGGATGGGTAAAAACCAACCTAAGAGAACATATTTTCTTCACTCTGTTGATTATTAATTTTTTTATTTTTTTATTTAAATATATACGGGCAGTGAGCCCAATGACATAATAGGAAACCACGATACAGTTTCAAACTTAATATTTTCAGATTATAGGATTATACGAACAAAGGAAACAGATTATAAGATAGTAACATAGTAATTAGATTATAAGAACACTGGTCCGTTGGGAAATTGGTGATGCAGAATGTAGGGTTATACTCGTAAATAAGAAGAGTTAATTAATTAAATGACTAACGAACAAAACCGTGGTACAAATACATAATTATTGCTGCAAGAGAGCTGATACATTGGTTTCAAATAGATGAGTAGATTGGGAAAACAAATCAATAATCTACTCCTCAATCATTGTGCAGTAAGTAATTATAATTTCTGCAACATCGCTGGATGGGCTGGTGATATTGATAATTGGTAGTGATTGCGGGAGTAGATAACAGCTGCTCAAGCCTAGTTGGGTAATTTGGTACCCAGAAATTCAGGAGAGAGAGGAGTCTGGGAGCATCTATGATGCTGTGTACTATCTTGTACACGATCATCACATCATCACATCAATGAGGGATCTGCGCTCCTCAAGCGGGACCAAACTACCTTTAGACATTAATGTTCTGTAGTTAACGTCAATTTGTCGTATGCCCAATCTGAATGCGATGAACCTTAGAACTTATTTTGGACCCGCTCAACTCGATGAATGGAGGAACTATGGAAGGGGGGGGGGGGGGGGGGGGCATATAATAGCTGCGTACTCTGGGAGTGGGCCGGACTAGGGAGTTATACAGCATGACGAAAGTTTTAATATTTTTGAACTCTGACGTATTTCGCTTCAAAAAACCGAGGATTTTCATAGCCCTGCTGGTTATCACACTGATGTGGTCATTGAGAAAAGGCCGTGTCTCCAGCCACACTCCCAGATCCCTAATCAAGTCGGTACGCTCCAGATCCAACCCCCCATCTTATAGCCGAAACAGACTGCCTTTATTGATCTACTAAAGGTAGTAGATTTACATTTCACACTCTGAGGTAAGTGGTTGGTATTGCACCAGGTAAAAAGAGAATTTAGTACGGTCTGCAACTCCAAGCACTCATTCACCAATCCCACCCTTTAAAAATCTTTAGTTCATCGGCAATGATCAAACACTTGACACCTCCTTCAACAATGATGATAACATCATTGATGAAAATCAGAAATAACAAGGGCCCCAAATGAGATCCATGGGGAACTCTGGAGGTGGCTGTGAAAGGTTCGTAGCGAGCAAACACTCATTTAAACGATCAGATACCTATCCTTTAGGCAACTTTCCAACCAGGGTAGCGAAGAACCAAAAATCCCAAATGCCATGAGTTTTTCTATCAGCGATCTGTGAGGCACCTTATCAAAAGCTTTACTAAAATCCATATTTTAAATGATATTTTCTGAGAGTTTTTCAAAAGGTGTTTTAGCGATTATGAAAGTTCAGTTGAGACATATGAGGTAAGAGGGAGGACAAGTCTCCGAATGGTTTGTTTACTAACCAAGCGACTAGAGATCGGAACATCTCGTAGATTAATGCATGCATTATTGTAGACGTGTGTATGGTGGTGTGTAGATCACTATCACTATTGCAGATCGTCTGGAAGTATATATTAGTAACTGATCTATGATGATTAAGAATTCATTATGCAATTAAATTAGCTAATTTCGTGACTAGTGACGCGATATGAACAGCTTACGTACATGTTTGACTACATGTATTGTAGGGGGATGTTATCATCATTACAATGCCCCAGGAGTATTGTAAATAAATAACTGATTGACTGATATAAGATTAAGTTGCTGCCTACCTATTGTTTCTTATATAGGTACCTGTGTCGTACGGCAGCTTCAGAAGTTGAAAATACGTGCAGCGGACACAAGATTTAGCAGACAATTCCGCGTTCTCTCTCTCCCCCCGCCCCTGTAGAAATAAATTTCGAAATTCAGATGACGTAGGGCACAAGTGGACAGTTTTCTACTTCTAACAAAAAAAGAACCACGCAAATCTGTTGAGAATTGCGGTTTGGGCAGCGCACACAAGATACTGTCACGCACACACACGCACACACACACACACACACACACACACACACACACACACACACACACACACACACACACACACACACACACACACACACACACACACACACACACACACACACACACACACACACACACACACACACACACACACACACACACACACACACACACACACACACACACACGGGTTTTTTTGACGGATTGGATTCAGGATGATCTGAAATGAATTTGAATGTGGTTCTTTTCATTCTCGGCTGAGTGTTGTCCTCTTTATCTGACAACATCAAATACGTAAGGACGTCTCTTGCTTACTGATATGAGGGGCGTCCTAAAAAGAGAATGTAACGTGCACATTCTTTTTCGGAACTGAGTCTTCCCTTTCCTGAGTTGTTTTCGGAAACCATTGTGCGGAGTGAAAAGCGGTGTGAAATAAAGCGGCGAAGCGCTAGCGACGCAAGCGTGTGCGCTTGCGGTGAATTAAAGTGTAGGATATGGAGAATCACCGGGAGGTCAAAGAACGAGAAGCGCTCCGTATTTTCACTTTGTACAACAGAGGAATTTCCCCCAAGGGCTATTGGTAATAGGATTGGAAGAAACCCGTCAGCGGAATTCCAAGTTCTACGGAGGTGGTGGGAAACAGAGGAGTTCTTGTGAAGAGCTGGACAAAGACATGGAAGAAGTAGCACGCGTGGGGATGGCAGGTTCCTTTACCTCCAAACCCGTCGGAATAATTTCACGTCTGATCAGCGGACCTTAGAAGAATTAGGCGCGTTAGTGGGTCAGCTATCACAGTGAGACGGCATCTTCATGAATTTGGATTGATCTCAAGGCGTCCAAATAGGGTTCCAGTCCTAACTCGGGTGTTGCCGAGTTAGGAGGGGCTGCTCAAAACCGTACCGATTCGAGGGTGGAAGATTGGGCCGATATGCTCTTCACTGACGAATCAAGGTTCTGCCTAAGCTCTCCCAATGGGAGATCGAGGGTTTGGCGAAGACGTGGAGAAGGTTACCTGCAACATAGCATGATATATTTGGAGAGCTTTGGATATGGATGACTTTGGATGACTTGGTGATAATACAGCGAGGCTCAAATAACGTCCAACGCTATATCTCAAACATCCTGGAACCACACGTGATTCCTTTCGCAAGGAGTTTTGTCCGAGGCGTTATCCTCATGCACGACCTCGCGCCCTCAAACGGCAAAGATTGTAAACTAATACCTCGGCAAGGCAGGAATCGAGGTGATGAGATGGCCATCGAGAATCGCAGACATGAACCCAATTGAACACCTATGTGACAGGAGATGGGATTCAGGAGAATAAGAGTAAGAGGAGTCCAGGATATTGATGAACTCCGTTGTTATTAAGAAAATTCTGTGTTAATTTTTCCTCCCTTCTTCTCTGTTGGTTCTTTTGTTATAACATAATATAGTTTTGGACGTTGGTAAACCTGTTACGAATCTGATTGCCACTCGTCCTATTTGATTATTCTCCGTAGGATTCTGATCGAGAAGTGGGCGTTCAGTACTCAAGACGAAATCACAAATTGAATCAATGCCGAGGAGAATCCGGGCCCTTCTACTGCAAGGGGCGGCAATACATAGAATTATTTTGAAAATTTTTAAATAACACGTTTTGAGAACATAAATGGATTTCGTATTCGAAATTTTAGTAAAATTGTTATTTTTGTAAATTACGATTAAATCATTATTTCAAGGTAGAAAACTTGACTTAACCACTCTTTTCCTCATTCATCCTCGCACAAGCCGTATGACAACTTTGATTGAAAGCAGTAAACATTAAGAGATCCCTTAATTTTTTTTGCGCTTTGTAAAAATGGTTAAAATAACGTTTTTTAGTGAGTTTTTGGTTACCAAACATCAACTGAACAGATCTGGACTTTTTTCCAAAATTCTGTAGGATGAGGCAAGTTTTCCGATTTCCTATAAGGTTTTCAATTCAAATTCGTTCACTTGAAACATCTATATTATTATTTCTTTGAATGGGAAAATACCAGTTTTTTCAGCGAAGTGTTCGTTATAATGAGCTCGAATTGGTCTAAAACTCTACATTCGGATGTACATTTTAAGAAAACATATAATTCGTTGGAGAGATTATACTATTATTATATTGTTACTTATAATATTATTATACATATTATTATTTCTATAGTGACTATAATTCTATGCGGTCATGCGCAAATCTGAAATTGTGTTTTTTCGAGGTTAATCCCTTAATTGTATTACCAGTGTATAATTAGTATTCATTACCTCGTACTACTATTTTATATAGACACTTCTATAATTTATTTCTTCCGATTAATCACAGCAAACGCTTTAGCCATATCGAGCCATAAGGTTATCCCTCGCCTTCTATATTTTATGCATCTATTACAGCAATAAGTGGTCTTTCGATACATGATATGGTGCCTTATCCACTCCAGTATATACTTCCTAAAGCCAAATGGGTATTGAGGTAACTTAGAGACGTTTTCCAGGTAAACTTTCCCCATTCTAAATCGGTGTATAATTATTCAATGGGGTATGCTTACGTATTTATTTATTTGTATTTTTTAAATTAAAGTAGGTTTTACATACAGACGGTGATTTATATTGTTTCTTGAGAGGTATCGGATAGTAGTTGATTTTTTTTTTTTTTTGGGTGATGAAGAAATAGAATAATAAACAGGTGTCTGCGCAGGCGTCTGATACAAATTTGTTGAAGATATTGGTTGATTCGGGCTGATCTGATTTGGATGGTTATCTATGACATTGTCGTTTGAAATATGTAAGCTCTCGCCATTATTTGTTTGTAAAAAAAATCTCACCTTCAGCAGACAGCCCATGATCATTGAAGTTGCTGAAAGTCCCTCCTGTTTTTATCAATGCCAGTCAGGTCAATACTTACTGTTTTGAAGACATGGCGCCTTAGCCCTAGAGTAAAAATAAAAATAAAATAAAATAAAATATAAAAAAATAAAACAGGTCTCAAAGTATTGGGGTCTGATCGCCTACTGAGTGATAAAATGGAGAAACCCTGAACATGACCACCAAAGGTCACTCTTTTAGGAACGATTAATTTCGCTCGTAAACAAAGAGGAGCGTCAGGGATGGGGCGGAAAGGGGAATTGTAAGGCGAAAATCCGACAAGTGCGAAAAAGCACCTCTGGATGGATCACAGCATCCAAAAATGTACTTCTTCAAACAGCGTGAAACTTAAAGGAATGGTGCATAATCATCTATAAAAAGAAGAAATTATTATTATATGTATACGAATAGGCAGTTGAGGAGTTGTCAACATTGATTTACCTTCAGACACGAAATGAGTTACAACCCCTCGTCACTCAGTAACTGTGAAGTTGAATTGATCAGGTAGGATTGTACGCTTTCGTTACGGAAATGAGATTTGTGAGCAGAACCCACCGTTATGTGACTCCATCACGTGGTAGCGAGTTTTCAGTTTTACTCGTTTGATCAATGAAAATAATTACGTAAGCACCACGTGCCTGGATGTAATAACGAACGGCGGCGTTGAAGGCTGATTCTAACAATCCCAAGAATTCACTTAGGTGCAGGTTTTCGGCTTGTCCACCCAGCAGCAATTCCGCTTTCAAACAAATAGTCCAACATTTAGAGCATTCCACGGGTTACTGGGCCTGTAGCCTTCTATATCCTGGAAGTAGGCTATAGAAGATTAGGCTAGAATCGGTTACAGCCTGAATTTGATAAAGGTTATATGGTACCACTAACCCACATAATTCCCGAATTTCAGCTCATTTCGACCTTTTTTTGATTAGTTACGGCCCTTTCAAAGATGTGAATTTTGTGCATGCGCATTCGAAACTAATAGTCCCATGTTGACGAAACACTTCAGATATCAATCCTCAGTCACCTCCCGAATTTCAGCTCATTTTAATAATTTCTCTGGGCAGTTATGACCGTTCCAAGTATTTGCGTACCCGAACAAAAGCACACAAACTCATAATCAACTATCTGAAGGAGCTAGAATTTCGGAGTTTTGTTGGGATGGTCGAAAATGGGGGGAAACAATCAAAATATTGAATTTCTTCTGGAAAAATAAATTGAGCTCATGAGGCTTCTGCCACTTCTGAGGGGCCGAGACGGAAAATCACCCCCCCCCCCCCCCCTACTTCATCAACATCACTACTTTTTACTATCCTAATGGGCAAAATAATATTAATTATATATGTTATTATTTTGAAATGAAAATTCACGTACAAATATTATATGAATGTACAACACAGGCATAATACCAAGACCACGAATAATAACTACATACCTACTTACCATACCTTCCAGAGGAGTCCGTCATCACTAGCTGGTTGAGCACTGGAGGAAAGCGCTTTGGATGTAAGGACATTATTGTCTAATTACACAAGCGGAAATAAACCTATAGATTTAATACATACCTACTTGTTCGTGAACTTGAAAACACAAGGCACGAATTTCCGTGCCGGATATCTATCACAATGCCAAGTTTCCTAACAATATCTCTGGTATATATATATATATATATATATATATATATATATATATATATATATATATATATATATATATATATAGCAATTTATTGAATGGGATAATAATTTGACTGCCAATGCCATGGCAGGCTTGGTAAGTACCTTTTGAATTATTATAATACGGAAGTCTGGACTCTTACCAATGGGTTTTGTTCGATTACAAGACTAGCCAGCGGAGGAATTGGCGTATTTACCAAGACTGGTAAACTGAATATTAGTAAAAGCGTTGAAGACATCTTCGCGGTATTTCGCACTGGCAGTATCATGTGTCCGTGAGAGAATCTTGAGATTTATTAACCCTCAACTGGTAAAAATTTAGAGTCTCGTTTGATATTCCGAATTTAACAATACCATAAGGCAGTTTTAAGTTTGAGTTCTTTGAAGTGAACTGAGGAACTCAGGTTTTCACCGATACCTACCTTTCCCAACAATGTCCCCCTGGCAATATACCCACGACAACCAGCACGAATACGACAAGTGGACTGGGGCATCCCAATGCCCGTGGTACCTTATGGATTACTTCTGTCTTTCGTGTTGTCTTTGTGGTATACACCGGTCAAGATGGGTATCTAGGCCTATGTGGACTATGTTTATATGAGATCACTTAGTCTTAATGCGTGTTAATGAGACTTAGCGTGTTCTTAATTACCACATAACGAGACGAGAGTCTTAATGAGACCACATAGTCTTATTGTGTTCTCTTCTTACCGCCTTTGTGTTTGAGAGGTATCTTCTTTCTTCATCAAGTTTGCAGTACCGCACCCAGGACTCCAAATTTTCCCATAGTTGTCACCAGGGGTTTGTCCCCTCATTATATTACCGTTAGGCAACGGGAAATACTGAACTCCCTTCAAAAAAAAGAATTTTCCTCAACAGCAAATCACCGTATAAAAGAGTACTAGAGTAGCGATAGTGGCCGAATAATGAATTAATGGTCAATCAAATTTAATTTTTCGTTAATTATCTTCAGTTCAACTTATGATATACAAAACACGCGAATTATACGCTTACGTTCAGCATATTGGTTCCAGGGCCCTTTACTGGTACATGAACAGACCATTGCACGCAATAAAAATATTGTCGGCTGACTTTCTAGGAGTATTTTTGCACGACGAATTTATGTTACCGCACTTCATTTTACTTAGGGTTTTGGCGATTTCCAAATTTTTAGGTACAAGATTTTAAGCGTTAAACCTGTTGTTTCCTACGGATTACTCCCACATTTTATATCCAACACTTCATTGAATTTTCATGTTTGCTGAGGTCTTCATGTGAATAAATGATAGGGAATAAAGAAGTGTGGTTTCCTAATTTGCATTAGATTGCTGTCAATTTCTTTCGGCCATTACGGTCAGTTTCGGCCCTTTTCGGTTGGGCCGATTAACCAGACCTACAGGAAACCGGAGGTTTATCACACGCCGAGCTATGTGTGAGTAGTCGCTCTCTGAAATCCTGAAGGGTTATAAGCAATTCACAATCTTTTTTTTTTTGAAAATTTTATATTCAAGTTGATTTTATCCAGTGAGCTTTGACACGTAGATATCTTACGATAATGTAACCAGTTGTTTTTCTGCAAGTTTCGGTTGTTCCGCAGGAAATTGGAGTTTTTGAATCCTAATCTTGTTTCTTGGACAAATAGTCGTCAAAATCAGGTTAATCCAAATCGTCCAAATCGTCGATATTCATGTTTGCCAACAGTGGACTACGCTGTTGCTTGTGGTATGTTAAAGTATAGTTTAGTTTCAGTAGGAACTAAATCACCCGTGATGAAATAGTGGAATCCCATTTAAAAAAAAAAAAAACTTCCTGTCATGCAGCATAGCTATAAGAATGAATTTCCAAAGAAATATTCGTGCTGTTATGTAAAAAGATTATATAACAAGAAAACATATAACTTTTCATGAAATTATATAATTTGTTCATGACTTTAGCCGCTTTTGCCGATTTTTGACCCCTATAAGGTCTAATTTGACCCACTCTTGTTTGGGAAAAATATTTTCATCATCGAAATAGCCCTCCGTAATAAATAACCATCCCACACAACGTCAGCTGAATTAATATTGATTTTAGCCGCTAATACCAATTTTTGAACCCAAAACATTCAAATTTGACACCTATTCTTTTGAAAAACAACTGAAATGGTATTTTCCTGTCTTTACTCACCCATCCATACCACTTCCATTGATTTTATATCACTTGTTCGCGTTTTAGCCGTTTTTACAGATTTTTTACCCATAAAAACTCAAACTTGACCCCTTAGAATTTTTAGAAATTGCTCATCTTCGGAATCATCCTTTTGTTTGGCAATACGAACATTTTGGCGAAATTTGGAATTCTCATCATGTACCCAAGGTCAGATACCGTCTGGAGTGACTCATAAAGTAATACAGTCCTTACGCACCCAGCGCAAATATTATATAATTGTATTGGGGTGACAGAAGACAGTTTGAGAGAGAGGAACAAATTAATAAGGAGCTCCTTGTCCTCATAATTAATATATACATAAAAGAGAGGATACATTAAAACGGAAGCCTTTTGTGCGGTGTAACAGTCTTTGGAATGTGCGTGTGGCATTGCCTGCTATGAAGTCTATGAAGGAATCTCAGCCTCAGGACGGAGAAACGCTCTGGTAGGGGTTCCGAACTGCCCAAAATTGTAGAAAAGGCCTCTTACCTTGAGGTTCCATAAGAGTTATAGATACAAAAAACCTGGTGTTGGCTTGCGGCAAGATCGCCAGAACTTCATGCCGCCAATTTGCGGGAGTAATTTTCCAGGACAGAGTGGACCAGGGACGAGATGAGATGATTTGTGAGACGAGGCGTAAAGTTGAGGTGATCCACATGCTTTGGCTGTAGCTGGAAGCATATCATAATAGGAATACGTATGTAGTATCCAGAAACGTTATTACATGATGTATCCATGCAATACTTTCTATGGGCAACACTGCGGTCTGGAATGTTCCAGATCTAGCTCGATTCCCACTTTATATAAAACCGGTTGATAAGAATAAAACTCTTTCTATTTATGCGAATCCAGTGCGTTATTAACAACTACCTACCGCCCCTCAAGACATTACATTGGCGACGAAGATGGTCCTCGTTCCTTCTGCCTGATGAAGTGACACCTGCCACGAATGGAGAAAAACGTGCCGACACGCAAGTAAATTGTTTTTGTTGACATAATGTGATTTGGTCAGCGTAACCGATTTTCCACGAAATTTGCCATCCCCATGACTAGTACGTGCGTGCTTCGTACGTCGGGCAACTGCATGAGTTCTCATTCGTCAAGAACGAATGGACTGTGGCTAAACCTCGGATGATCACCTTCTTTACGGCTAATGGTATTCAGGATGTCTCAACGCAGAAAGCTTTGTTCTTGAACTCCCTAGAAGAAGCTACCTATAAATTGATATACAACTTGAGTTTCCCGACGGAGCCCGAAGCGAAAACGTACGATGACCTCATTAAACTTTTCGACGAGTATTTTTTACCAGCCGAATCAGTTTTCTCCCTACGGCATCGATTTTATAACGCCGCGAGGGAAAAAGGGGAAACACTTCATGGATGGCTGGCAAGGTTACGTTCCTTAGGAGGCCCATGCAAGTTCGGAGGCTACCTTGACCAGATGCTGCTCGACAGATTCGTTCTCGGTCTCGTAAAAGGGCCAGTGAAGGATCGGTTGTTCGAGGAGGATCGCCTGAAACTGAACATCACCAAGGCTATGAATATCGCAATTGCCAAAGAATCGGCATCGCGCCAGTATGACCTTACATCGACCCCTACGGACGTCGTGAAGCACGAGCCTGTGTTCCGGACCGCCTCTCCCAGGAAGAATGGACCTGTGGAAAGAAAAGCTACAGTTTCCAGAGGGCAACCGCAGACGGCATGCAGTACTTGTGGTAGACAGCACCGGCTTCCATGTTGGCACAAGGAAGCAGCCTGCAATTTTTGTAAGGGCAACCACCTTATCAAGGTATGTCCAAAAAAGAAAATCGTTAATAATGCTAAGAATGGAAATACTAGTAGTAATGATAAAAAATCCAGTCCTAATAATAAGAAGGCTACAAGAAATTATTATGTTGATGAGGAGTTGGAGGAACCAATCTATAGGATAAATACTGACAGTGTTTCAACAGTATCTCCTTTCTTTGTCACTGTGAGGTTGAATGGCATTGACATAAAATTTGAGATAGACACAGGATGTCAGTCTTCGATTCTACCTTTTGCCTTGTATGATAAATTTGTCAAAGCATGTAAAATTTGTAACATTTTTATCTTATTTTGATACAAAGGCTAAACCAATAGGCACGTTTATGCCTCATGTGGTGTACGATGGAAGTGAGCAAGGTCAGTTGCCATTATTCATTGTTGAAACAAAGGGACCACCGCTTTTGGGTAGAGGGTGGTTCGAATTGTTCGGTTTCCAGATAACACCCCCTAAAGTGGTTAATGCGTCCGTGTGCTACAATGTGCATAATAGTACAGATTTGGGAGCACTAGTAAAGTCAAGGTTTCCAAGGGTGTTCTCTTCAAAACTGGGTTGTTTCAACAAGGGCAAGGCTGTGTTAGAGTTACAAGGTGATGCGACACCTAAGTTTTTTCGTGCTCGGCCGATTCCATTTTCGCTCAAGCCTGCGGTGGAAATGGAGTTGGAGAGACTAGTCAAAGAGGATATCTTGGAACCTGTGGACTATGCTAGATGGGGTACACCAATAGTACCGGTTTTGAAAAGGGGTGGGGGGATTCGCTTATGTGGTGATTATAAAATTTCTATTAATCCGTTCGTAAAAATTGATCAGCACCCATTACCGACCATTGAGACCCTTTTCCAAAAAGTACAGGGGCGTCACATTTTTACCAAGCTGGATCTCTCCCAAGCATACCAACAAATGTTGTTGGATGATAACTCAAAGGAAATGACGACAATATCCACACATAGAGGACTATTTTCTTACAAACGTCTGCCCTATGGTGTAGCATGTGCGCCAGCGAAATTCCAAAAAGCCATCGAAACACTATTGGATGGACTAGATGGTGTAGCGGTACTGCTGGACGATATCTTGATAGGTGGTAAGGACAGGGAGGAAATGTTAGGGCGACTAGAAAAAGTTTTGGGTAGACTTGAAGATGCTGGTCTCACTCTATCAGAAAATAAATGTGAAATAGGTAAGGAATCACTGGTGTATTTAGGATTTCGTATTGATGGTAGAGGGCTACATACAACCGACGAGAAAGTTCGGGCAGTATGTGACGCCCCTAAGCCAGAGGATGTTAAAACCTTGCAATCTTTCATAGGATTTGTTACATATGTAGCAAAATTTATCCCAAGGTGGCTGTAATCTTAGCACCATTATATAAATTGCTAAGGAAAAATGCTAGATGGGTTTGGGATGCAAATTGTGACGCAGTATTCCAAGAGATTAAAACATTGGTAGCATGGCATCGTTCCTTGAGTCATTACGACCCAATCTTACCGTTGCGCTTAACTGTCGATGCTTCGGATCTTGGTGTAGCAGGTGTCTTATCACAGATGACGGATGCCGGGGATCAGCCTATAGCTTTCATGAGCAGGACGTTGTCTAAGGCTGAGCAATCTTATTCGTCAATACATAAGGAGGCCTTAGCAATCATTCACTCAGTAAAGAAATCTATTTATATGGTCGGAGATGGACGCCGGTGACGGATCACAAGCCGCTGCTGGCAATTTTTGGGCCTAAAGCTGGCATTCCACCTTGTGCGGCCAATAGATTGCAGAGGTGGGCCCTGTTTTTGTCAAATTATAGTTACAGCATGGAACATGTCTCATCCAACAAAAACTCAGCGGATTGGCTGTCGCATGCGCCCCTTTCTGACACTGTTCGCCCTGATGACACTGCAGATTTAACAATTAATTACGTTTTTGAAAATGAGAGCCTACCGATTGACTACAGTAAGATTGTGGCGGCCTCTGAAAAATATATAGTCTTGATGAAAGTAATGGGATACACCAAATTTGGGTGGCCAACTATAATCGATAATAACTTACTTCCGTTTAATAGGTGCAAGGATGAGTTGCATGTCGACAAAGGTGTTTTAATGCGAGGATATAGACTTGTGATACCTGAACAACTGCGATCTTTAGTACTAGAAGAATTACACAAATCACATTTGGGTATAGTCAATGTTAAGGCTCTAGCACGAGCCTACGTCTGGTGGCCCCAGATAGACCAGAACATTGAGTCTCGGATCAATAGCTGCTTGCAATGCACTAGGACTGAAGATTTCCCTCCCAAAACGCCTTAATACCGTGGGAATGGCCTTCCAAACCATGGAGTCGACTTCACATAGATTATTTAGGGCCCATTTATAACCACTATGTGTTGGTCGTGATAGACAGCCATTCCAAGTGGGTGGAGGCCGTCCCAACCAAATCCATGACGGCAGCCGTCACAATAAAAATACTCAGGGAGATGTTTGCCAGATTTGGATTACCTGACGTACTAGTGGCTGACAATTATTCTGCCTTCACGTCGGACGACTTTAAGAGTTTTTTGGAGATAAACCAAATCACCTTCAAATCTGGTGCACCTTATAACCCCAGAACTAATGGTGCTGCCGAGAATGCAGTTAGGATTGTAAAGAGGGTCCTAGTTACTGCTTTAGGTACGGAGGGTAATAGTGCCTCGATAGACATAGCACTTCAAAGGTTTTTGATTGACTATCGCAATACTAAGCATTTGAATACTGGTGTAGCACCTGCTGAAACTATGCTTGGCAGACTGATCAGGAACCGTTTAGATTTGATGCGCCCGCCAACCACTCATTATCATGCTGTAGGTCAACAAGCAAAACAAATCCAAAATCATGGAGGTAAAGAGATTGATGCCCATAAATGGCGTGTTAAAGATTTAGTATGGGCTAGGAATTATCGGAAGAAAGGCGATGATTGGTTGGTGGGTGTGATCGAATCGGTCCTAGGCCCCAGAAGGGTCAAAATCTTAATTCCTGAACTTAACCTATCGTGGATACGCCACATCCATCAGATTAGGAGGAGGACTGTACCCTCGACGTTGTCATGTGCTTCAGAAAAGTCTGTTCAAACTAGTCCCATCACGGGGTCAAGTCCTGATTTTAAAGGCTTTACCCCTCCGGACCATCATTTGAATGTTTCCACCCCGCCTACCCATAAATCGACCCCAGCCACTGTTTTTGTTGAACAGGGTGCGGACGATAATACCAGGTGTTTAACAACTCGCAAGGGTAGGAGGGTGGTGAAACCTAGAACATGTGAAGAATAATTCGCATCCTATGCGGAAAAAAAACAAAAACTTTCCATCATTGTAAGCCTATCCGTTAAGTTGTATTGTAAGCCTATCCGTTAAGAAGTGTATTTTGTGATCAGGGAGATCTGATAGACCTCCTGCAGAGATTGAACATTGTTTGGTCAACTGGTACATTTTTTGTAAAATTGAAAACTGAGTTAATTTTTTTTTGTAAGGCAAGATACATGTTAATTTTTTTTTTTCTTCCTTCTCTATTCTGTCTTTCGACCGTTCAATTTTGCTCAAATTTAGAGGGAAGAAGTGTAGTATCCACAAACGTTATTACATGATGTATCCATGCAATACCTTCTATGGGCAACACTGCGGTCTGGAATGTTCCAGATCTAGCTCGATTCCCACTTTATATAAAACCGGTTGATAAGAATAAAACTCTCTCTATCTATGCGAATCCTGTGCGTTATTAACAACTACCTACCGCTCCTCAAGACATTACAACTTATTGTAGCATAGTAGAGGTCTGGAAGTGCGCACAAATCCAGATACCTGCATTCCGATGAGGGAAAGAAAATTTCGAGTTGGATGATCTGGTAGCGGGATACCGAAACCGGGGTTGGATGGCGAGGATCCAGATGACCTCGTGGAGGACACTGGCTTGTGCGTCTTAAATTTGCAAGGACGAAAGTTGTGGTCCTGGGCGGCTAGAGATGATGACTGCTGCAGGATTCAAAGTTGTGAACCCCCCACTTGAGTGAACCCCACTAAGTTGTTTTGCAGGACGATCAGGACTTGGAAATGTGACGCACAATACACTACAGTACGCACAACCTTGTAGCCCACAGATCATCGGATTATCAACTAGAAAGAACTAGTAACTTCTAAGATACACGGGTAAAGCCCTGTGGCAGAGTGAGAACAGTGGCAGCTGACCCTCGAGAGACCCACTCCTAGACTAGCGATATTATCACCAGCTAAGAAGCGATAGCGATCAGGTTTCAGCCTGAACGCCCCCATCTTCACTAGAAACACAAACGACTCGACAACTGCCCACCGTCACAACAAATATAATTAAACATAAATTTTTGTTAGAATCGGGATGAATTCAGGATGCTCTGAAAGTAAACGAATTTCAAAAATTCATGTTCTGAAACTTTTGGACCCATTGCAATAGCTTCATTTTTTGAAAATTCGCTAAAACGATGTTATTGAAACGCTGTATATATCCATCAAGAGCAAATTACACTGCTATTCCGGTTTCGGTGATCAAACGATAACTAAAGGTACATTTTTGTGAGATGTGAACTTATATGGTCCAGAAGTTATAGGAGGACTTTGCAAGTCATTTGTGAAGACGGTTGTCAGATTTTGGTTTATTATTCAGTGAATAATAGGTACACCTAGGTATTCGATCAGCAAGAAGTTTTTATAACACCCCCTCAATTTTTTTTTCTTTTACGTTTCAAGGTGCGTAGATTCCAAGAATGCTATGTCTGTCCGCCTTACCATCCATATCTACTTAATTTTCAGTCTAAAAAATTCGTTCTTTCCCACATAAGCTCCATTTGGGCCCTCATTATGTCCCAAAAATTTGCAGCCCGATCGGAATGTACCCAAGGGTGTTATGGGTGAAAAATGGGTGTAAAAAAATTTTTTTGTGTGTTTTAGTAGCATGAGCTTGTGAGGTAGTATATCGTTTTCCATGTTTTTTTTGTTTTTTTTACGGCGAAGAGACCATTATGAAGTCGATTTCGACCGGAGAGTGAAACATTGGGCTCCTAACGAAGTTTCAGCTTTAAATTTGAAATAGAGTTGAAATTCCCCTTAGGAAGAACAACTATTATTTCTAACCAAGAAGATTGATTGTTAATTAAAAAATAAATGAATTGGATATGTGATAAATAACAAATCGGAGGTTGTATTACATAGATTATCTATTTAATCTGATGTAGGTCCGAAATGAAATTGATATGGAATTTGTGTATCACGGAACCACGTATAATTGAAAGGCACTTACCAGTAGTTGGATCGGAAAGTGATTAAAGGAGAGGCCCGCGGCGTTGCCACTAGATGGTGATATGGGAGGGGGGGGATCACCGCTACGTCCCCGCGTTCGCGTCAGCTCGCATAACTGCTACAAATTTTGGTCTAAAATAATCGTTGTTCCGTACACAGTCCTAGTTGTGCTCCGAAGCTCGGCAGCCCGATCGGAATACACCCAGGGGTGTTATGGGGGGGGGGGGGGGGGAAATGGGTGTGAAAATAGGGGTTTCGGGGGTTTTTTAAAGGTATTAGTGAACATGAAATTGTGAGGTTTTCCATGTTTTTTAGGGCGAGAAGACAGAATATGAAGTTGACTTTGACTAAAGTGTGAAGACTTGAGGTTGTAACGAAGTTCAGCTCCCAAAATTCATTTTTTATGAGTCAAAAACCTGGGAAGTTGTCAGAAATCACCATAAATTTGTATAATAACGCTAGAAGCAGTATCAACAGGTGAATCAAGACAATTAGATGGCACTATCAATGATCAATGATAATTTGTAAAAAAAAAAAAAAAAAATAGGAGCCCAGTCCCTGTTTTTGGGGGCCAAAATTGGTGGAAATCAAAAATAGCTATTACAGTTATTGCGCATGAAAGAAACAACAATTTAACAGCCAAAATTTCTGTAGGTATGTCCAGTAGTATAATAAACCTATGTGACAGGATTTTCCCACGTAGTCGAGTAATAAATTAATTTTTGTTGTGGCCCATTTGTGTTCCAACCTCTCTCGATGGTCAGAACCTCAACTGTTATTCAACCTGGTCGCTGATCTTATGCATGTGATGCGAATGAGTGAACAAATTAATTTTCACAAAGAGAAAAATCATCCCATCAACCCTTCACGAATTGCGGACAGAACCGGAATTCAAAACTTTAATTTAGTTTGGATCAATCAGTCCAACCCCCTCCTCCCTCCCCGCCACTCCTTACTTCTCCACAGCTAATGTTGCTTTGCTCGAGTCTATGTTGCCAACTGCTAAAGTAACTGGCCTTGTTAGCTTCCATCTGAGGTGCTGGCGTCACTATACAAGCCACGTTGCTTGACTAGGATCAGTGTGCAAAGTAGATACTATTCCATCAATCCTTATAGTATTAGTTTAATTCACAATACATAATTCTGTATTGAAACGATGTCATTTTATATAATCCAGGGGAAATGGCTTTTTGACAGACGCTTTGTCAAATATGTATATCATTTCATTGTCCAGTCCCCACGCATGTACTCGTACCTACAACGGCTGTTTCGTCCACACAATCACCATTATATTCATCAAACCACCACCACCATTATTTCATGATTGTTTCTGTTCATTGTAAATTAAAATAATCCTCGCCTTATATTAATATGTACTTCCCATTTTCATGAGTAAAATCTGTTTCAGGATTTAGAATTGAGGATAGAATCTCAGAAACAAACGTTGGCGGCAAGGGACGAAAGCATTAAGAAACTTCTTGAAATGCTTCAGAATAAAGGTGTTGGTGAGTATCAAAGTTCACTGTACAAACGCTTTTCCAAATTCGTTACAACTTAGTAATTTTCTAATCTATTCTTCATGTTTGATATTATCCACTGTTATATATTATCTGTGTAGCATGACCATCTGGATACTATCTCTATTCGAGATCCCGGACTTTGCATTTGCTTGGTCTTCTACTCGTGAATATTGAGAGATTTGCTAAATGTCACTGCTTTTATTGTCATGTTATAACCATTGCTACTTCTTCCCGTTGACAAACAAAATCAAAACAATCAAAACGTACCGAATTTCACAAAATCCTGGAAAATTAAACTTTTACCAGGGTATCACGCATCTGTAAAATAATTTAGGCTGAATTAGTAAATATTTAGATTTAGATCAAATGACCTCATTTCCGAAATTATAGAAAATATGACACTACAGATTTAATTGTAAGGAGCTAAGTAGAGCAGGTTGGATTCAGTCATGAAATAAAAATATATACGCCGTGTATTGTTGATAGAAGCCATGGAAAGCTATCAAGTAGACATTAACAATTCTTGCAATATAGTTCATGGATTTATGTTATAAAAATTGTGCGAGTTCCATTTTATTATATGTGATGAAGTATTTATATGCGAGTGGAAAAAGAGTTTGAATAGTAAATTTCATAGAAGGATGTAATGAAGTAATGCTTAAGCGATGTGTTAATTTTTATAGTAGGTTCATTAAGCACTAGACGTTAAGTTGATATTTTTATTGGGAATTTAAGGCTTTACGAATGGTATAGCTCCACGCCTTACTAACTTAAAAACTAACCCATTGTTAGTCACTGATCAATTTTAGCCAGTTTCTTCAATACACAAGGCAGTGCAGAAAATTGTAGGGTAGGGCATGCATTCGGTCATTTAGTGTGTAAAGGTTAAGCGATTCTGTTTTAGGGAAAGAGGAAGAGAGGCAAATGTTACATCAAATGCAAGCGATGGCTCAGAAACAGGTTGTTACTCAGTAGTTTATTTTATTTACATTTCCTATTTCCTTGCTAACGTCTTGCTAATAATATGTGAATCATGCCGTTGCACTTGTAAAACTTTTTTTTTTATTCTTTCAGTACACATGTTATAAATCCTATTCCATATATATTTATACATATGTTTGTCGATTTCGCAAATGTGTATGTTGCATAACATGTTTTGTTTTCGTCTTTCGTTAGAATTTGTTTTATTCATATTTTTGAGTCATTTTCGTTCACCAAAGTATTCTGGGGATCAGTTGCTAAACCAGAAACGTCACAAATGTCTGAATGGCGTACACGTATTTGTCGACCGCATTTAGCACTAAACACCTCACCCTTCATGTTTCAATTTGTAATCTGATTTTCACTGAATAATATCAAATTATTAGAGTTCAGATGTAGACGTAAAGTAGGTGGTAAAATGGTTAGAGGATGGGTGGATGGTGGAGTTCTAAAAATATAGAGAGGCCCCGTGTTTTGCATTTCTACAATGGAACTGGGCAGGTGGATCTAGTTAATTATATTCGCTAGTTTCAAAAAATTTGAATAACAGCTATCTTCATGAAATAAATTAAATTATAACGAAAATATGATAGTTTGGTTGATGGTGTATAGAGATGAGGCAAAATTAGTTGACCTAAATGAACGAAGTGCGTAATGACCGCCTCCTACAGAGCCTAGTCCATACGTACGCATCCGTACTTGACAAATTTCCATGAAACATGGTTCATACATATGGCCGATGATAATTCCTGTCTAAATACGTAACGTTCATTCAGTTGGATCCATCTATTTCTCCAACGGCAGTTCGTGCCTTGCGATTCCAATTCCATTTCAATCAAATGGAAAAATTATAAACATTCAAACGAACGACCGAGGTACCAGAGTAACGTCTATTTTTCACATGCCAGGTTCCATTGATTCAAATTGTGATCCCTGAGTTATGCGTAAGTATACAAAGCCACGTAAGTCATTTTCCAAGACTAAACATAATTGAACGACTGGGTACGTCCAACCTATTATCAATTTATTGTCATCTGGGTGATATATCAGAGGTTTTTTTCACATTAATTTGATATCAGTTCCAGGGCAGTTCATCAAACACATTTGCAAGCCTGTATTAGGCCGGGTTATAGCGAATTTCTGATTGTCTCATTGGTGTATTCCTACTATACGAGTATAGATCCAAAATTAATAAATGAATTGCAAACCTCCGGCGTTCGTGAAACTATGGTAACTGATCACCTTTAGTGTCAGTTTCAGCGAAGAGCCTGAGGAGGTAAAATTCAAAACTGCACGTCACTCTGGCTTGTCATTTCGTTTACTATGTTTTGATAACCTGAAGCAAATAGAAATAAATTTAAAAACTGAGAAGATAGAACTTGAAATTAGCAGGTAAACGCAAGTTAGATCTATTTACATCGCCATTAAATAGAATCATACCATTTTACTTACCAACATAAGCATCGGGACATGGTTTTATGAGCTTTACTGGATCTTCCTACGACCTAACGTTCTGTGGCATCTAAAAAGTTGCCAGGCTGGGCAGGTCTCTTGAGGGGAGCTACAGCCTTTCGTGGGAACAACGTTTTCTCCAGAAATAGAATACCAAGGGAGTGCGACTATTATTCAGACTTTAATGAGGGTAAGAGACAGAAATATACAGCAACTGTAATAAATTACGTGATTCCCTGTTACTTACCTAACTTCCTCCGAAGAATATTTTATTCGAACGCAATGTCGCCCGTCACATTGATTGCGCGACGGTTCGTTCGTGGGCGATTTTCCTTTTGTTTCTCACGTACTTTTCTGCTGTAGTCCTCCGACCTAGAGTTGGATAATTCTCCAGATTGCCAGGTGCCGGAAATGTCCCAAGACAATGGTCGTGCGTCCGCCTGAGGGATGACCTTTGTTGTTGGCAAGCTGCAAAGGGGTTGAGAAACGTGACACAAACACTTTCAAGAGTAGATGTAAAGTAAAGTAAGTAAGGTAAAGTAAACAGCCGTTCGAGGCTGGGACTTTTCGTCCGACTGCCCTGCCAGCTTCGCGGACGTGATCAGCTGCCCCTGAATGAGAGGATCAGAATTCGATCTGATCCTTTCGCTTTTTACTTGGCTACTCATCGCCTCACCCACTTGAGTTTAGAGGGGTTCGCCAGCTACATGGGACATACTTGGGCGTGTCACCACGTGTCACCGCCGTCACCCATCCAAGTACTAACCACGCTCTAGGTATCTTAGCTTCGGTGATCTCAAGGGAGCCGGTTCATTCCACCTGATTAGGCTGTTGGGCCTTCCAATAGTAGATGTTAATAACGTGTGTTCCTGAATTCAACAACCTCTAGCTCGGTGATCTTAGGAGTGATTTCTTATGAGTGATTCGGAGTGGTTCACTGAAATGGTGGGGGTACCCCGCTGGGCCTGCAGAGGACAGCCACCTCCTGCATCAGCATTATCAATTAGTTCACTGTCGAAACAGCCACACAGTGGTCCAGGGTTGGCCAAAAACCCTAAATTTTCAAATTCAAAAATTTAATTATACTATTGCATCCACTTTTAATAGTTGAATAGAACATCTGCAGCTCTGCAGCTGCCGCTTTACCTCCATTCTGACAAGTGTCCAAGCATTGGAGCGTGAGGCGTACTGACTCACCTCAGGGCCCGTAATCCCCTTGGGTCATGGCCAACGCCCGCTGCACACAAAAACATATGATCGAATGACACCCCTTTGAGGCCAAAATCTCACTGATGTGTCTCTTAGGCCTGACACTCCATCAGCACATGCTCTGCCAAATCAGTCCCGCCACAGGCACATGGCTACTCGTGCAGCACAAGCCCCAGACAATACAGATTGGCTGAGTGCTTAGGGATCTTCAAGTCCCGCCTTGCTCCGACATTAGGTAGAAATCAGTGGGTCGATCTCCTGTTCTCAGAATGAGTATGCAGAAGGCTTCATCCCATCGTCAAAGAAGGGCTCTAATTGTGGATCACCCTTTGACAAAACCACACTGGTTCCTGGAGCACTGGGCCATCACCACATGGTGACTGCTAAGGTAACGCAGCTGCAGCACATCAAGGCGATCATCCAGGACAACAACATTAGCCAACAGTGGTCCCTCATAACCACCCGTATCAATGGGGATAGAGCCAAGGCCAACAATATCGCTGCCGCATGTGTTAGGTTCCTCGATTAAGGCCTCCATTCGCAAAGAAAAACGGAGTTATTGAAAAAATAGTCTATTTCCACTAATACACGAAAAACGCAAAAAACACACTGTTATACCGGTTTCGGTGATTAAACCATCGTCAGTAACACACAATAACGTTATTGTGTGTTACTGACGATGGTTTAATCACCGAAACCCAGTGTGTTTTTTGCGTTTTTTCGTGTATTAGTGGAAATAGACTATTTTTTCAATAACTCCGTTTTTCTTTGAAATGGGTTTCCACGATTTCGTCGCGAGTGATTTAGTTCGCCTCCATTCGCCCTTAGCCAGACCCACTCTCACCCCTTACCAACCACCCTGGAACATTTCATATTCAACTGAATGAACCTCATTATGGGAGGGTCAGCCGCCCTGGCAAATCTCTTTAACATTGGCAGCAGACACCGCTTCTGTCACTGAATGGTTACTAGGTTATTCTACCCTGTCGCAGCTCACGCACTTTAGGGCCCGCTC
The DNA here is from genome assembly GCA_954871275.1 of Leptopterna dolabrata. Lineage (NCBI taxonomy): Eukaryota > Metazoa > Arthropoda > Insecta > Hemiptera > Miridae > Leptopterna > Leptopterna dolabrata. The sequence goes on along the minus strand of OX940974.1, from coordinate 136,794,617 downwards.
GTGCCTGACCCCCCCTGGCTGGTCACTGGTTTCGCGACATTTCAGGGTTGTGTGTCCGAAACCCTGGCACTTATAATATCAATAAAGTCTTCTACCTAACACCAGGTGAACCCTATATGCACTGCCCCCAGGGCCAACAGCTTATCCCGCACCTTCCTGAACACCTTGATTACCCAAATGGCATTGTCATTTGGGGCAATGCCATACCTCCTGGCCCCCTTCACGAAGGAGGGCGGGAAGCCCTGCCTAAATTCCCCCCAGAAGGGTTTCTGGCACCACATCATACCAGCCAGCTTTTCTGCCGCTATGTGTCTGTTCACCCGGTGGACATTTACCACCGTTGATCGGACAACAGGCACCACATCCGTGATCTGGTTCTCCTGGTACCTAAGCTTCTCCAGGAGAAGGCTCTTGTCAGCCTTATCTCTTTTTGGCCAGGCCTCCAGAATTCCAGTCCGATCCCATCTCTAAAGGACAGATGTCCCACTTCATCTCCCTTGGAACTGAAGGAGAGTAGTTGGGTAACCACCTCAGCTCTAGCCTTAGTCACAATGAGCCTCTGCTGGCCTCGGATCCCTCTTTGCACTTGACTCAAGCACCTCACAGCCTACATACCTGCAAGCCCAAGTGCCTTGCTTTGCTTCTTCCTTAGCCTCTTAGTCCTCGCCCCCTTCTGCTCCGACATGGCCGTTCAAAGTGAAAACATCCTCAGTCAGGGGTTCAAGCTTCTCTGCCATAGTGCGCAACTTGGCCTCCCCTGCCTGTTTCTCGACAACTCTCATTAGAACACTGGTCGACTCTGCTATTTTGTCAAAGAATCTTGGTTACCCTCAGTGTACCCATATCATCTGCTCGACGGCCCTAGCGACTCTGGTCATCCATCAACTACCCGTTGAAGCTCAGTCTTTTAACTTGAGACCTAAGAAAGTCCTACTCGGAGACAAGTAATATATTAATGAAGTCATCTGTCATTAACCTACCCAAGTGCCCTGCGATAGTTATTCAAGAAAATAGTTGTTTAACTTCTCCCTCAACAGCCCTCTTTAGCCCTGTCAGGGGATAGACCTGTGCTTTTGTGAATGTAGGCACACATTTCCGAATACTGGAGACTTCTCGTGATAAGGCCTCATTCTAGCATCATCCTCATGTCTTGGAGGCCCTGTGTCATCCCAGACTAACTTTTTAAAGGTCTCTTGTCTGTGGACAGCTGAAGAAGTAATCTTGTTTGGTGAATACATAGTAAGTGTTGAGATTTGATCCCTGCCCCTGCCCGGCTCACCCCGCTGAGGAGTTTATACACAGGAATATACTTCACTTGGCCAGGTGGACCTTGGTTACTGCTCCTTTCTCATCCGGGCTAGGGACCGGCAATAGCGGAGTTGAAAGTATCGGGACAGCTGATCCATACAATTCTTGGCGTGATAAAGATAGGAATAAAGAATCGTTCGCAGAATCGCCGGACGAGGGGATAGTTTTGATTGCCAGGACCGAGAAATCTGAACGGAATTGAAGTGTCTTTGACCATCCCCAACAAGAATCTGGCGATAAAATGAATTTCGTAATGCTAAATCTTCCACGTAGTTAAGAATGTATGTGTGTATCCGTGTATGATGATGTTGAAAAGCTCTGAAATTTGAGATAGATGCGGATCAGCCCTTGAATGGCACCATCTCAACGTCAATGAAATGAAAATGTAATTTTTTTAATAAGCCGCATGTGCTTACTTATTTTCCTTGAAAGGCACACATCAACGCGAATGAATGATCGAGCTGCAAGTATCTCAATTAGTTCTCTCCCCAGTTCCATGAAATGTGTGGTGTGACTTTAGTCAAATCATATGGAGAAGAACACATTCTTTGTGGAACCGCTCAATGCAACCATTTCAATATGTCCTTGAGTGTTCAAATACCCAAACTGAGGGCTCTGCTGCTGGTCTATTTACCCATAGGTCCATGCTGCTGTAACCACCCTCGATCCTGCTAGTTTTTTTTCTATGATTACATGACGTCTGCTTCAATACACACGTTATATAGTTCGTTTTCATTCCAATTTACGGCTCTATATATTTCAACCCTTCTTCCAAAAGACATAACAATCACAGTTACATTTATAACGTTAACAGAGTTTTTCTGGCAAATTGGCAGTTTCGTGCTATCACGGCTTCTTGACGATTACGTTGATGTACATAATAATATATTATGCGATACCAGTTCATGAGTAGTCATTAAGATTTTTCAAACTTCTGGGGTATTTTGATTATTGTATACCTCGGTTATGATTATTACATTTCCCAGCAAATTCGCAAATTCGTCTGTATCTCGCCCAGTATATGAGCACAAAGAAACGAGGGCAAAAGTTCGAGACGACAAAATTCTCTCAAGAACCTCCTCATGTTTTGACAAAACTAGCGCCGAGTGAGCAACTCCCGCACTTGGTATATCGAAACTCAAATACGAGTAGAAGATTTAATAATATAAAGGGGTCAAAGAAATCTAATAATTTCATTCATCCTATTTATCCTTTAGTTACTCAATACATTCAGTAGTTACCCCTTGAAATGCACAAATTTTGTGTATTGAAATAATTCCATTGTAATTAGATATTCTTTTACTGTTTCTACATTCATACCCTTCACCTCCCTTTGCTCTATCAGTCTTTCGATTCTATGTTCTGGGTGTACTGAGATGTATCTGGATCCTCGATATCGTATTTATGCATTCATTTCAGGAAGTTCTTTCTGAGTCCTTTCAATATTTGTAAAACCTTAAGAATCATTGCTTCGATATGAAAATATCTGAAGTGGGTGGTGCTAGGGAAAGAGGGGGCTAGGTAGGTTGAAACATATATGGTGGATTCGAAACTGATGTAGTTGATTTAGTTCCTTAAGTTTCGGGACATCGACATTTTTCATCTGTGATGAAAAATCCTGATACTGCGAGAGGAATTGGTTCACTTTCTATTTTTTTTGTTCACAAAGTTTTTGTTGTGTATTACTTTCACCCATTAACTAATGGTTAACTTCTTTCATTAAACGCTGGAAACGGAACCATACATAACAGGATTTGCAAAATATAATCGTGCTCCACATCCTCCTTTTCCCCCTGAGAAAACGTTTTTCCTCTAAACTTTTTATTGATCCTTCACGAACTTTGTCCCAATGGTGGCTGTTGGCCAAAGTTGTATGAATGCTGGAACCATAGCATTCATTTAGCCCTATTTTCAATCGAAAGTTGCTTCCATGTTGCTGGTGGGCTCATATATTCGCCCAGGTTTAAATAACGGCAATTCATTTGGTATAAGGCGGCCAGATTGGGGCTTGACAGATGAGGTAGCTTTTAGGAAATCGACGAACGTAACTTTTATGAGGTTGCCCTCGTCGTTGAAGCCTTGTGTAAAAAAATTTGCCGGACTTGATGAGCTTGTAACTCTGAACGGCGTTACTACCCAGCCCTTGTCTTTATTTGAGCTGACGCCACAAATTAAGTGGGGCCTTAAACCAACAGAGAAATGAGGGCGTAAAAATATCGGGTTGAATTTGGATCATTCTCCGTTAGTCACATTGAAATAGAAAAGTTAAACAAACTTATGTGTGTCGAGAACATTTGTTATTTGAATTTTTGAAAATACGTTCGTAGGATCTTGAAACAAACCGAATTCTATTGCTTACACGCACTGAAAAAGGAAAAATTACATAACAGCATCTTAGATATCCGAACTTGGACCTAATGGCTGGGTCGGTTCTCCCTACATGAGATGATAGATCAGTGGTTCTCATTGCATTATGGGCTGCGCCCTCCTCAGCGTGAAGTTACCGCAACTGCGCTCTCCTCAAAGTCTTATCGTGGTTAATTATATCATCGGTAATAAAAGTAAAGCCGGTTGTGACCACTACTTGCATTAGAACAGGAGAAAGGGGAGTTAGCTACTATCAAAAGACTTAGAAGATTATTTATTTTCTAGTTGGAACATTTTTGAATGATTGTTTTAGACATTCTCCTTCAGCGATTACCGAATTTAATAAATCAGGAACAAGTGAATTTTTGCTAACAATGAATGGACTATTCTAGTGAGGGCAGTTCTTCATTATTAATGACATTATTTATTGGTGAAATTGACTCTAAAGAAATCCAAGTCAATGTTAAATTGGCCACTGTTTTGTAATAGATTTATTTGCATATTTTTGTAATTATTGACAACGATTGGGTATGCAAAATTAAGGATAACTACGCACATGTTTAGTTGTTTATTTTGACTTCTACAGATAGTTGAACGTTGTTGGCTCGAAAGTATGAAATTCTTTTATTGCCAAATTAATATTGGTGGTATTGTGAACGAAAATGGGAGGTGGAGCTGTTTCCTTTTCTTGTGGCTCTTCAGCTACTGTATCAGTATTAATTTGATCGTCTTCCGCAAGAGGAGCAAATGGATTTGGCGACAGTGGGATTGCGAGAACATTAAATTTCATTTTTTTCCTTACCGGGCGTTGGGGATTTGAATCGTCTGGTTCCATTGATTAGGAGTTGCTTGACTGTCACTAGACTTGGGATATCGCGATAAAGAAAGTCAGCGATAAGCAGGTAAACAACGATAATTAACTCGGGAAGCGGTCCGAGATGTTGACTCTCGGAAGGCTGAGCCTGAACTGGAATTAGGAGATGTAAAGAAAAACGGAGTTATTGATACAATAGTGTATTAGTGGAAATAGATGGGGCCGTTCCACTGCCGGAGCAGGGGGAGGAGGCACCAGCCGGTATTGGTATTGGTGGGAGGGCTTGAGGTCCCCCAGCTGTTGAGGCTGTGAGAGGGCGGTGTGGAGGTCGTCATAGGCCATGGCCGAGTAAGGTGAGATGTCCACTGTTTGCAGGAGGATGTCGTAGGGGAGCAGGGCGATCGTCTTTGAGTAGCCGGTCTTCTGAGCGCAGAGACTGGCGGCCGAGAACGCAGCGTCCAGCTGGAAGAACCAGTGAGTGGGGTCGTGGGTGTAGAAGGGCGGCAGCATGAGCGGAATGGCGGTGTAGGTGGTCATGATGTCGGCGGTCGGGGGTTGCGGTTCCTCTTGCATTTTCGGCTGGAACGTCATAAACGTTGTAATTACAAGTTTTAATTACCAGGTGTCAGTGCCTACGTTCTTGAATCTCCTGCTGGACTAATAGGGGTCAGAGTTGTGACGGTATATGGGAATCCCGTCCATCTTGGATGCGGGCTCTTCCCGATCTTTTTGACACGCGGCTGAAGGGGCGGTCAATTCGCGGAAACGAATCGTCAACTCCTGGAGGCATTGCGTTATAATCAAACCATTGTCTCCGGGGGCAGCTGTCACACTGCCTCCCTACCTTTCTAGAGGATGGAGAGGGGGAAACTACGCTGTATGGGCGGCGTAGTTAAACCCCTCATCCATTACATGGTAGCAGAGCGTGGTTGGTGGGTATGTGCTGGATTTTATCCTCGGTACCCCCTCCACTTTTTGAGAGCTTTTCGAGAAGGAATAGCTCTGAGGTTTTCCAGAAGGAATCCTCTTTTTAATATCTTCTCTTTTTAATAACCCCTTTGTTAATCAATATACACTTCGGCCATTGGATTTTCTTTTTTCATCAAATCAAACTCATTATTATTATTACTATTATTATTATCAAACTTATTATTATTCTTAAGGCGCTCAATGCCTGGCGTTCAATGCCAATTTTTCCCCTTGTTTTCCCAGTTGTTCCATCTTATGATGGGGGTTAGTCACCCAGAGGTTGTTCAGATGAACTTTCCTGAACCAGAACCTCTGACAACGACTTCTTTTCTTTTTTGTCCAAGTCGGCCAAGTGATATTGATAAGGAGCTAAGTTCTCCACCAGTAACAATTCTCAGTAGTACCATTACGATGGAAGCTATCAGCTTTGGAGTTTTTCAGATGAACCTTCCTGAATCAGAACTCCATACTACTTTCAGTCCCGTGTCTAACTTCACATACTTCTTCTTCAAAGAAGTATGTTTTTAAGGGGAGGAGTGTGACGTATGGGAATCCCGTCCATCTTGGATGCGGGCTCTTCCCGATCTTTTTGACACGCGGCTGAAGGGGCGGTCGATTCGCGGAAACGAATCGTCAACTCCTGGAGGCATTGCGTTATAATCAAACCATTGTCTCCGGGGGCAGCTGTCACACTGCCTCCCTACCTTTCTAGAGGATGGAGAGGGGGAAACTACGCTGTATGGGCGGCGTAGTTAAACCCCTCATTCATTACAGAGTGGATGTAGTCATTGAGCCCTTCAGGCCAATGATTTCGCCTACAGTATCCGGAGAGGGAAGTCTCACATTGTGTAGCAATCATGAAGAGGTTTGGTCCACACACAAGAACTATGCTGGGGGTGAAGGAACGGGGTGGGTCTGGGAGGTCATCTGGCTCGTGAACTCGATCATGCAAGAGGGTTCAGTAAAACCTAACCTCAATCGTATGGGGTAGGAATGCACTCAGTGCGGACTTAGTGGCGTCCAAACAGGTGAGGAGGGAGGGTTGGTCAGTTTGTCTTCTGGTCGACTCGTACTCCACGAGACCTTTGTCACTGCCCTCCTTCTCTGGATCGGTCTGCTGGGCTGTCTTCTGTCTTCATTGGTGGATTCTTTCCGCTGGAGAGGGTCCCACATGGGCCCACCTAATTAGGGCTAAGCCAAATCGTGGTCGTGGCAACGGTGTAAGATACTCGTGTAGTGGAGGGTATACCTGGAAGTAGTTGTAGGACTCCCAATGGAAAGACAGAATAGGTCACTGCTTGGTGGGAGGCCAATGTGGCCTATTCCAAATGGAGTAACTGGAGCAAAGACCCTAATAACTTGCCAAAACCAAGAGCCCAAGCAGTGACTAAATTTGGTGGATGCTGTTCAACTCAGCTAAGTCGCTGCATGCAGCGGTGAGGGAGCAGAGCAAGGAGCTCTGGTTCGTCGGGGATGGGTGGCGGCAAAACTTGAGATACAACACCAAGCTGTGGTTGCACTTGAGAAAAGGTTGGCAACTCAGTGATTATGGGGCAGCTCAGTGAGAGGCGAATACGATGACATCATCCTCCAAGGAATCCAAACAGGTTTTAACATGCTGGAAGGGTCATTCCATTGACAGATGAAAGAAGAAAGGAAGAAAGGTGGCCTGTATTTTTGGGGAATTCGACTGCCCAAGGCGAGAAGACCTCACGTCATTAGGGAGAGAGATTGACGTCACCAATCACAGGGTAAAAGATGTAACAGTTGAGGTAGACCCTGCTTTCACGAGGCAATGCCCCCTCCCAGTGCAGGTATTTCAGCCTGAAAATAGGGACACGACGGGTGGTGTGGACACAGATGAGGGGTCCTTCCCGAGTGTCCAGTGGAAGGGCAAGCGAACCAGAAAACCCCAGTAAGAATCCTCAAGGGGACGAGTTGAAAAATTCGTGGAACGGTCGAAGGAGGAAGACCAGGGGGCACGGTTGCTTGAGACAAATAGTCGAGTGCCTGAACCTGTGCCACGGAAGCTTAAACAGGCAGACAGAGGTGCCATGGCGAACCAGAAGAAAGAACTCTATGGGGAGGCGTCAGGGGACTCAATGAAGAAGGGCAAGGGAACAACCAACAAACTAGACCCAATCCCTGATGCCCCTAGACCATAAGGCTGTGATGCCCCTTTCTCCAGGTTCCATAAGGAAGGCCCTCATGAGGGAGATCGATGTTGTCTCACTTGGGGTCGGGTTGAGGCTCGTAGGCTAGTGAAATACGAATTAGCGCTGGTGCCAAGAAACCAAGAAGAGATGATAGAAGCTGGGCTCCTCAAGAGTAAAACATAGGACGGAACAGGAGACCAGTTTTTCACAATATCACTGCAACTATAGTTCTGGGAGACTCGCTCAGTCCCTTACTATTCATCCTGTTCATGTCAGGCTGTGTGGCTTTCATGTAGGATAGAGGCTGTCTCGGTGTTCCATTGGGGAGGAGAGAGCTCCTACTGCTGGCCTTTGCAGACCATCTGGGATTGCTTGCAGATTCACCACCAGATGCGCAGTTGAAGACAAATAATGTCTTCAAGAACCATTGTGACGTAACCCACCTGACAATTAATCATAAGAAAACAAAGATCATGGTATTTTGCCATGGAAGAATGAGGAAAATGAAGAGAATTCTGTGTGAAGAAACCCCCTTAGAATATGTATGGCAATTTCAGTACCTTGGTGTTACATCTCGAGTCCGTGCCAATTAAATAAGCATGCAAAGCGGGCAATCACCAAAAGCAAAATGGCTGTGAGATGTGCGACGGAAATCTTAGGAAAAGCTGAGTGACGTCGTGGGAGCCGAACTGTAAACTGTTTGGGACCATGATTGAGTCGGTCCTCCAGTACGCAGCTGGAGTATATGGCATGGGATGAGGTCGAGATTGTCCAGACATTGTTTTTGAAGTCCCAACTGCACCTATTGATGGGAAATCCTGGTCATTACCTTAGACTTGAATGTGGGCAGATTCATCGGGATGCTCAATTTTTTTCACCAGTGCTGAAGTATCTGTTGAAAATTCTGAAGATAGAATGTGGAAGATGGCCAAGGGTCTGTCTGGAAGAATTGATAGGATCTGATGCCGATGGCTCAAATAACGATTCACAATATAATTGGTTTACTCAAATGAAGACTACACTTTCATTGCTAGAGCGGCCAAACTCTTTGATGATATGACAGGAGATAAATTGAAGGATGAGCTCAATAGCCTGGTACTTCAGTATAATAACCACTGCTGGTGTCTCAACATCTCTACAGGAGGATGGTGGAGTTCAGTGGAGGGCAGCACTACCTCGGATGTCCCAAGAACCTTCAGATAGAGAGACTACCGGCGCAAGTGCGCTTGTCATCAAAGTGTACGATATATTTTCATCATAAGGGAGTGGGGTATAAAGTAGACTGCACGATGCCATTTATGCACTGTAATATGCGGGCTGCGGAGACAATGGCACACATCGTCCTATTTTGCCTGCTATACGAACCATATTGGCCGCACTTCCTTTCTCCGTACACATTGTCTAGTTAAACCTTGAAGGGGATGAATATTGGCGAACTGGAAACTGTTATCTGAGAAGATCTGGATGTGCACAATGCCATTTATAACTTTGTGAGTCGGAATTTGGCACTACGAGCCTTCTCTGGAAGCGAGTGACTGTATTACTGTGTTGTAAAAATACCTGTGTACATTATTTATCATTGTGTTCTCTTTCAACTGTCTACGACCAGGACAAATAAACGGTTTATCTATCTATCTATCTAGTGGAGGGGATAGCCAGTGTCACGTTAGATCACTCAGGAGGTGTGGCTCTCAGATGAGCGGGTGTTCCTTGCCCTCCTCTTCCGTCTCCTCACCCTCTGCTCTGGTTCCACTCCCCGAACCAGTGAGGCTCACTCAGGGTCCCTCCATCCACCAGTGAACATCTTCAGGGGAGGTAGTAAAGGGTAGGTTTGTTCGGGGGCCTTTCTCAGGCACCTTGAAGTCTAGGTGTTAATCTCGTTGTTGGCTCGTCCGGATGATATCTTCTGTTGGCCTGATGCTTGGATGGTGTTGCTGTTGGTGGAGGAGATACTGTGGACACCAGGAGGAGAAAACGAGAACTTCATGTGATGGTGGCCAACGTGGCAAAAGCGTTTGATTTAGTGAGCAACAGTGCCATCATAGCAATTATGAAAAGCAGGGATGGCCGACGACGCTGACAGGATACATAGAGGCGTTGTATGCATCCTGGATGACGTCAGTGGCAGGTGGAATGACAATGCAGTGCCGCCGGGGAGTAAGACTTTGATCCTGTTCAACATGGTCATGGAACATGTCCTAATAGCGAGGTATGCCTTTCACAGGAGAAGATGGTAGAGGTCGCCTCTGCTCATTGCAGGCAGGCATAAGGGCTATGGTGTCGGTTCAGGGAAGCCTTCAGCAAAGTCCGGCAACATGGAAATACCTGGGAATACAATTCACACAGTACTGTGTGAGAGCGGCATCTATCAACGAGTTTGCGGTGTGGGAGGAAGATAATAACGTCAAGGCAGGCGCCTTTACAGAAATCGGAGGCGTTGAGGGCACGCGTTTTGCTGGTGATCCTCCAAAAACTGGTTATGAGGATGGTGAATAAGGACCTAAATGGGTTAGACGTGGCTGTGAGGCGATTGGTCTGTAGGATGTTGCGGCTACCAGGAGACTCTCCCAATGCAAGTACCTAGTTGCCACGATCATGGATGGAGGTCTGGGGCTGAGACTCCATGCCATGTAATTCGGGTATGCCCGACAATGAGAAGGGGTCGATCAGTCACGTATCAGCAGGACTAAGTTGTCAGGAGAGGAGACGAGACAGTAATAATAGAGGCTACCATATCAGCGGACACACAGGAATATCCGATGAATATGTATGCAACAAAAAGAAGAAGAAATACGAGAAAGAAGAAGTGCAGCTAGCTATGAAGGAGATCGCAGGTGCAGCAACAGGTGTATCCCGGCGATCATGCCCTGGCGAGGGGTGTGGTTGAAGACGTCGGCTGACCAAATCAGGACGCTGTTCCGGGCCTTCCTGGCCGGATGGGCCGCAAGAAGAACGCTGACGGATGGATTTATATAGGCCGTCCTCATGCAAGAGCCCTTGCCTTAGAGCCCTCACAAGACGAAGACAGCGCAGTTGAAGTGGCAACTCTTCAAGGTGGAAGAAAAGTCCAGTGGAAGGTGGACGAAGATTTTACCATAATACTCGTATATAAATTGTGAATTATGATGCAATGTATGAACCAATTACCTTATAAGCGAATTTTGGTTTATTATTTTCAATAATGAACCTTTGGAATCGACCATGAAAAAAACATTTACCCCCCCCCCCCCCCCCCTCAAAATGTCATTGCTTACGTTTCAAGGGGCGTAGAATACGAATATCGAATAAAAATGTTTCCGTCTGTCCACCGTATGCTGTCCGCCGTCCGGCGTACGCGGCTTTTTCGTTAGTTCCCATGAACCAAAATTCACGAAATTTGGTATATGGGTCTCTTTTGGGCTCTAGTTAGCCCTCGAAGCTCGGTGTTACTGTCACTTAACTTTAAACGGTGAAAAATAGGGGTTTCTAATATCCAGAGTATCCCTATATCAAAACATTTTATTTTGAGGTGCGGGTTTTCTCGCATTTTTAGTTTCATTTTTTTTTCTGAATTTTTGAGACCATCTGGAGTACCTACTCTACGATGTCGCCGTAAAATTTGGTATGAAATTTTCCCTAAAGAGCAGCGTGTATGCAGGCATGAAGCTGGGTTGAGAGCGCACATCACTTGTCTCCTGGCCAGGTGGTTGCCGTAGCGGAGTGGTCTAGGACCGAATATTTTTCACTTCACATCAACAATTTCCCTTCAGAACTACATTTGTGTTTCTTTTTGCCATTTTAGGTACTGCTTGAACATTCAATGCATGATATTAATTTGCAGTGGCGAATAGGTACTAAACTACAGACGGGCTGTGATCTATACAGAAGGGTTATCTATACAGAAAGCTGTGATCTGTAACAGAAGGGTCTTCTATACAGAGAGCTGTGATGTTTAACAGAAGGGTGTTCTGCACAAAATAATAAAACGTTTTGTGGGGATTTGCAGCGTTTTTGAAGTAACTTTGAGTTAGCACACAATGCGCAAATTCTCCACGAGAGGCGAGGTGGGAATGTGTCGGCATCTGGTTAAGGGCGGACCTCCACCGTAAGCCGAATCTTTTTGGATGAATTTGTGCGGTTAAGGGTGGACCTCCACCGATCTTTTAGGGCAATTTGCCAGTTCTGGTTAAGGGCGAACCTCCACCATGTTCTGGATCTTTTAGGATAGGAGAGAGATGAGGTAAGGAGAGAGAGAGAGAGAGTAATCTTCGACTAGAGGAGAGCGTAGAATGAGGGAAAAGGCGCAGGATCCGGGGTTATATAGACCAGGAATTCTTCTCCTACCATCCTTCTGCTGAGGAAGGATGGTGGGGCTTCAGGTTGTGCTCCGGATCCTGTGGCTTGTGTCCCCACTCGTACTGTTTATTTAACGAGAGCTAAACTTAGCTTCTAGGATATTTTCGAGAACTTAATGCTACTAGTTGTAGTTCCGGGAGGAACTCACGATATATATATATATATATACCACTTTTGTGGCCCATGTACGTACCCCATAGCGTCAAGATATTGTCCTCTGACATAAAATCGATTCGCTATGTTCGGTTACTGAGTTTGGATTTTATGATTGATACCTTACAAAACCTTGACATGTTTTGTCAGGAACTGGAACTGGCCTTTATATTTCATGAAAATCGCTTTAGAAGGTATATTAGACCGCAAAATTCTCCGAAGCATTATTTTTAAAAAGTTTGCGTACGTAGGTAATAGGTACCACATACCTCATTTACACACTGGACCTCTTCGATTCCTTATATGCATAGTATCTCAATTGATTACAATTATTATTTGATCATACATCTCACTTATGCTCACAATGAGTGTAGCAACCACTTTTTTCTATTTTTATATTATATGCTTACGTATAGGTGTTTCAATCATAGTCTTGCTGCTCCATATTTGGAGCCTGGGCTGAGCTTTCCATTTTTTGAATTTATATAGCAACTAGTTACCATTTCGCAATGTTAATTCGTCGTATTCGTCGAAGAAATTCCGTGTTCATCTGTAGTGGCTCTTTGAAAAACTTGTAGCTCAGCTATACTTACAGCTGCATAGCTCTTGTTTGAAACGTCGGTCTTTTGGTTGGAACATAGTGTGAATGGGAAATTCTTTACAATAAAGAACTTCCATGGGCCAGAAATTTTGTTGAATTTGATTTTCCCGATCATCCTCCGAGTCCAAAATCCATGTACAAATTTTTAGGACTGTTACTCGATTCTCAAGCCGAAATTTAAAATATTTCAGCTGAAAAAAAGTCCTTTTATCTCATGAATGGGGCGTCACGCCATTTCGCCATAGGTTCTTGACTCGTGATCCCATGTAAAGCCACTATTCCACCACCATTTCTCCAAAAATGATCAATTTCTCTGCAGATATTTGTAATAATAATCACACAACATTTTCACTGGTGAATAGGTTTCATCATAAATAATTATGTTTGAAAGGACAGCAGCCATAAGTCTCCAACATAATGACAGAACGTGGATGGTGGATTCTTTTCTCTCCAATTCTAACATGGTCGTTCAGTTTTGAATTCCATGGAATGGACAATTCCAGTGGGTTTGAATTTCGAAGTTTGGGTGGGATATGTGAAAAAGTTTTTCCATTATCGGTTGGATTTGTGACTAATGCACATGAAAATATCCAAAGAGAAAAAAAGTTTGAATCGGGCAGGGACAATTGCTGCCGTCAACCCTTTGTTCTTCCCCACAACTGCTGAGGCTGTCGTCAAAATGTCGTCGTACATTTTCAGATCACATGATTTCTTATTCCTCTCAAAATTCATGTGAAATTTTTTCCAGCAGATGGACCTTATTGTCAGTAGTACCAAGGGGAGTACTTTAAATTCACTGGAATTTCCATTTGAGTCACAGATGCCCTACCTTAGCGCATTCACTGTATGCTACGATTGAGTACTTGAAGATGCGCGTAAGCAACGTCGATTATATCCAGGTATTCCGACAATTATAACCCTCACAATTTTGGAAACATTTCACCGTAACGGATATCGAGGAGATTAGTTGACATAACCTCACGCATTACATATTGACTGAATCGTAGATGGATAATGAGGTCATAATCAGTGGACTGAACTTGGATGATTCGGAATGAATGAACCATTAATGAGACCATTTTATATGAAAGCGCATAATCAACATTGTAGCAGCCATTGGGAAAAAGTCAATAAGTTGGTAACAACAATACCGCTAGCTAACTAATGTAGATGTAACATCACATCGTTTCGTATATTTTGCAACTTTTTTCAATTACCGATACATACCCTGCTGTGGGTTGAAAAGGACAATAATTATTAAGGCCCTTCAATTTATTATTGATCAAATTTAGTTCATTGCATAATATAGGTCATTTGAAAATTCCTATTTTACCAGTTGATGATAAGGTGGAGATAATTTTCATGTCCCAATACATTTTCTCTTCACATGTCGATTTAAATTTCCTACTTAAGATCCTCATCGACAATAAATGATGGTTTACCTGTCCGTAGTCGTTTACTTGTGAGCTGGATATAAGAGATTTATACCTACTGTACTAAACATGCCATCTATGATGTGCGTTCTATTGATTAGGTGTGTGTGTCTAGGCGTCTCGAATTATATTTTCTCAAAGTAATTACACAATACTTCGTCGTACGCGAGGCCTAATCCAAATAGTTAATCAGAACATGCCAGCATATTTTTACAGTTTCAAGTCCCGACTTGTGATCTTCCATGAAACATGATTTTTCTGAACTAAAGATTACAGCATTTTCTGACTTATCATTATTTTTTCTTTTTAATCATCCAACAAATAGTAATTGGAATTGGGAACTTGTTTAGGTGATGACGTGGGGAGGTTCCGTGTTACACCTTTCTGCTGGAGCTCGGGTATTTTCGGCGATAGCTTCCCACTATCTTCAATCCAATAGGTAAACACATTTGTCAACTTAAACCCTAACAATTATATTATACTGAGCTTGCCACATTCATTACAGTTGAAGAGAAAACACAATGAATCATTGATAAACTATTAAAATTCTTCCCTTGAAACACATTTATACGATCAATTGATCATTTGAACAAGATACTGCGTTATTCATTGCGTTTTAACTTAATGTTCATGATCATCACCCTAGATCTAGAAAAGTCATGTAACTTAGTCGATTTGATCAATGTTCTGAACATCCTTGGGGAGCCTACTTGATGTTTTCTGAAAATCTTCGCTAATTTACTAATTTGAAACCCATTGACCAGTTGGCAGATAATCTTCCTATCCGAAACCAAAAATTGCCAAATTCATCATTCAAAAGCTACTGGAATGACACACAAAGTCAACTTGTATTAAAGGGCCACCCATGGATGTTACTGATTGAATGTATGAAACCTATATCATAGAATAGTGGCATGCGTAATTTTGTCAAAGACGGTAGTAATTCTTGTTCTTTCGTTGTTTTATCGTCGTCTTTCAGCAAATAATGGAAGTGTTAATTGACAAGACGATAAATATCAATAAATCTACCGGATGAAGGTTTCTGACCATAATCACAGAGTAACTCTTGATCGTCTGTCAATGTTCTTTGATTCCCAGTGTAAGCCGGTGCACTCGAACTATTGGTACTACATGACCTAACCTGATCAGTGCATTGTGATGCTATACGAAATGTATTCATACCTGATAAATACTGAACGACTTATATACTCACTCCACATTTTATGGAGTTGGAAAGAAGTAGTTGAGATGATGAGCCTGAAATCTCACTCGTTCACCAAGGGTGGAGTCTTCCATACAAAATGAATGAATTATATTTTTTTCTCATATTTTCCCACATTTAAATTGGTTGGAGAAGTTCAATTTCAGGCAATCAAATTTGCGCACCTCCAAATCCGGTTCGTAATGGCCGTCCTCTTAATAGTTCTTGTTATTATTAACGTTTGTTGTCTGTCCATAGATATACCGAAGTTCTGTTGGATCATTAGGAGTCGAACGCATTTCTCTGAGATTTTCCTCTGTTATAGTCTGGAGTCGATATTAAACTCACCAGGCAAATTTTACATCTGTCAGATTCCTCCTCTTGCCTGGCGGTCAAACTGAGGTTGTTGGAAAGGGATTGGTGTTGGTAGGTGTATAATGAACAGGTTTTGTTTACTTCGTGTATAAAAGTCCGAAGAGGTTAACTGGAAAGGATTATAGAATAAATAGCGATGAGCAACTCTAGTAAGTAGTCTTATGGAGGAAAAGAACATTCTCAACCAGGATTTCATTCAGTTACGGGTAATACGACATAAAATACTATTGCTGTATTACAATGATTTTGTGACGTTAATTTACGCAAATTTCACGAGAAAATTGTTCCATCCTGAAAATTCAACTACAGACCACGAGCTGTTACTGAAATTCAATACAGCTCGTTCATGGACTTGCTTCTACTGCAAAATATATGAAAATCGCCAGCTAAGCCTGAAATTGATCGAAAGCTCCGTTAGTTGCAGACATTATTTTCAGTAAGCTTCTCAAGTTCACTTTTTTAGTTGATCAAGAGCATCTGTATGTCTTCATCCATATGGCTCTTCGAAGTTTTCAACTTTAAATTAATCGGTTCTTTGCAAAGTTCGTACAAATTTTCTGAACTAAGTCCTTTTTTTTTCTTATTGATTGATTGTTTATTTATGACATGTGAAACATGCTATCCGTAACATAACGGGAACTGATGTACAACGACGTGATGAAGGACTAGCTATATAAACTTGTAGAATTCCTGCGTGTACTATAGGTACGCATTTATGCCACCATGTATTTTAACGCAAAATTGAATTAAGATCCCCTCCCTTTCTCAAATTGCATTTACCTAATTGGATGATAGTTAAATAATCACTTGGAAGTTATAGGAGGAAAACTAGAAGAAATTCAAGGCTGCGATAATATGATTAATTTCTTACTATCACCAACGGTAGCGCTGAATCAAGGATATACATAACCAAACTGGGGCTGAGTATGTTCATCACTGTCCTTTCACGTATAAACTCAAACATAATGTCCGTTTTTGATGAAGACTCTATTCTTTCAATCCCATGGAATTTTCTGGTTCCAAAAATACAAATTAGTTCAAAAGAAACTGAAAAGTTTAATCAAATGACAGCAAAGTATCGATGATGATTTACAACCTTTAGCTCAATCTGCGATGACTTTATTAATAGCTGCCATTTCCATTCCATCCTTCTGGATACTACTGGTGGTGGTTGGACATCATACGTGAAGCATTAGGTACTAACCGCTATTAAAAAGTTCCAGCACAACAACGTCGAGGGTTCCTATATTAAAATATTATACGTGTTGCATAGCAATATCTGTCCACACTATCGATGTACATACATTACATTAATTTGGGCATTTGGGCATTTGGGGCTGATTACTATGAATGAACGAAATTCTTTCAAAACATGTTAAACCAATGGGGTGAGTCATGGATGGATCGGATTTCAAAATGACACAACGAAAAATGGACGTAATACTCGTTCTTTTTCGCTTCTGGGTTCAAAAGTGAAGGACTCAGTAGGAGGAGAGCTTTGTTATAGATGGGGATTCTACGCAGATTCATGAAGAAATTACTATACATTTGTTTCAAGTGCCTTCGACGTGTGTATTAGTTGCACAATTCGGTGGTTGCACAAAAACAAAAAACCAAAGTCTGCCGAAGTGTGGCACATAACTTTCTCGTAACTCTTATATTTGATCACAATGACTGCCCTTGATACAATCGGCATCGCTACTACTGCAAACGCTGTCAGTAACGTCTAATGTGGATTTATATGGGTTTATTCATTTATTTTTTTAATTACAGTACGAGAAGAGCCCAGCTGACTAATCATAACTAAAGAGTAACAAATATTGTGAGAAGAGTAAAATGGAAGACAAAGAAGGAATATAAACAGTTTGAACAGAGAGAGCTGATGATAACACCTATGTTTAGGGCTGGGTTGGATTAGGTTAGTATAGGTACGTGTCATAGTTGTCTTTAACGAAACGAGAGACTGCACGAAGATATCAGCTTCCTTAGATTGCTTCAGACGCATTGCATTCCTGTGCTTGCGATGGGGTCAACATGCAAGGAAAATTGAGGCTTACGGTCCAGAGAAAGTCCAAGATCGCGCAGGGTTGCTTGTTCATTCAGTGTGGCTCCATGCAGAGTATACTCTCTTATAATCCGCCTCCTTATTCGATAAAAGGACATTAGCATTTAGAGGGATTCAAGTGCAGTCCATTATTGTGACACCGAACTGCCAAAGAGTCGACATTACCCTGCAGTACGTCACAATCGTTAACCGATTAAATAACTCCAAAGGCCTTCAGGTCGTCTGCAAAGAAAAAGGGAGTGAGCTACATACATCAGGATAAGAAATAGTAGAGGGCCAAGATCGGAACCCTGAGAGACGCCCGAGGATACAGTTAATGGCATGGAGAGGTGGCTTTTCAATTAGACGATCTGAAACTTGATCGCCAAATAGAAAGAGAGCCATTTCAACATCTGACCCAAGACTCCAACCGACGCAAGTGCCGCCATCAAATGTGCATGAGAGATCCTGTCAAAATTTGACGAAATCAGTGGAGATCATATCTAGTTTATTCCCCAGCCTCAAGCGCTCCCAAGAAAAAAAATCCTGAAAAATCAGAAGGTACGCCACTGTTAGTAGACCTACCACCAACAAAACCATGCTGCTCTGGGACCATAGCATTTGAGAAACAAGGTCCGATTACCAGCTTCTCAAAGGTTTTAGGAATAGTTCCCATAGTGCAAAGTGGTCTGTAGAGGCTCAGACTTGTCTCCTGACTTGTGTACTGGGGTGACATTAGTCAGCTTCCAACGAAAGGAAAGCACCCAGTGCAAGAGATCTGTAGAACAGAACTGTAAGTGTGTGAGACAGGCTGGAACAACACTTTTGCAGTAGCATAGGTGGCACCCCGACTGGACCTGTACACTAACTTGTTGATTGTTGTTTTGCCATTGTTGTTGTGTTGATGTTGGCATTATCATGTTACCTTTTTATGTCAGATTCTTATACATAATCTCGGTGACATCAGATTCCAGCTGGTGAACATCCACAGAAAACGCGTTATACTTAGACAGACATGCATCCACGCTCGCATGTAGATTTCCAATGCTACTGTTGTGCATTCTTCAAATCGGCGATCTTAGTATGCATATTATCCTTTGGGACCAGTCCGTCAGTGGAGTCCGTTGGCAGGGCAATGTTAGACATGTTCACAGCAATGTTCGCATGTGACACACACTTGCCCCGAAAATATATTTCTCTTGCGCCACAAAAGCCAAAATGAATAGCAGGGGTACATTTTATAAGATCCAAATCCAACAGTACATCAGGACACCTGCCACGATTCAACACGAACCTCTTGGTCACAAAGGAAGACAGTGGATATAAGAATAAACACTATCACGACCAGATGTAATAGACGAGTAATTGACGCGAACCCTCGATAAGATGAGGATAGCGTGTGTTCAACAATGAAACACGTTTATATGCGGACAGATGAACATTGAGATGTTGTTAAGCCGTCATAAACAGATAAGACAGCTTAGCAGATAAGAACTTACTCGAGATGCGAATAAGACGACCGCTCAGCATTCATGTCGAAGTGGCACAGAAAGAGACGGAAAATTATATAAAAAGAGATGGTGATAGAAGTTCGGAGACGCTTACGGATCGACCGCTCGCTTAGAACTGGGTTAATATTCTATGATGCGCATGCGCAGAATAAAATTACATCCCGATGTTTATGAAATTTATAAATGAGTACCAAATGTATGCTAAAAAAATGTGGTAAGGTTTTTTAACGTTGGCACCTAAGCAGACGATTTATACAGTCCGATTCTGATGGGCCCAACCCCCACCCACCCTCCATATTTTAACTTATCATTTCTCGGGTAGTTGTGCTCGTTGCAAGGATCACCCAGACTGATTGACAGATACGGAATCAAATTAGCTGTGAAAGTTCTAAAACGCGGCTGGACCTTTTTTTGAATGACAACAATTTTTCCATCCCAAAATTGATCGTAAGGCTCCCGCTACCTTTGCAGACTACATTTAAATGCTGAACCACATGGGTTAAGTTAATTTTTCTCATTGAATCTCACTTGAGTGATTTGATACGTGGTTGAGCCATTATTACAGACAACAATTATTGCGGACTGAAAATAATTTGATGTAGTGTAAATAGATAAATGCGTTTTGGTATTATTTTATGCAACCACCGAGATGGCGTTCTCACACGTGTATCGTATTCGGCGTTCTGATACGTGCATTGTATTAAGCTTCTACAAATCGAGTTTAGTTGGTGAGGCCACATGGATAGATCTGATTAATATTCGGTTTACAGTGGGTTATATCAGAATATACAGCCCCGGAATGTAGCTTTGAACGTTACTGTACACTTCTGCGTTTGTTCACTCCAGTGCAAGGTCAAGCTTATTTTGAACGGTAAAAGGACCTTGTATCCTTGTTTGACCGTACTGTGACATGCGGTCGTTTGCGCATGAAAAAAATGAAGGGGGAAGAAGAAGCTGCATTTTCTATTGTTAACACCTGTTGTTGTTATCCATGAAGTTGGGCTTTCGACCCATTGGGAGGAGTGTGACGTATCGCACTCGTTTTCACAAATTGTTTCGAAGATTCAGTCAGATAATGACAAAATGAGTATTTGTGGACAAAAAAATTGCCCGATATTCTTCGAGAAGTGATTATAGCGAATGGAAGTTACCTGTAAATATGCCTACCTACTTTCTTCTTTTTTCCCTTTTTTCCATAATGGCAATTTCATATTCATACTGATTTCAATTTGATAATTTTATATAGGTCATGTTTTTTTCTATAGGTAGGTAACCGTTTCCTCCGAAATTGAAGCTTTTAAAAATTATATTTCTTAAATTATTTCAAAACTGGTTTGCTGGTATCAAATGTATACGCTTGGCCCCTGGCGGAGAAAATTCGAAAACTCATATCATGAGGCCGTATATATGAATTTGATACATCCGCCATTTTGGCATAATTTGTTCTTCACGTGGGCAACCTGTTCAAAACAATTAGAAAGCACTTCATGGAGAAATCAAAAAAACATATCTGCTTTGGGGGTGTGACCTACTAAAAAATAGGAAAAAAACGGGCCTGAACGCGTACCTAAACTTTTTTTCTGACCGTATTATATCGTCAGAAACGTATTAAAACGTCAGCGCGCTTATTATAATACGCACGCTGTGCATATTTCTAAAGATTGACTGATAGGTCTCTCTAGAATATGGAGCGTGGTGGGGGATGAGAGCAGTAGACACCCTGACTGTACCACTTTGATTGGGGTATTGAATCCTGTACCTGGGATGATACATTATCTTATTTATTTCAACAGGCAGAAAATATTTACTAGTTCAAGAATCTTCCAGTCGTATCAATTATGTTGAAAACAGGAATATTCATGTATTGACCAAACGTACTATTTCTAGTCTTCTCACTCCCATCATTCAACATCCATTCTCTACACTCATTTTGCTGACGTGATGTTCAAAATCAAAAAATGAATTAGAATACAACATGCGTAACTATGTATTTTACCCGTGAAAGGTACAAAAAAGCAGTCCAACATAGTAAGATAGTAGAACGATTGGAAATTGGTTTATACCCTATTCAAGTCTCACGATGGGCAACGTAGTGCGGGAATATGACCGTTCACAAATACACAGCGCATCTGACACTAAGTGAAAAAAAAACCGTTACCACTATTAGATAAATAACATTTTAATTTAATTGTGGGCTATCCACAATTTTTGTGGCGTGTGTCAAACAATTCAGAGCCTTGTTTGAATAAGTTCTTGCAAGCTTTCGGCCGTTCTCACGTTTTCACCATCAGGGGAGAACATTGAGATTATGGAAATGGAAGCAACGCAGTTTAAGATTATTTGTTGCTTGTGTTGCATCAGATGGTGGCTGGCGTAAGGGCACATACTGGATGAACTCGTCTTGAGATAATCAGCTTCAGGAATAGAAGAACTTTTCAATCATTTTGTTCATTGTGTATATTTTTTGACCCGTTTAAATAGCATCTTTTCTGCAGAAATCCACTGATTCGGAGCATCCGGGTGTGAATGTTTTCAATCTCGCGAATTGTGGGGCTGTTGTGAATAAGAAAATGCAGTCTCTAGAAAAAAAGACCTTGAGCCCATGGCTCCATAAATGTATTCCGGCGACCACCTTTTATTTATATTTATTTATTTATTATTTATTTTTCCCCCCTGAACATGGTTGAACGCTTGCAACAAACTATTCAACCAAAGATCTCATCTGTCTCGCTTATCTCAAAACCCTGGGAATCCTGAGGCCCTTACATCCCCCCAACTCATGTTAGTCACCCAAAATATTCCATTTACCCGTTGGCATGATGTTGCCTCAAATAAAGCATGTGTATGTATTCATAGCTGCATGAATAACTGGATGCCCGAATAATCTTGTGCATACGCAGCGTTACAAATAAGCATCTCGTACATCACATGTTCCGTATCCGATTTTTGGAGAAACGAGTCGACATCACCACTACCATGGAAGTCCCTCACACCACATTGGCACAAGATAATATAGCCACAAAGTTCATTTCATCCTTCCCACCTTTCCTTACCTCCATTGCCACGTCATTCACACTAACGTCCATAGGTACGGCAATTGTCCAACTACCTCCAGGATGTGATCAACATTGAGTTATCATTTGACATAAATTCATATTTCGGTATTAATTTCTTGAAGCAACACACAACCCTTCAATCCAGAAAGATTCTATTCCCCCGCCCAGTTAGGGTCTTCAGTTCATGTATGGGCATACTACTTATAAATTAATATAGTAATAAACTACCATTCATGGGAAATAACGAATCGAGAACACGAGGGGAACGTAATTTGTGAGTGGATGTGTGGCAAGGGATCCGATCAAGTACAGTTATGACATTCTGTCGCACGAGTGAGCAAATCTCATATTAGGCGAAGTCAATCGAATGTAAATTTCACTGAAGAATAAATTACTGATTGAGGAGTCATAGGCACACCACGGTCGGGTGTCTGATTATTATCTGTGAGATCTGTCTAGTTAGGTTGCGGGACCTAAAGCCGAGAGTGTACAGCTCATGATTAGTTCAGTCGACTGAAATAGGTACTCAAAAACCAACTTTTAAAAAAGCTCTATAAAACTAGAAAGTAAAGAATAATTTTTACGCTGCACAAACGTTATTTATTCAAAGCCGATCCAACAACATTATTGAAGTCAGCGCAAAACTTCAACTAAAATGATAGCATAAAACAAGGTACCTATACAATATGAAGGCTAAAGAATAAAAACGGAGTTACTGAAAGGTTGTCTATTTCCACTAATACACGAAAAATACACTGTCATACCGGTTTCGGTAATCAAACCATCGTCAGTAACTGTTTGTTACTGTTGTTTGTGTATATTACTGTGTCCTACTGTATACAGTGTACTTACAGTTTTTTATAGGCTGTTTTCAGTCGCCAAATCGTGCAACGTCTGTCAAATCACTGAAATAGCCG
The DNA here is from genome assembly GCA_954871275.1 of Leptopterna dolabrata. Lineage (NCBI taxonomy): Eukaryota > Metazoa > Arthropoda > Insecta > Hemiptera > Miridae > Leptopterna > Leptopterna dolabrata. The sequence goes on along the minus strand of OX940974.1, from coordinate 136,771,377 downwards.
AGTACAACTGGCCTAGTACGAGACCAGTACAACTAATTTTTACTAAAAAAAACTATTATGGGATCACCGGGGGATGATCCTCTTGCATTCGAAAACAGATTCTTCGAAATCGGTCAACAAATATTTAAAAACATGGGCTTATCATTCTATCGAACATACCTACACAAACGTTGGCTGTTCATTTATTGCTTCTTTCATTTGCAACAATTGAAATAGTTATTTTTTATTTTTATGGTTTCCACCAATATTGGCCCCCCAAAAATACGAATTATGCTCCTATTTTTGACAAATTATCTTTGATCATCGATAGTGCCATTTAACTGTCTTGATTCACCTGTTGATACTACCTCAAGTGTCAATATACAAATGTATGGTGATTTCAGACAATTTCCCAGGTTTTTTATTCATACAAAACGAATTTTGGGAGCTGAGCCATCTTTACAACCTCAATTCTTCACAAGTTGTTCATATTCGGTCTTCTCGCCCTACAGAACATGGGAAACGATACCTCACAAGCTCTGTTCACTGAAACCTAAAAAAAGGGGGGAAACCCCTATTGTCACAACCATTTTTCATCCGGAACACCCCTGGGTGTATTACGATCGGGCTGCCGAGCTTCGGAGCACAACTAAGACACAAATGGAGCCTGTGCGCGGAAGAACGACGAGTTTAGACCAAAATTCAACGTAAATTTAAGACTAAAACTTTGTTAGAACCTAAATTCTTCGCTAGTTGGTCAAAAACAACTTCATGCTCGATCTCCTCGTCCTATAAAACATGGAAAACGATACCTCACAAGCTCACGTTACTAAAACACCGAAAAACCCCTATTTTACCGTTTTTTCACCTATAACAACCTCTGGTGTATTCCGATCGGGCTGCAAATTGTTGGGATACAACTAAGGCCAAAATTGAGCCTATGTGCGAAAAACGAATTTTTTAGACCGAAAATAAAGTAGATATGGATGATACAGCGGACGGCGTACGGCGGACAGACATTGCATTCTTGCAATCTACGCACCTTGAAACGTATAAGAAAAAATTGAGGGGGTGTTAAACATTTTTTTGCTGAGCTTCATCGAAACACGTCGAACTGAGAACCTCCTCCTTTTTGTGAAGTCGGTTAAAAAACTAGATCGCATGTGAATGATGATCCCTAAAACCTGACCCAGTTTCCAAAAATTAGACAGACAGTAAGGAGCTAGTAGTGGACATTAACACTCCTGTCTGATAACACCATAGGAGGTCCCATTTTTCGCAGTGGAGCTCATTAACAACTAGCCAACAATTTCTATGAAGCACCTAATTGCCAAAAACTGTGAGAGGAGTGTAAAGCCATTGCCAAATTGAACGGACATAATGATATACGGAGAACCGTCACAGATAAGCCCCTCCCTAGCTGTTAGCGAATTTTCGAAAAAAACGTCCACTATAAATTGACATAAAATCACGAAGAATGGTGACACGAGACATGCCAAGATTATTTCTGTATTCAAAAATATTTCTCAAAATAAGTCCCAAATTTGATTTCCAAAAATTTGAGTGTTTGGTGGTCAAAAATTTGTAACAATTTCGTTTGCCATTATTTTTCCAGTACCTATCTTTGGAAATTTGAATTTTTTTTGTCTCGTTTCCAAGGTTAAATATCGCCTGGAAGGACACATGAATATATTATATCTACTATAATCCAAATATGAAAACGTGAAAATACTCGCGGTGATATAGCAACTGAATTTTGATGATAGATGGGAGAAAATGTAGCAGACACATAATAATAATACTGAAAAATTGTAGAGGGAAAACTTTGCCTACGGCATTTTCAGCTCATCGGTGAAACCACACAATAGCCGGTAGAATAGATATCGGATATTGCGGAGAAACGGCTTGGTTAAATAAATGACGTATAATATCCAAAGCTTATGCTTTATGTATATAACCCCATTGCAATAGCTTATTTTTTCCAAAAATTCGCTATAAGCAACTATTTGAATAGTCGAAAATGGAAGTGGCCCTAATTCGAGTTTTTAGAGGTCCAAAATCGCAAGCAATTGCTAACATCACCAATGTGGTATATACCTAATGGTGTGAGGAGACAGAAATTTGCGGTAATGCAGCATGAATATGTGAGTAAATTTTCGAAGCACTTAACGCAGAGCTGGCACACAATGAATCAAAGTGCAGCAGGAATGGACTGAGTTCTCGTGAACCCCCTCCACTCGGACATTTACAGTGAATGCAAGAGGCTAGCGGGATTCCTCTTGAGGTGAGTGGAGAGACCTAGTGCAGTAGCGTATTTTCTTCATAAATTCGCTGAAAAGACTATTCCAGTAATCAAAATTATTAATTTTAAAAAACAGTATCAATTATCTGTTTTTGTGAGTGAACTAACTTCTTGGTAGGCGGTGCACAATGAGTTTGCCTCAATCGAGAAAGAAATTGGTTTGCCTGCTGATGAGGGGGACATTCAGCAAATTTACAGAGGACCTCCTTTTTCTTTTGGGGTTTTGTTAGAAAACGTGATGGCAGATGTACCTGTTGACAGATGGACACCATCGTAATACATCGTATTTATTACAGAAGGAAAAAGTGCTCATGATGCTCGCTACACTCTCCTAATATTAAAAAAGTTCGAGTCGTGCAGCATCACCATATCAGGGACATTTCAAAGTTGGTAACTTTGAACTATTTTCGACCATTTTAATCGAATTCAACCCCTTTTTTTCAAAGATGATTGTTTATTTTAAATTTGTTCAACTCTGGTATCGCCTATAGACCTGAAAAAAAAAGAGAAAAAGTAAAATTCTAGGGATGGAATCAGAATGCTGTTAAGCGGATGTGTGTCAAATCGTCAACCAAAAATTCATGTGATAAAAATGTTAGACCCAGTGCAGTTTCTATCCCTATGCGGTTTCTCCGTAGATTCTCTAAAACATGCCTCATCTGTCCTTACGAAAAAATATAGTTAACTGGGGAGTGTAGATCAACCTACAGAGAGACCAATGGTTTTGTCTAGTTTGTCATTCAATCTAGAGACACATGAAGCCTAATTCCTTAAACGCGCGAGGTGGTGTTTTGGAGAGTTTCCTGGTGTGGTGGGGGGGGGGGGGGGGGTGATAAAGGAGAAGAACCCCGAAAATCAAGAAGGTGCATCAATTAAAATAAATTACCTTAGGGAAAAATTATCGTTCATGGGAGATTTTGAGGTAATAAGATATCCCTGCGGAAATCTTAGTCCATTAGTTCGTTCACTAGATTTCGTTAATACCTTCCTGGTTCAAAATGATCTAGTGAAAGAAAGACTGGCAAAATTTGGTACTACCATGAGCGCATCCTACCGGTGTGGATATGTCGATCAGACAGGTCAAATTCCTCAGCTTCTTGGGTATCCACAGAATCTTCCTTTTTTCTGTTACAACTTCTATAAAGTACATTCTCTTGGGGGAAAATTTAAATATTAAGTTAGTCTCCTTAAAACTGATCAATTTCGATTCAGGGCTCTGTAATGGATCAATTGAAAATGAATAACAATACTAATTAGAAGTTTTACTTCTAAAAGGCGTCCCTAAAAATAAATAGAAATAGAGTATAATACTAAAAACATGAATTTCTGAATTAGTAATTTAACTAACATGAAACCGTTTTGATGTGAAAGGAAATTGAGCTGCAGTGTGCTGCACTGATAAAAGTAAAGACAAACACTCCTGAGCGAATTCCATTTCCCGATTCTTCACATTCAACAAAATGGTGCTTCCCGATTAATGAGATCCATCATGGAACAGAGAAAGGAGAGAAGAGAATCGAGCCAGTGCGTCTTAAACTTATTACAATCCTAATTTATTGTCGTTTCGCATTAAATTCAAGTACTTCTTCATTGTTAGATCCCAGTTTCCCTTTATTTCGCCAATGATAGACATGAAAAAATTGGATTCTAATAATGGAGTTCTAAAAATAGAATTCTAATTCGATAGTGTTGTTCTTCCATATGAAATGTATTACGTGGAAAACTTACATAAGAAATTCGCTGATTTTTATTTTATCAATGTCAGGAAACATTAATCGAAGGACTTCAATTTGGTCTCTAACCGTGACATTTAGCTGTAGATAGAGCAGAAAGGACCTAATTTATGATGCTGTCCGTGTTAATTGATATCAATTGATACCTAATCAACCCTATAATAGCATACATGTGTAATATATATCAATCGAATTCAAACTTTAGGCAGACATCCCCGATAATGTGCCTACCTATACGAATCCGAAGGAGGGTCTTGTTCGTTTCAAAAATCGTCGCACTTTGTTTGTTCCGCTATACGTAAATAAGCTATGTGACTCGTCTGTTATGGTGGACGGCTGAACATCCTGCTCTAAAACTGAACACAGCATGATTAGTACTGTTATTTATACATTTAAACTTAAATAAAAGGATACCACAAAATGTTCGACAAGTACACCTAGAACATACTAACAGAAATCACCTTTTTGATTAAATCGAGTCACTAAAGTGCGTCAACACATTGTCCACATAACATCACGTACAGTGTTATGAAGTGAATGCATTACTTTTCTTTCAAGTGTGTTGTGTGCACGGCGATTGAAGTGTCTGTAAATTCCAATTGTGTTTTGCTTGAATTTAATATAAATGTAACTATATTATTTTATAGCAAGAGTGTGCTGTTTTTTAGTATAATTTAAGGACGGGGGAATTCCGCATGACCTTCCCAACTTTGGCCGAAACTTGACCCTGAAATGTACTACTGAGTTGAATACGATAGGTTTGTTTACATGATTAAATGACACGTCACCTTGATACTATGCGCTTCTCCCCTTCTTACATCTGCTTGATTGATTTGCCATTTAATAAGAGCAATTAATTACTGTAGAATTTAATTATATATATGCTGTACTATTTCCTCTATACCTACCTCATGATAATATACGAGTCTCTACTCAGGAACGTATTACATACGATCTTAGCTATACCCAGCTTTTATACTGGCTTCTTTACGCTGTGCGTTTTATCACTTTTAGTATTTATATTCCGCCAGAATGTTTACTCATCGTTTGTGAATCCCATCCTTTGTAACCAAATTCACTGAGCTTAATTAAAAAGGCGAGAAAATTCGGGCTGATGAAGCCCCAGCGGATTTTGGGCTGCCATAATGGCTGACTTTCAAGGGCCAGAATATCGCAGTTCAACAAATTCAGCAACCTGACACGGGAAACGTACATGAGGCAATTGAGAGAGTGCACCGCGTTCTTTCAGTAACATGAAATTCGTCGTGGTGATCTGTTATTTTGAATGAGATGGTTTTTACATGTTACATAGGTACTACTGAAACTGAAAGGAAAAGTAGCCTAACTGTAGTCGTGGAGGACGAATTCTAAAGTAACTTATAAAGGTGTAACAATGAATTTTGGTTTTGGCCCTGTTATGTTAACCACCTTAACCCCTTGGACTCTGAATGAGCTCCGCTCAGTCACCTGCATGGAAAAACGGAGAAGAGGTGGCTAGTTTTGTTTTTATTTACGCAACGAGTTACGAAGTTCGCTGTTATCCAGAGATGTGCACAAACAGACGCCTTATTCCCATCTAGGGAATCCCGCCCGCCAAGAAAACCGAAAAAATCCAAAGCGACCTCGAACACTGTTTACACGACAGAACATGTGGGGTTCTTTACACCCCCCCCCCCCCCCCCCTGGGGGGCTCCGGCTGATTTTTCGTACAGCCCCTAAGGAAGTGCACCAAATTTCAACCCTCGGGACCTTCAGGTGCCGGGGTTATGGAATTTTGAAAATCACTATCTTTGGCTGAAATTTGGCGTTTGGCAGACAGCGTTGAAAGAAATTTCAACGTTTGGGGGGAAAAGCCGGTTTCTATACAAACATCCAAGAGAGGGGGAAGGAACAGGTTTCTATATTAATGCACATCCTAGAGCTCGTTATAGTTTACTGTCCGAAGCTTTCATATGAAACTGGATGTTATGAGGAACTTCTATGTATTTCAATATGTTATATCATTATACTATATTGCTAGATTTATTAAGATATATACCTACCTGTAATATGTATTATATTCCTTACAAAGAAATCTAACATAAGTGGGGCAAAAATTATTAACAAAACATACGAATAAATAGGTAGGTACCACTTGAACCATTATGCACGAAAATCTGTATGTTCTCGTCTCCCTAACGATAAGTTCGTTTGAGTATTTTACTGCTACAAAATAATGCTGTGTCTGGTTTTCATATTCCCCGCTGAAAGTGCTTGTCGATGTGGTGTAGATGACCTAGATATAGGGTGGCCAAAGTTGGGAAGTGTTCTAGGTATACCAGGTCTGGGAAATGAATGACACTGATTATTATTACCGATCCAGGAGTTAAAGGCGGCAAATGAAACGCTAAAAGCTTTGCAGTTGCAACTCGAGAAAGCACTGCTAAGTCAGATAGACTCAAACCCACCGAATAGCACTCTGACGGCCATATTGGAAACTAAAGACGCCCGAATTTCTACTTTGGAAGACGCCGTTCGACTCCTTGAAGAAGAACTTGATAAGCATATGCACAAAGAGAGCGTTGTCTCCCCTTTGCTAGATCTCGGTAGCGGTCATCTAATGAAACATCAAGTAAGTGAGGGTACTTGTACCTCTCACATGTGTACTCCATGACCGAGGTACCTTCCATAACTACTTGACAACCTTCTCAAGCAGTATCTGATTGATCCCAGCTTAATTTATACCAATAAATGACAGTCCTATGTTTTTCGAACAACGATATGGTTTGGATAATAAAAGACATTTTCGAAGCAACATTCCACAACTTGCTAACTAAAATCACAAATTCGATAACAGGATCTTAAACTTGGTTGGTTTAAAGACGATTCTGCATAACAAGAATCTGGGAACAGTAAATCCAGAAATGTTCATAAATTCCAACTTTCAGTATTTTTGTTAAGACATTAAAAACGTAGGGAATCTTGAAAGTGGAAAAAATCTAGTTTTAACGAACTTTGCAAAAAAATTTCTGGAAGAAATAAGAGTCGTCTGGTCAAAAATTTCGAAGTACCTACTAGTACAAGTTCAAACTAGGCTAGCTTTTAAAAATATCAACTCAAAAGTCGTAGGTACCAAAAGCTTCGACATTTATTTAACTAAATTTTAACTCAAGTTTCCAATTTTTGTTTTTTCTCCAAATTAGCTTACAGGTAATTAAATAGCATTAAATAATTAATAAGAGTAAAGAATTTAAGATCTATTAAAACTTAGTAAATTTCTTACTCATGGTTGTCCACATTTTATGTAAATTCACGAGTACATTTATTCGTTAGGTTAAGCGAGTTTAGTTTGAAATAGCTTTCGTGTAGTGTGAAATAATTAACCGTAAGCATTGGAACGTCTAATCAATAATAAATCATTTTTATTACCCACATACACATCACTATTGAGTAGCAAGTGTTTTAAGTTATATAGGAAGGTAATTAGGTTTCTTACAAAGCAAATAAAGAGGAACTAGAATCTGTTGGTTCGATCCCGTCTGCCTTAGTTGGAAAAAATTTACAACATCTTCGCGTCACATCAGCGATCATTTTTAGAGAGCAAACTCCTCTTCCGTGAAACCGTTACTGTACAGTATCATTCGAATTGGTCCACCGAGGGAATTTTACGGGCGAATGAGCTTACAAACGAGAACTGGAAAATTGAGATCATCTCCAGTCAAAATTTTATGATTCAAATCAATGTAAAAATATACAGACGCGCAATAAGAAATATAAAATGTAAATGAATAAATATATCTATACATATAATAAAACAGTGTCTGTTTGTTTGTCTGTCTGTTTGTCTCGGCATCAATTGAGAACGGCTGAACGTAGAAAGTTGCGGCTGGTACCATTTGACGCAGAATTTATCTGGGAAGGTTTATGAAAAAACCGCATTTGAATCTGTCCATCCGTTGAAACGCTATGAATGACATACTACTAAAAAACGTGTTATAATCACTTCTATGAGGACGTTTATGCTTATAATAACTTTGAACGGTTGGACGTAAATCCGATTGTAATTAGATTCTGGATTCAGCTCGACGAGTACATTCAAGTGGTACTTCAATCAGGATGTTAGTGGGAGGGGGGTACAGGTTATGAGAGGGGGGGGGGGGTCTACAGAAATTTCAAAACTACTTGACCAATTGGAGTGCAACTTTGGGAATTTGTTGTGTGAACATTGAGGAATGTTTCTAACCAGGTAGGGAGGGTTCAAAGGATACGGGGGGTGGGGGGGGGGTTAAAGGCAGTTAGGGTTGGCATTGGGGAAGGTTTCTGATCAGTTGTGGAGGGGGGGATACAGGCATATTAAAATACATGACCGTTGGCTCCATTTATATTTAAATCGCAGCATCACGCGTCGGTTCAAATAGTATAATATATCATAAAACAGTGTCAGTCTGTTTGTTTGTCTCGGCATCGATAAATGAGAACGGCTGAACGTAGAAGGTGGTATCTGTTATGAGTGGGGCCTGTCCTAAAGGGGGTGTCTGTTCTACCGTTGCGAAGCGCGGGTACACAGCTAGGAGGGCTATTGATATAAAGAAATCAAGTGTAGAATAAGGCAAGGACTCATTTTGAAACGTCCTGGAAATTGCTTGACTTCCAAATCGAAATCCCCTCAAGAATCTGGAACCTGCAACATTTCCGTGTAATCCGTGTAGAAGGCTGAGTTTCGATTGCGTTGTTCAATTTTGACTCAGTGTGCGTCGTGGGGGCTGGTTATGCAAAACGTGCGACCACTCGTTCCTGAGAGTAATGGGTGGGCTGTCCTGTCCCCACGATTACGGGTCTCAGACAATCGTCAAGTGCAAATATAATATCAACTACACTGAAAGTGAAAATGCATAATTCACCGTTACAATTAGACGTCCTCCTTGACAATAAGAAGTTTGTCAGTCCATTAACCTACCGACTACGCCTGTAGTCGAGATATCTTAAATGGGTAGGTACGGGAGCATCCTTCTGAGTTACGATTTAACAGCCTACAGATTAGTTTTTATAAAATATGTTGTTTTTTTTTCTTCTTTCTCCAAAATACCTGCAGAAATATATTATTGGATGAGGCGCAGTGTCATTAACAAAGCTTCGTTCCACCGATCGCTAATGCTAACAGCGTTCATAATTTTGAATTTCAAGGGAAATAGAGGAGTCCTTCTATCGATGTGTGACATAGAGCCACTGTTTTTGAACCAATTTTTTCATAATCCACGACTCGAATGATTGAAGTTTCCTTTTAGCGAATTTTCAAAGAAAATGAAGCTATTGCAATGGCTTCGAAATTTAAATAATATAAATTTTTGGAAATTTTCTTCATAGAAATCCGTTTCAGACCATTCTAAAACGATTCCTGAAATTTAACACTTTTTTATATGTATATATATATATATTTATTTATATATGTGTCACTCCAGACGATAACTCTCGATAGAATTGAGATAAACAGCTCAAATTTGCACAAAAAATCTATCTTGGCAATCGAAAGGCTAAGTTCGAAGATGGGCGAAATTGGCCTACTCTAAGGAGGGTTTTGGCGCATTTAAAGTGCGCAAAAATTACCCAAAAATCCCCAAAATGTTATTTTCCAACAAGTGACCCCTCATTTTAAAGGTTTTTGCACGCTGAACACGATGGTGGAATCGGATTTTAGATATCTTGATCCGTTCTCAAATTAGAGCATTTAAAGTGCGCAAAAATTACCTAAAAATCCCCAAAATGTTATTTTCTAACAAGTGACCCCTCATTTTAAAGGTTTTTGCACGCTGAACACGATGGTGGAATCGGATTTTAGATATCTTGATCCGTTCTCAAATTAGAGCATTTAAAGTGCGCAAAAATTACCCAAAAATCCCCAAAATGTTATTTTCCAACAAGTGACCCCTCATTTTAAAGGTTTTTGCACGCTGAACACGATGGTGGAATCGGATTTTAGATATCTTGATCCGTTCTCAAATTAGAGCATTTAAAGTGCGCAAAAATTACCCAAAAATCCCCAAAATGTTATTTTCTAACAAGTGACCCCTCATTTTAAAGGTTTTTGCACGCTGAACACGATAGTGAAATCGGATTTTAGATATCTAAATCCGTTCTTAAATTAGAGCATTTAAAGTGCGCAAAAATTACCCAAAACTAGGATAATCTTTAAACTCTTACCCCCACCCCCTTAGAGTGGTCAGATTGAAAAATGTGAGAAGTATTAATTGAAGACGAGAGTTCGAAGCAAAAAAGGGGGAGGCAAACGATTGGTACAACTCCTTGAATTTACCCACAGCGATCAAATAAATAAGCACTTAGTACAATTACGTAATAAACAAACGGTAGAATCAGGATGGACAAAACGTACAAATTAAAATAAATACGAAGAGAATATACATAGAAAACCAAATTTTAGACCGAAGTTTTCCTTTATTCAAAACCATAGCCATTAATTCGAATATTTCTTTGAAAATTCGCTCATTAAGTCATGCTGCATGACTGATTTTTTAACTTCACCTTTCATGCCACTTGAAAATATGGCTTTTGTTTGCTTGAACCAAGGAAAAGCCTGATTGCATTGAGGAGTACTCACACACATATATATATATATATATATATATATATATATATATATATATATATATATATACCTCTAGTTAAAATACAGATTAAGATGAGTTGTCACCTAAGCTTCGCACGAGATGGTGTGATGGTGTCACTCGTTGACAGGAGATGATTTTAGAAACCGAGTAGATATTTACATAAACTAATTGGAATTTCCTCATCAGTTAACGGCGTGATAAACAAGTCGAGGGAAGAAAAAATCAACCAATTTCAGACCTAAGGGTGCTCCTCATTGGTGGATCCCCGACCCGATATATTCGGAAGCACTGTAATAATTCGTATATTGGTAGTAGCAACACTACATAGCAGCATCGACATTTGTAAATCTCGTATCAAAAAAACGCTGCCTTCTCGTCGGTTACATAAGCTTTCATCTTCACCCACCCCTGGTATACCCAGTATAATACAAGCGTGGCTTGTCAGTACCTACGGCGGCACATCATAAGTCTTTCGCGTTGTCGATGCCGTGCTTCACTTGCCCACTTCGTTGAAATTGCTGTAATGTTTTTTGTTATCTCTTGATCGAGAACATTCCTTCCGCGATTCTCAAGGCCACAAACGTTGAGAGCCTCGCTTCACTCATTCGAGATGAGCTCGGCCAGAGTGGACGTACCTCCAGTAATTCATACAAGAGCCCTTCTTTATAGTCCCCTACGAAACTAATCCCCCAGAATAGCAGTCGACACGTCCAGGCAAATGGCATCTCCTCGTCTCCGTTTATTATCCTTTGAACAAACACCCATTCTCGCTATACAGATTTTGTGGAAGCTGTGTGAGCAGCCTGGAAGCTCTTTTCCACTCCCTAGGCAAGCTTTTTCTCGTCGGCCACCCTTTCACCAACTGTCCCTTTCAAAACCTCCAGCACCTTTGGTCATACACCACTTTCAAGGATCCAAGCAGACTTCGCTATTTTCACACTGAAACCATCGTATGGCGGGTTCGGTTTTATTTCCATCGGCCATCCCAGGTTTGCCGTTAGTTACTTGGTTTGACTTCCAACGGCGTTAGCCTGTCAATCGTTGTTGGGTTTCACAAAGGTAAAATACTCGTAAGTTAGTCATTGATTTATGAAAGAATGGGTTGTTAGTTTTAGGCGAGGAAAAGGAAAAGTTGTTTCCCTGAGTTGGCGTAGTTCATTATTATTTAATACGATTTATATTATGAATTATTGAGTGAATTTATGTTACTGGCTGAGTAGGCTATGTAGTCCGTTTTAACTTCGTGACTAGTTCCCATCGCCACAGTGAAAACAAAAATGTATTATTCCTGTATTGTTGGACTATTATGAGCAACAGCAAACAAATATTCATTTATTCAGCTTATAATTATTGTTTGATAACCCGTTTCATGATTTTTGCCTTTGATTTCCAGGTTTACATTTGTACTTCATGAGTTATTTTCCTTTCAACTGTTGGTACTGCGGAACCATAAATCTGCCACCACCGCGGAACCATACTCGTCATATTTCCCTAAATTTAAAAAAAAATACACATTCAACAATAATAATACCGAAAGAAGAAATCAATCGTTCGCAACTGCAGCTCCATTGCTAGTCTAAGGGTGGAATTCATAGTTCTCACTTACAGCTGGGCATTTACTTTAGTGAGCTTCTGAGGGTCTGTCTAACGTTTTTCGTATTCATAGGCCTGAAGTGAGTGAATCCTTTAGTACGCTAAAGTATTCACTAACCGTGTAATTCATAAACACAAAACGTGGGATACGTTGAGAATTCACTCAACTAACTCAGCTGGCAGCTGGAAATCTGAGGCACCTGGAAAGGTCCCGTAATTTTTTACTCACGTCATTATTTCAGGGGGCTTCCATGCTTTTCAGTTCATAATACACCTTTCGTATTTCATATTGAACCTTTTTCCCTGTCCGGAATATTTTCATTACTTAATGGATATGAATGACCATTTCATAGTTGATGAGTGGGATGAAGAATTCCTATGACAACTTCATTAGCGGTCGTGCGATTGTGAGGGACCAAGAGAACCCACTGGAATTGTTGGATGATATCCAGTTCAAAAGAAGTTTCCGTTTCAGGAAAGAAACAATCGTGAATGTGTTAGTTCCACTTATATTTGGTGACCAGTCAACAAGAAATGGAAATGAAAGAGGGTTGCCACCAACCCCGTTGATGAAAGTGTTGGTGGCGCTCAGATTTAATGCCACATCATCGTAACTTCCTATCTGTGTTATACGTGATTATGTTCCTGATTAACTGATAAACTGCTCATGGCTGTCCAATACCGTCATGTGTCCGATGAGGTTATCGATTACCGATCTGCGTTTTTTATTTCATTTAGCTACCTACCTACTTCAGTGGTGGTTGCAGAACACTTTCATTGTCCATACTTATGGCCACGATGAACATACTGGTTTGGACATGGTTGCCTAACAGAAAAAATACGAAACCTTCCCTTGTTTATGCTATCACTGCTGCCAGCTGTTAGTAGAATAGATCTACTCACTGGGCATTGGCTGCAAATGAGGACGCTCTCAAATCAAGATGAGGACGCTCTCAACTTATGTAAGTGAACCTCTGTAAATAGCTACCTCAAGTAAGTGATCGTTTGAGGACACCCTTAACTTACGTGAGTAAACGCTCACCTTCTGAGTGAGTGAGGACTATAAATTTCGTCCTGATAGTAGTACCTGGTTGAGAAAAATGTCGTTAAGATAGGGAAAATCCAAAAATGAAATGTCAGTCGTAGCTTAGAAAAAATATTTTGTTTTTCAGAGATTTCTGGTGGAGTAGCCCTCACAAATAACGTTTGTTTTCGTAAGTTATATTCTTCAGGAATAGGTACCTATATGCAGTGCCTACAAATACAATCGCTGATGTATACATATACCGAGACCGGCTCTCAAATCTAATGCATGAATCCCATGCATTATATTACACAACAAATCTGTCTCCACTCTGCCGCTGTATTATTGGCTGGGCTATGAAAAAAGATATGGAAAGAAAAGACCTTTATAGAGGAGGGTAGTGTAGTGATTGGGGAGTCAGAATAGACGAGTCGATCGCTGGATTGAAAATGGTTAGTTTATTAATGGCACCGGGCTCTTTTATATGCCCCTGACATGATCAGAGGGTGGTCGGGGGGTCCCCACTCTGATAGGATACATGATTACACCTGGTGTAGGTTGTGGAGGAGCAGCCGATCACAACAGGTAGGTAGAGATTTCGCATAATAAGTTGTTCTAAATGAACAAGGTGCGTTAAGGAGTCTCCTACCGTACCTCATTCATTTAGGCCTACTTATTCTTAGACAACTATACAATACCGTAGGGAGCATCTCAGACGCCGAGGTCTATTTTTTTAAATTGTTGTTTACTAGCTTGGGGCGAAACAGCCAACATTTTTAGGAAATAAAGCAGTTAGGTCCTAATCAATGGCGAATGTAGGCAATGAAAGCATTTGGAATATAAAAATCCGTTATCGGTAGGAGAAAGTCAATCATTTGGGAAGCCAATGGATCTACTAAATATCACCGAGTAGAACTGAATTGTAATCAGGTACCCGCAGAACAACACTCTCACCATGAGGTGGAAATAGTTCTAACAAAAACACGGCTTATGATTTCATGATTTATGATCTCACAAAAAACGTTGCTCCCAAAGCGACGTGACAATCTACTTTCCTAGTTGTTCCTCGTCCCACGGATATACAGGATCACTTGTTGCAACTAATAACAAGGATACGGGCGGGCTGATGAAAAACCCCTACGAAAACTCGTAAAATATGAAAAACTAGATGTTACATTGATTGGCTCGGTTGTCAAGCTGATGGGGATCCGGATCGGTTATTCTGAAACTGCATTACGATGGAACAATCCAATCGCAGCTTTAGGTAATTGAGCCACCATAGTTCTTCATTAATAAATTAGTTGTTTTTCATCCAATGCAAACGCAAGGCATAGGGATATCTTCTGAAATGTAGGAACCTATAACACATGAACACGTTACAAACACCAATCATCATCCAACATCTTTACCTGTCACATCATCTGTACATCTCACATTTTCATATGAAATCCTAAACCCTACTCTTACCGTCCGGACGGTAATAGAATTATTGATTTGCTTGGGAAGATGTGTGCAGTCGTGGAAGGTACCTCGCAGTTTCGCTGTCGGCTAATAGAGACCGCGCGGAACGTGTAACTCATTTTTTCGGTGTTGTTGAATGAGAAAGCTCACGTAATTATTTCTTCTGATACTGGCACGGAAAGATGCTCGTATTCGTTATGTTTAGAGGTGATCGTCACTTAAGATGTTTCGCACTAGCACCTTCAGCACGTTCAGATCCTCGCTTCGTGTAAGACAACCATTTTAGGCGGCTGGCTGAATATCCTCAAATGTTCGATGATATTGTGAATATACTTGAGTTGTCCATTTTTTTAAACCCAAAACTCAATATGAAAATATTATAAATTTTATTTGTAATAATAATAGTAGGTATATTTTGATACTAATATCTATTGGTGGAACTATTAGCACACGAGTAACACTGGAATTTCGGGCATATGACTTTTGGTTTGTTGTTGATCTTATGGTTGAGCAAATATTGCAAAGTGATTTCCTGTCTTCTGGCGGGAGAATATTTGGAAGTCTTTCATCCATCCTAAATTATCATATCTTTCCAGCGGTCGAACCCCAGTCACCCTAGACAGAACCCAAACCAGAAATCAACTGATAAACATTGTGGGATCAGTCAATTCAGAGCGTGATAACTGCGAGTAGGTACCTATGACCGAAGAAGGAGATGCTTCTACAACTTAGTCTCCTGTTTGCTCGTTTTAACGAGAATCATCACTAACTAAGGTAAAGCTTGGTCAGAAGGTAAAGGCTGACAGTAAAAACTCCGCTGTAAGTGGGTTTTTGTTATTGGTCTGAAACCGGAGCCGGTGCGGGGGAATAAGTCAATAGGGAGAATAAGGCAAATAAGTTTAAACTTGATCATATCTCTCCGCGAGAGTTTATTGAAATGCAGGAACCCGATGAATGTGAGAAAGGCAAAATTAGGTATACTTAGGAGATATGGCTGATGTGCTATGGGGTTCAGGTGGTTTAACTTGGCACATCGCAACCTTGTTTGTAGTCGCCAATTTTAGTTTCCGTCCCATGATGATTCAAAATACTAATCGGGTGAAGGAATTCAATCCGTTGCATCATCAAGCACTTGACTCCTAATTTGCTACATTTGATTCTAGTAAAATTTCTTGGTGAGAACCTGGAATTCACCATGTAAAACGATACTATACCCCAGTGAGCCTTCTAAAATGGTTGTGATCCTGTAGCTGTAGTACATCAAAGAGATTTAATCAGCCTCACACCATGGACTGAAACATCCACCCTTTTCTCTCACAGTTCAATCCTCGTTTTATCAACCTATTTTATCAATCATTATTCCTGTTAATTCACAGTTCACAACCTGTGCCAGTCCATGACAACGTTGGCCAAAATAAACCGTGGTTTAGCTTCGGCCGATCACCTGCTGCAGGTTCCTTCATTCTCATTTCATAAAACACCCAGGCAAAAAATTGCTAGGTCCCGCAACTAGGCGCCCCGAAACTCCTTGTACGTGGTTGAAATCTTTGAAAAAGTAGCTGTAATAACAAGAAAGGGGTCCTAAAGTGGGGTAACTTTGCATAAACCAGTTCGAGCAAGTCCAGTAATATGACATGTTTTACTTTCTGTAAGTTCATCAATATGTGGGCGATGATTGATGATTCGAGCAAAACGGACTACAGCTGCACAGTGTGACTGTGTATTGTTGCTTCATCTTCTGCTTCAAACGGAGTTGTGAGCAAGCTAATGGAAGAGGCGGGGGTTGGCATGTAGAAACGTGTATTCAGGTTAAAGTGAACTTGTGGCCTTTGCTTTTTTTATTGTCATGATATAAAAGACAAGTGCTTCAATTACCTGTGTTAGGGAGTCAAGAAGGCGGTACAGGTGTTTAGTTCATACACCGACACCGCATGCACACCTCGGTCCATCTTTGTAATCTACAGTGTTTTCAATCTTGAACTGCATTTCAACGTCAGAATTGGAACCACATGAACCTCATAATCTCCAAGAGGGTGATACATGCTCATCCCTGTGCCCTGTCTCACCCCCCCGTAGCCGAATACCCCCTCCCGTCGAGTCGGCTTGCTACAGAACGATCACTCACAAATTGTTTGGGGAGGAGAGCTATAAACACCGCTAGAGTTAGGAGATTAACGGCAATTCATGTTGGATGGCTACGTCGGTCAGACCTCGAGAGTAGCTTTTACTGCTAAGAGGTAGAGGTACCCCCTCCCCCCCCCCCCCCCCAATTACCCGGCCATCATCAGCATTTCGTCTGAGGGGGATATGGGGTGTAATCACTCCAAGAATTCGAGGATTATGAGAGGCTTAACTACCTTTTTAATATCTCAAGGTGGGTAATGCAGCATACTCTTACTGCTGAGGGGTAGCATGTACACTCCCCCTTCCAGCACCGCCTCCTAAGTTGATTCATCATTTTTGCATCATCTGACTTTCAAGTTCATCGTCTACCTGTCTCAAGATGAACATATTCCTACGACTGAGGGGTACACAGTCATTGATCTACCCAGTGACATTAAACACCCGAACGCCCTTACCCGTCCAACTGTCGTCTTGAGATATATTAAAGGTCGTCCAAATTTAAATATCATATAATCTATTTTTTTTTTTTAAAGGAAAAAAAACGCTGCGAAGTCCTTGTCACATGGGTTTATTATTCTATCGGGCATACCTACAGAAATTTCGGCTGTTCATTTACTGTTTCTTTCATGTGCAATAATTTAAATAGTTATTTTTGATGGTTTCCGCCAATTTTCGCCCCCAAAACACGAACTATTATTCATATTTGTTTTTCTTAAACATTATCTTTGATTACTGATAGTGTCATTTGATAGTCTTGATTCACCTGCTGATACTACTTCTAGTGTTATTATACAAATGTGTGATTTCAGACGATTTCCCAGGTTTTTGAATCATAAAAATGAATTTTTGGAGCTGAACCTTCGTTACAACCTCAATTCTTCAATTTTTGGTCAAAGTTAACTTCACATTCGGTCTTCTCGCCCTAAAAAACATGGAAAACGATACCTCACAAGCTCATGTTCACCAAAACCTCGAAAAACCACGAAAAACCCTATTTTTATACACATATTTTTCCCCCGTTACACCCCTGGGTGTATTCCGATCGGGCTGCAAATTTTCGGGACACAGCTAAGGCCTGTTTGCGAAAGAACGAATTTTTAGACCGAAAATAATGTAGATAATATGGACGACACAACGGACGGCGTACGGCGGACGGACATTGCAATTTTGCAATCTATGCACCATGAAACGTAAAAGAAAAAATTTTGAGGGGATTTAATAAAAAAAAAAGTTGCCGAGCAAATACATAGGTGTATTATTCACAGAATAATAAACCAAATTATAAACCAAAATCTAAGTATGTTCACCACCCCACCCCCCCTGACAGGTAAACTTGGGGTATTTGGCAACTCTTCAGTAATATGGAAGAAACATAAATCGCCCTCTTTAGAGAATTTTTTGTTCCTGTGGATTCAAATTTGACGTTAAAATACGCTTCAAGAGTGAAAACGAGTAGCCTATACAAAGGTAGACCAAGCGGCACCAAGCGGCGGCGTCCGAACTAAACGCTTAGGCCGCCTTCTGGAATCCCTAACACCAAACTATTTGAAGCTGGGAAGTTTGGGGGGGGGGGGGGTGTATCCCCCTTGGCATTGGATTTTGATTAACTTGATAAGTGAAGCTTGACAGTGGTATCCTCGGCCTCCCGTTGCCAGCATAATATGAAGAAGGCCGATTATGAGAGATGTCTGCAATATTATTCGATGTGGCACCTACTCTTTGCCCATCGGGAATACTTGCAACAAATGTCATAGGGAGTAGCCAACATATCGGTAGAAACGTGGATGCTTGTAACGTAGATATCACAAAAAATAATGTTGCCGATGCCATCGGTTTCAGAGAAAGCACCCAAATACCTCGCCATGATCGATGGCATCGCTGCTATGACACTCGTCTAACAGAATGTGAGCGCGAAGAATCTGAAATAATGCTAAACGGGCAATTTTCTTCAACCCCCCCCCCCCCCCCCCCCCCCCGAGGAAAGTTCAGAACTCTAGGAAAAATTGTAGTTTGAAGCCCGTTTTTAAAAATAAGGGGTGTTTTTCAAATGAGGGTGATTAAAAGTAAATATGCGGCAAGAAATAACGTATCAGGTCTATTGGCATCTGACTGGTTGTTGGCCCAAGGAGGCGGATCGAAGCTTTGGAGGCAAATGTCCTCAATGCTGCCAACAGCACAACATTAGAAAAATGGCAAACCTTCCTGGCAACCTTCAAGAACCTTTGCTGTGCAAGTTCTTGAACCTACCCGCGGTTTGATTTTGAGGACATGTTTTTTAATCGGTAAATTTACTGGTCCCTCTATCCGTACATTGCGGTACTACACATCGTTTAAAGTTATTCAATAGCGTTCTAAGCGGGATTTGAGTTGAACTACTTCGCGATTTACCTGATAGTCATTTCTAGCGGGAACTCAGAAATTCAAATTTCACTCTCATTTTCTGCCTATAGGCACTTTCCGATATTTTTTGGTCAATCAATGTTAATTTCCGTTATTGAACAGAATTTGTCCAAAAAATTAGAATTATTAACCCAAGAAAATTTCCCATTATAATATTATATTAGAGGCCAACCAGGCTGGAAGTATCAATATACCAGTTTGATCATATAAAAGGATGGGGGGGTGAGTGACGCTGCTGTTTCTCTGGTGCTGAGAGTCCTTTCCAATGACAACACACTTATTTTCGCCTGCTATTGATCAAAGAGCACCCCTCATATAGCGCCTTTCCGGAGAGCTGAGATCATTCAGTTCAACACTACATAACTTCTTCATTGAATCGATATTCATCACAAGTAAATAACGATCCTCAGAGAATCCGGTTTTCAGCGAAAAGCATTCTGCTCTGCCTATGGAAAACAGATTATTGGATTCGTTCACGTGTGTAGTAGAAATGCGAAGAGAAAAGGGGGTCAAGCAAAGTTATCCCACTTAGTTCTTTCATTTTTGAAATGTTTTCAGTTTATGCGTAACTCGAAATCCTAAGAGAGCTGGATAAAACGAAACGAATTCATTGGTGGGGGTACGCATATTCATCGAATTAAAAGGGGCCCCTTTTAATTCGATGCTTACATGTAACCTTATGGTTTCAGACGGACATGAAATACCTAATAGATAAACGTAGGACAATAGGACTGATTTTATTTTGTATGTTCGGGGATTCAGTGGATATGATGTTGGAATTCAATTGATTAAAACTGATTCCTTTTCTAAAATCCAATTCAACTAGGGTAGCTTCAGAGATTCATTCATCAGAGCATCGTAGAATCCACAGTAATAATCTCATTAAAATGTTTCATTGCAAAACGTTGTAAGATACCACCTTCTTTCATCACTTACTCATGTATCACTTTACCACCTTTACATCTTATCTGGATCTTATTTATATTCATTGACCTGTGTATTTATTACTTTTGATTTCAAGCATGCATTGCATGAATCGTGGTGCACTTCAATTCCCTGGATGTGAATAGCAACTCCTATTTGGAACTGGGGAAAAAACAATGTTTTACGTAAAATTACCTTCCGTACTGGAAGCGAGCGCTTTCGATGCAAGGGCATCTTCATCAGGCCGTCGAGAGAATGCACAACCAGCAGAGAATACTCTCGATGATGTCCTTTCATCGAAAGCGCTCGCCTCCAGTACTCACCCAGATAGTGACGATTGATTCCTTCGGAAGTATGGTAATTGCACTTCTCATACTAGCGGAAATAACCCTTTAGGTTTAACACGAAAGTCTTGCGTGGTCGAGGGTCAATTATTATTACATTTAATTTTGTACTCAGCATGAAAACTATGTACCGAACTCACACATTTATTGTCTCGGGCTTGCTTGGTCATTCACAATAAGCCCCTCTTTCAATGGGCACATAAGGAAATCAGCCGATACATGAATGCGATAGTGAGGATGGCTGCCGATGTATGTTCAATAACTACTAATACAAATTACTCTGTTGAACTGCCTAATTTTGGAATTCGAGTGGCAAAACCAAAGCATAGCTATAATGGGTATGTATCGTTGCCAGAATGTAACCGGAGAAGAAACTCGAGATTTCATTGACAAATTGGGGCTGGAAACAGGTAGGGTAAATAAGAACTTGGTGCTAGGAGACATGAATATAAATATCGGCTCAAACAGTCTGGACCCATTTAAGCATGGCTGTTTAAATACCTTGGCTGAGATGGAATATAATTATATTATATCTTGTATAAATAACTATATGAGGATCATAGGGAGCTCAAAATAAAACATTGACCACATATTTCTAATAAGTAGACAGTTTGGTAATCCTATGTCTGTCGTTTGGAAAACCATGGTAACGGATCATTTGAGCACAGTGTTGCAACTGGATTTGATTGTTAAGCATACATGTTTTGAGGAAAGTTAGAAGAGCAAAATAAATTTTAATGTCCTAGAAAAATCTTTGAAGAATGAACGAAGGGTGGAAGTTTACGAGGCGGATGATGCTGATAGGTCAGCTGAGATGTTCGAACGTATTTAAAAAAAAACACACATTCAAATAGCCACTACGGAAATAAAACACCCAAGCCGCAAAAAACAAAGCTGACGCCGTGGAAGACGAGCGCACTTTTGGTTTCGGTGAGGAAAAAGGAGAAATTAGGGAACAAATTGCGTGAGCAACAGTTTGATTTAAATCTGATAGAGTATTATAAGAAACACAAAAATAAGCTCCCCAAACTTATTCAAATCACCAAGGATGCGTACTATAGATCTGAGATTGAACAGGCATGAAGGAATGCGAAGCAAATATGGAATGTCATCAATAGCAGAACTGGAAGGAGTAAGTTGAGGGAAACGATCCATTCAATTAGTGTTGGTGGAATGGTCTTGAAAACTGAAGATGAGCCTACTCCAGCTGTGGAGGCTTTCAACAGGTACTTTGCTACGATAGGTAGAGATATTGCGATTTCTTTTTCGGGATCACAGCAAACTAGTGACCGGGTAGTACGTGAACAGCAACCTACATTTATCAGCGTCCATAAGGAACAAGTTTTGAAAATCCTTGATTGCATCAGAGGGGGCACAAGTCCTGTAATTGACGGATTCACCATAGAAATTCTGAAAAAAATGCAGGACTTATATTGTAGGCCCAATTATTCATATTGCTAATTTATCATTCACCAAAGCCGCTTTTCCCAAAATTTAAAAAAAAGCTATGGTAGTACCCCTTTATAAAAAAGGTGACCCTACTTTATTAACGAACTATAGGCCAATGCCGGTCAAGGCGAAGGTTATTGAAAGGATTGCAAAGGAGTATCTAGTGCAGTACTTAGAGAGAATAATTTCTTGAGTGAGAGGCAGTATGGCACCCGAAGGGGCAGGAGCACGGATGAAGCGATTTCCCATTTGACTTGTGAGGTGGCGAAGGCGCTAGATGGTGGGGGTAAAGTAATTGGTACGTTCATGGATCTCTCAAAGGCTTTCGACACAAATTCTCAGTTTAAGCTGATAGAGGCGGTCTGAAATACTGGTGTAGATGTTGGATTTGTGAGCTGGTTGACGAGCTACCTCAAGGACCTGTATCAGCATGTTAGAGTTGGTAACACAATAAGTAGTGGGTCATGTTGTGATTTTGGTATCCCGCAGGGAACAGTGATGGGTCCGATTCTTTTCTTAGTGTACATCAATCAATCGCTTGAAAGATAAACGGAAAGAACACTAATACCTTTCGCCGACGATATCTGGAAATAACTGGCAGGTTGTCAAGAAAAAAAACAGAAAAGGACCTGATAGTATTGGTAAGGGCACTTGGCGATTTGGGTATGTAACTGAATTTTGAGGAAACAAAATTTATGACATTTACAACGGCTAATTCACCAAATCCTGATATTGACTCACTAAGTTGCCACCTGCCTTCTTGCGCTGGAATTTTGAGGTGCCACTGCCCAAGCATAACGCGGGTAGTAAGTATTCACTATCTGGGAGTACAAGTAGATCAAAAGCTCAGATGGAATATACACATTGAGCAAATGATTGCAAGGCTTAGGAGGTTGATGTACGTTTGCCGTGAGATTAGAAATTGTGTAACTGTCAGTGGCAGGAGAATTTTTTATTATTCAACCAAGTATAATGTACCGAGTAGGTGGGGAGGGGGGGGGGCTGTGGCGATGTTTTGATTGGTTCTTTGTTTCTGGTACAGTTGTTGATTAGAGTACTAATGACGAAGCACAGTAGATTCCCAACGGAAAAGCTGTTTGAGGAATTTAAAGTATTGAAAGTGAAAGACCTAATAGCGAAAGTGGTCAAAGTTAAAATATTTAAAAGGATACGCACCGGTGAAAATCCGTTTACAGTGGATGGGGTAACAGTATCTGTGGGGTTTGCTGCGACCTCAGTTCCGTTTAACAACTTGCGCGCAGAGGGCCTTCAATTTTTGGGGGATCAAAGTGTTCAACACCCTTCCACTAACAGTTAGGTCGGCAAACTCTGTCGACGCATTTAAGAAATCATTAAAAACGCGCTTCATCCCGCATTAATTATGATTTTAGAATTTTTTCAACCGAACTATCATTCATTTTTCTTCTTCTGTAGTGATTTGTTTTGGATACTGGTTTAGTAAGTTTGTCTTATTCTTTTTTGTGGAACGTGCATTTTTTTAATTTTTCATGGAGATTTTTTGTTTTTGTTTTTTTAGCGAAGAAATTAGTATCAATCTTTGATTAAGTATGTAGATAAATAGCGATTGTTATTTGATTTATAATCAAACTCCTCCCCTCAGCAATGGCTTGCCTACAGAGGGGAGTAGCATTAGTGTAATTTTTTTATTAACTGCATTATCTATTAATCTCGACAGAAAAATACAAATTTTTCTTTCTAGATTATTAAATGAATGCCTTTTTTTTAACTGAAAAGAAAAAACTTGGATGAAATCCAAGCCCACCCCCACCCCCCCTCCACGGGGGGGGGGGGGATGAAATCCTACGGTATGAATGGAAATAACGATTCCTAACTCACTAAACTTCAAGTTTCTAATCCCGATTAGAATCAATCGCAAAAGTTGGCTCATTCAGTGTTATTGATTGAATTGTTTATTAACATAGTACAGTGACAGACGGAAAACGAGCAACTGCGCCCTTTACAGTACAACGAGTTTGAGTTGTTGGCTGAAAAACAAAACTCGTTTTTTTTAAATCGAATCCATCCCAACATTTCCGCAGCCCTCAATTCGCGATTCCGTAATAGGAGAAAGAAAATTCATAATAAAATACAGGAGTCCGCAAAGCGGGGGGAAACTTCGCGCTCGAGCTCACTGGAGTTGGGAAGTTATTTATTATGGTTTCCATCAGTATCCATCCTGATCTGCTACTTTTCCCTGCACCGTCACCGTATTTAATGTCCCGCTCATTGGTCAACTTCGTTTTAGTGATCTAAAAAAAAAAAAAATCCTCTGCCACGTATAATGGCAAATAGCTTTCTTGTTGTATATATTTGCCGGTTCAGCCGGACCTGGCACGGCACACTGCACGGCACGGGCTAAACCAATCAAAGGCTAGGACGAGCTCAGAGGGTGAGGTGGTGGGGTGGGGGGGCTGTAGCCAGAGCAGAGGACCCATCTAAGGAGGGGCGGGGAGGGGAGGGGAGGGTGAATCATACGTGTAACGACGAGACCGAGAAATAATATTTTAATTTTTAGCGTCGCGGTTCCCACAGTTTCGAGAAGAGAGAAAATGCGATAGTGGGATCGCCGGAAATGTTGCCGTAGTTCGCGGTAAACGGGCAACCTTACTCGATAATTATTAGACGGGACGACGCGAGCGTTGAAAGAGAAAAATATTTCCACTGACATATTCGAAATAATTTCAACGAAAAAAATTAATAGGCCAAGTAGGTAGGCAAACAGGGGAACGTTTGTTCAAAAAGAATGGTTTATTATTTTGCTTTATTATTTTCAATAATGAGCCATTGGAATCGAACAAGAAAAAAAAATTCTTACCCACCCTCAAAATTTGATGGTTTACGTTTCAAGGTATGTAGAATCCAAAACTGTAATACAAATATTTCTGTCTGTCCGCCGTACGCCGTACGGGCCACTTTTCTTAGTTACCATGAAAAAAAAGTTCATTTTTCAAAAATTGGAATTTTAATAATTTAATGCGCGTTTCTTATAGTAGGTATATTTGCTGTAGAAACAATGATAACAGTTCATCAATTAAAATTTCATTGAACCTGCAGTTTTTCCTCTAAAGTTCAAATTTACTGAAAATTAGTGAAATAGTGGGTACTTCCACAAGTTCCGTTCATATTCCACTTCATTTTTTTTAAATACGGTTTTGGCAACTATGCAACAGAAATTCACCTAAAATTGATATAAATGCGTCGTTCGGACAAAAGGACTGAAATTGGAAAAAAATTTAATTTTTCAAAAATTGGAATTTTAATAATTTAATGCACGTTTCTTATAGTAGGTATATTTGCTGTAGAAACAATGATAACAGTTCATCAATTAAAATTTCATTGAACCTGCAGTTTTTCCTCTAAAGTTCAAATTTACTGAAAATTAGTGAAATAGTGGGTACCTACTTCCACAAGTTCCGTACATATTCCACTTCATTTTTTTTAAATATGGTTTTGGCAACTATGCAACAGAAATGCACCTAAAATTGATATAAATGCATCGTTCGGACAAAAGGACTGAAATTGGAGTTTTTTTAAAATGAGAAAAACCACAATTTCCATGTTTTCTTTCTATATTGAGACTTTAAAAAAAACCTATATTGAGGCATACGAGGCTTTGATTAAAATTAATTAGGCGAAAAATGGTTTCGTAATAAAGGATCGAGTACGCTGTTTATTAATTAAAAAATGTTAAATAGAGTTGTTTGAAGGCGTTTGACGGGAGTCGCAACTCATGTTGTTCAAAGCGGTATATAAAGAAGTCGACATCCCATTCACTGATCATTATGAAAGTAAAGGCGAAACAAAGAGGACGTGGCATCGTAAATCGTTTGATAGACGCGCTACCTGTAGAATTACACCTTCCAGGTGGATATCAGTATTGTGGTCCAGGAACTCGCTTTGAGGAGCGTCATAATCTTGGTCAGCGTGGAATTTCCGCGTTAGATAACCTCTGCTATAATCACGATCGCACATATCACACTACGCAGGACGACAGTCAACGGTACACCGCCGATAAGCAACTTGAGTGGGGTGCTTGGGATTTGGCGAGAAACAAGCAATTACCACTCTCTGAACGCGTCGCTTCTTGGTTAGTTATGAATGCAATGAAGCTAAAAACTCGCAAAAAACCATCCAAGGGATCAGCCCTCAAATCAGCGAATAAGAAGAAGAATAAGGTAGATGCTGATAGATGGAAAAATGTATCTAACAAACAACGTAAACCAAAAGTTAAAGGGGGTTTCCTACCAGCTTTGTTAGCCGCCCTCCCTTTCCTCACTGCTGTGGGAAGCCTGGTGGGGGGAGGAGCCGCAGTAGCCAAAACAGTAATTGACGCTAAACGATCTCATGAGGATTTAAATGAAACAATAAGACATAACAAGAGAATGGAAGAAGAAGAAGCTCGCAAATCTGGACAAGGCCTGTACATCAGACCATATAAATTTGGTAACGGCAGTGGGAACGTGAAAGGAGAAGCTCTATATATTAGACCCTACAGGCAAACGGGAAAAGGTTTAAAGGTTAGAATGAGTTCAAAAAACTAACGATTGCGCTTCCAAATCGACCACTCACAAACATAGATTTGGAGCGCATGTGCAAAAGTGCAGACATTATTGGTTTTATTGGAGCGCGAATGAGAAATGATATTCCACACACCGGTCCTCAACAGATTGAATGTGCCATCATTAATATGGCTAGGAGTGATGATGGTTCGGGAGGAACTCATTGGACAGCGTATTGGCTCGATGGAAACAGGGTTTACTATTTCGATAGTTATGGTAATTTAGAACCTCCGATCGAATGGAAAGTGTATTTTGGAGGTCACAGAACTATACTATATAACACCGATCAATTCCAGTCAATCAACGCTAGAAAACAAACCGTAATTTGCGGTCATTTGAGTTTCTTATTTCTTTTGACGATCTCGGAGTATTATAAGAAGATATTGCACAAGTGAGGTTAACATCACTTCATCAATGGCTTCCTTCACAATAACACTCACTGAACGAGGAAAAAGTGAGTTGCATGCGGACTTTTTTCCACCAATTCAACTCGACTCATCCGACTGGGAGGCCGGCTTGATATCATTTGACTCATATTTCTCCATACCTAACTTGATTGAGGGTGTGAATTCTTCGTTATATCTGATCGATGATGGCATACCAATACATGACAACAGTGGGAAATTTTTCGACGCCTCCGATATACCAGCCCTATTTCAAAACGCGCTCCCGGATATGCAAGTCACGATAACGGACCATCATGCAATAATTAAAACTGCCCGAACACTTTTCAACACTAGTGATGACTCTGTATTGATACCTTTAGGGTTCAATAAGGGTAGAGTCTTACATGCTTCATCCACTGCTTCTTATGCAGCAGATCTGGCGCTGAAAAGAACATGGTCTGCAAGCTTGAAGAGACATGTTGACGGAATGGAATTGCCATCGGGGAAACAATATGCCCTATATCCTGGTGTTATATTCAAAGTTCCTACTGGGACATACGAGTTGTCAGACCTACGTCATCTGTTGAAAAGTGAACTGAAAAAACTAGATATCGATTTTGGAATGCTCGTTAACTTGAACACACAACGTTGCGGTATAAAATGCACCAAACGCATCGATTTCAATCATGAAGATTCATTTTCAGAACTACTGGGATTCAAGTCAGACGACGACTTACCAAGCGACAAATGGAATTGGTCAGAGGGTATTGTACATGTGTTCAACGTACTAAATATTGGTATATCTGCGTCTTGTTGTCAAGGTGATATTCGTAATGGAACACCAACACATGTCATCTATCAGTTCACTCCAAATGTGGCACCTGGTTATAAAATGGTAGAAAACCCGCAATCTGTAACATATCATTCTGTGCTTGGTGATAAACTTGAGGAAATTACCGTAAAAATAATCGATCAAGATGGAAACCTGATCAACTTTGGAGATGAGATAATATCGATCCGACTTCATTTCAGAAGACGGACAGTATAAAAGCAGAGGTTGGAACGTTCTACCATTTATTACTTTACAGCATGTTGATCTTTCACCGCCGTCATCATCAACGCCTACATAAAAAGGACCTGACTGCTGAAAATAGTATCAGTTCAGCTGATACCTGCAATCGGAGAGGACATCGACTAACATCGGCCAACTATTACTTTCTGAAAAGTTTGGGATATAACGTCAATCCGGCGCAGCATCAACATGTTGGACGTAGACAGAAAACTCGATTTTGATGAGAGATTGACCAAGTTGGAATATCGCCCACATGAGCCATATGCCTCAGCTAGGTACAATCCATCGGATGAGATTATAATTCCGTTTTCACAACCCGGTGAATATACACTACCATCCAAAAGTTATTTGTATGTAGAAGGCTCATTATCAAAATATGATCGGTACACTTTGGCTCCGAACGCGATCGCTCACGCTTTTGATGAGATTAAGCTGTTTGTGAATGGTGAACTCGTGGATAAAACTAACTACCCCGGCATAACATCCAACATGAAGGCGTACGCAAGCTTCAGTAAATCGACTGTGAACGGACTTCATCAGGCTGGATGGATGATGCCATCTACCACTTCAGCAATGAACCCGTGTGTGGATTCTGACAGTGGAACATTTTCAGCATGCGTACCACTAAACACATTGATGGGTTATGCTGAAGATTATCAACAAGTCTTGGTAAATGTTCGGATGGAACTCGTACTCAACAGATCGGCATCGGATGCTAACATGATTATTCCACGCTTGCCAGCGGCAGCTGGCACTCCCTCAACCGGCTCACCTGAACTTTCCATCAAAAAGATAGTATGGTATATCCCGTACGTGACGCCTTCCGATAGTGAAAAACTAGAATTACTATCGATACTTGAAAAAGATGAGCCTATTATTATGGGATTCCGAAGTTGGAACTTGACCGTCTACCCAACCTTACCAACGAACAAGGCGATTTCATGGACATTGAAAAGTAGTACCGATGTTGAAAAGCCTAGATACATCATCTTTGGATTAAAAACTAATTTACTGAAAAATGTTGAAAAAAATGTAACACTTTTCAATCATTGTCAATTGACGAACTTTCGACTTCATATCGGCTCCCAGATATTTCCTTACAGCATGATGAATCTTGATTTCTCCTCTAAACGTGTGCCAATACTGTATCAAATGTACGCAGATTTTCAACGATCATACTACTCCAAGGATTGGTCTGAGCCAATGTTAACTTACGATGAATTCATAAACCTTGCCCCAATCGTTGTGATCGATTGCAGTCATCAGGTTGAATCAAGTACTGGGAACAATGTAGTGGACATTCGCATAGATTTTGAGGTTAAGGAAGAAATACCGCCCAATACCACTGCCTACTGTTTGATGCTCCAAGATACAATCATTAATTATTTGCCATTATCCGGTATTGTTCGACGTGGAATGTAATTTATATTAACGTAACTAATGTATTTATATTGAAAATGTAATACATATATTTACGAAATTAATAATTGAACTGGTTCATTATTTCTTTTACCTTCCCTATTTATGTGTGTGTTGTAAAATAATGAAGTTAGTTGAGAAAATGCGGTTCTTGAAGCAACATGTAAGGCTGAAGATTAGCGATGAGGCCGAAAAGGAAAAACAAGAAATGGGTTATATCGATGAATCTTATTTACCCCATGGTTCATTGTTTGGGAAAAATCCGATAAGAGGACTTATTTGCGGGCCATCCGGCTCTGGAAAATCGTGCACCATTCTTTCTTTGTTATTACATCCAAATGGATTGAGGTTTGAAAACGTCTACTTGTTTTCACGAACGTTGAATCAGGAAAAGTATCAATTTTTAAGAAGAGTTTTGGAGCCCCTTGCACCTGCCATTGGATATTACGCTTATGGTTCTTCAACAGAGGATGGTCAAGTAGAACTATTGAGACCAGATGCAATAAAACCTCATTCTATCGTAATATTCGACGATATTATAACGGAAGACTATAAGATTTTGAGAGAATATTTCGCCATGTCTCGTCATTTTGCACTCGACATATTTTTCTGTACACATAGTTACGTTTTAGTGCCTAAAAATTTGATTAGGATCAACCTTACAATGATTGCGCTTTTCAAAATGGATATACTGAATTTACGTCATATTTATGACGATCATATACAGGGGGATTTAGATTTTGAACAATTTAAAACTATGTGTTCGCGGTGTTGGGCGAAAAATAGCTTTTTATTAGTAGACCTGGACAGAGCCATGAATGATGGTCGCTATCGAATGGGATTTGATGTATATATATTACCCCGGAGCAACTTAGTAGATCAGTCAAAATGAAATTGGAGGAGGTGAAACATGTCACAGCCCGTCTAGTAAAAGCGCAAAAAGCGGTAAAGGAAAAATATAAACTGCTGAAACAGGGGAAAATTGAAACGAACATGGCTTTAGATCCTTTGAAAGATCTGTTTAAAGAGGTTGTTCACCCTCCTACTACGATTAATCCACCTGCACCAACCATCGCCAGCACCAATATCCGCCCACGTTTTTTGGTGAAACGTAAGCGCATTAAACGTAAAAAGATATCTCCTCAGCCACCGATTGAGAATGCTATAGAAAATGAAAAAATGGACACAGAAGAAGAAGATAGTTTGCCTGAAACGGAGGGGGATTATATCAAAACGGAGGAAGATGGATCTCAAATTATCTTTTCTAATCCCTCCATTCAACAAAATGTATCATCAACACCGCCCCCACCTACAAGTACACCAAGAAGGGATACACTAATTAGAAATGCGTTGAAGGAAGCTAGTAAAACCCCGGAAGGGGAGAGGGAAATTGAGACACAATTTCGTCAATTTCACTCATTTGCCAGACCTTTCTTACTCGCTCTAATAACGGGAGACAAGAAGGGCTTGGATTTGGATACTATATATGGACCCAAAGTTAATGCAAACGGTACTCTAAGTTTAGGGAACCGGGAGCTACATCTTGATCGTGACTATATCTACTTGGACGATAAAGTGAAACACCCAATAACTGAAGGATTACTCAATTTACTTTTCCTAAAGGCGCCAGATCCAGATACATACACCGCCATTGATCGTGCAAACTACAGAGATTTGATCGTGCACAGTGATGTTGCTCGACAGGGTTATTCAAGATTGAGACCGTACAATGTGAGCGGGTATAAGTATAAGTATCTACTAAAGGACTTACTCGCAATTAAAAAGACTGGAAAAGGATTTATTCGAGTAGTGAATGAACGACCACGATACGTCTACTTTGATGATCCTAACGAATTAGTCGATCGCCTACGTCTGTTGCTTGCTTCAAAACAAGCAGGAAATACTTCTCACGACCCTGAAATATTTTCCTTAATTGAAGAATTAAAAGAGTTGAACATAATCACTTGATAACCATTATCATGTCAGCGATCAGCAGATTTGGATCTCAACCCATGAAATTGTCTCCTCGCTCTACGGAGTCAAATATTTTGAACGAGTTGGTGAGCGAAATAATTGTAAAGGAACTGGATTCAGCATTAGAGGAACTAATAAAGAAAAATCATATTATATCAGCCAAGCCTAATGTAGTTGATTTTAATGAAAAACGATTGATTAATGTGAAACCTCCAATAAATACGTCAGATGTTGTTACACTAGGCTCACTCCCCTTCGTAAGAAATGATAAAACTCGAACTCTACATTTTGGAACATATCGTCTACTTGGCACCGGGGAGGCCAATTCACCTCAAGATTATGTTACGATATCTTACGCAAATAAACACTATGAAGCTAAGAAATAAGAAAATAATTTGCTATTGACATCAATGGGGAGGGGATGGTTGATTATAAAAACACGGGTCAGCAAGAGTAAGCCACTAGTATACAATCGCCATCGTCATCATCATGGACTCGTTAATGCTCACCAGCACATTCAACATTGATAGCGCCAAAAATCTACAGTTGATCGTTGGTCTGTCTGACTTGACTACAATTGTGATTGTGATAAGAAGACCTCGTGGGGTGGCGTTCTACATTTCTATTGATGACTGGGAACTGTTCAGTGAGAAGCTGCAGCAAGCAGATCGTAAAATTGATGCTACGTTTTTTCATGGAACACACATGTCTGCGTGTAGTACTCCGCAACAGCATTTGATACTAAGTTACCATCCGAACTGGCTGGATCGTCTCCTACATACTGAGCCTTCTACTATCACATTAAGTGCAAAGGCCACGTCCAGTTTGATCACTCTGATTCCAACTATAAACTGTGTTATGGATAAAATGAGAGACTTGACTGCTGTGAGTGGAGTCCATCATGATTTGGGAGCCAGCACTGCGAGTCAACCCCCACTAGATATGATTCAGATAGCGGGGTTTTATACGGAACCTGACCAACTAGACGTTTCCTCGCTTCAAAACATTTGAAACATCATCATCATCATGGTCGGGAGAAACTCCAGTACTTAGAGGATTCTTCAATCACAAAAGATGCGGGAATATATTTCAGCGCGTTTATTGTAATGAGCTACATACAGAATATTCAGCATTACACCACAGATGTTTGCCATCCAATATGTGAATAAATAGTGAAAATTGAACTGTTTTCATACTTCTTTTGCTTCACCCCATCCATTACTGACATTTTCATGGAAATAGGAAACTTTATTATTAGGAAACTTTATATTTTTCATTATTATATTTTTCGTTATTGATATAGGTACTTACCTCATACAATAGTCATGAAATGATTTGTTATCTTCCATCGGTATTTTTTTCCCTTAATCGATAAATGCCGTAGGAAACTTTATCACGAACCTTTATTAGGAGATAGTTTTCATTATTCATGGTTAGTGGTATACCAGCTTACAAACGCGGGTAATAATGCCTTATTAATGGGTCTTTCTTCTTCAAGGAACGTATTTATTAACATGTTTCTCATGTTCCGTTTATTCTTTAACCCCTGCAGAATATTTACGATCGATGGATATTTTCCAACAGTAGACAACGTTAGTCTTACATGAAAATAATAAACTTGATGGAACTTCAACAATGGTACATGTTTGGATTAAAACGTTATTTTATCGAACATTGCTCGGTACCTACGATGCTAAAAACCGCAAGATTGCTCACGTTGCCGACCCTGTGTCGGAGCAGGATGCCGTGACCTTGAAATATCTGAGAGGAGAGCTGATTAACTTGAAAAAGACCTTGATAGCCGAGTTGAGTGACAGTTTGAACAAAACGTCGGCGCCGACCGTTACCAACAGCAATGGTGTCAACATCGGTAAAGAAAGAAGTGATTAAGGAATTGCTTAAACCGGCCCGTATCAAGTATCCCAGAAGATCGATTTTACCCAGAGGCATTAATGATTTATGGCAAATAGATTTGGTTGAGATGATCCCTTACGCGAAGTTTAATAATGGTCACCGATACATTTTAACGGTGATCAATACGTTTTCCAAGTTTGCTTGGGCGGTGCCCGTGAAAAGGAAAAATGCGGAGGATGTCACCAAAGCCATGGAAAAAGTACTTTTATCAGCTAAAGTGGCTCCTGTCAACATCCAATCTGATAACGGGCGCGAGTTTTTCAATTCGCGTTTTCGTGATTTAATGAAAAAATGGAAAATAAACCATTACGGCTCATTTTCCAAAATAAAATGCTCGATCGTCGAACGGTTTAATCGAACTTTAAAAACGAAAATGTGGGCCGAGTTTCACGGTAGAGGAAAATACAGATTCGTAGACATACTTCCTCGACTATTGAACGAATACAATAACACTATTCATTCTAAAATAAAACGTAAGCCGTCGGACGTCGACTCGAGCAACGAAAAATATATTTTGGAAACATTTTTTACGAGACCACCACCACCACAGACGTCTAAACCGCATTTCAAACTTGACGATCCTGTGAGAATATCGAAAGAGAAAACAGCATTTTCAAAAGGATACATGATCAACTGGTCCCCCGAGATTTTCCATATACAAGCTATTCATCGCACGGTCCCGTACACTTATACGTTGAGAGATAAAAATCTTCACATCATCCAAGGGAGATTTTATAAAGAAGAACTACAAGCAGTCCGTCATGACGAAATATATTTAATTGAAAAAATTTTACGTAAACAAAAAGATAAAATATACGTTAAATATCTCGGGTTTGATGAAAAAGGCTGGATTCCTCGGACGTCGGCGGCTGTTGACCATTGAAGAAGAACACGTCAAAATCCAACAAATGTGACAGAAGAATGCAGCCACCACGGATTTTTTTCGTCGATCAACAATTTCTTCCTTTTATCCGTTTGTAAAGTTATCGTTATCTCTGACGAATGATACAAATTGTATTGCGTCTTTTCTCGATTCATTAAATAATGTATTATAAACTTCGCCTCTTTTTTCAACACATCCCAAATCCTCTGCAGTCTGCTATTGTCTCCAGAATGGGGGGTTACAACGAGTAAAACACATTATATATCACATTCATTCTTCTTCTTCTTCACTTATTGTTAATGGTGGGGTTGAACGACCGTTAATAATAGCTGATAATCGTTTTAAATCTGGTAAAATCAAGCGGACACTCCACCAAAATGAAGTACATCTGCAACAACACGGGACATCATATTCGCCCGTATTAACAGCTTTAAATTCCCAACAATTTGCTAAATGTCCCCCGTCGACTTCATAGTCTCCTTCCAATTGGTCTATCGTATCTAGGATAGTATCGTGCCTTTTAATAATATTCAACAACATTTCCACGCGTTCCTTGCTGGCGAGTAAAGGGTTGTGTCGCCGTAGATTAAGAAGTTCTTTGTATTCTTGAGACGAAATCAAGTCTTGAAACGTTTGCATCGTTGTTATTCTCATCGCGCTGTGGTACGGTCAATGGTTGGATTCATACTAAACTAGCTTCAACGATAATATTGCCCAGTTTTCTCTTACCCCTCCCTCCTCTTCCTCATCCATAACTGTCTAGCTTTTACTCCCTCGAAAACCTCCCGACTTCTTACTGGTCCTTGACGTTCGAAATATTATTTCTCGGACTCAACGTCGCCGTTGTATGATTCACGTTTTCGTATTTTTCCACTCACCCCTCCCCTCCCCTCCCCGCCCCTCCTTAGATGGGTCCTCTGCTCTGGCTACAGCCCCCCCACCCCACCACCTCACCCTCTGAGCTCGTCCTAGCCTTTGATTGGTTTAGCCCGTGCCGTGCAGTGTGCCGTGCCAGGTCCGGCTGAACCGGCAAATATATACAACACTTT
Organism: Leptopterna dolabrata; assembly: GCA_954871275.1. Taxonomy (NCBI): domain Eukaryota; kingdom Metazoa; phylum Arthropoda; class Insecta; order Hemiptera; family Miridae; genus Leptopterna; species Leptopterna dolabrata. The sequence continues at coordinate 136,736,165 of OX940974.1, read as the reverse complement.
CTCTAATTGATAACATGATGGTATAGATCACCAACATAGACAAACCCTTCCACCACGTTAAGGTACGAGCGAAAAGAAGGGGGAAATTGTACACGTAATTGGGTCTGAAATTTGTGCATGCGCAATGGCTACGATTCATGCGATTGTTATGAAATTGATCCACTAATTCATAGACCGTATCTACCCTACCCACCAAATTTGAGCGAAATCGGACCATTGGTTCGTGAGAAATTGATTACCTCGGATTTGTTGTATGCGCATGCGCATCGGCCTCACCAGTCATCCGAACGCGATGAAATTCATGGAGACCATATAAAGACCTACACCCCAGCTACCCACCGTAGTTGGATAGTAACTCAGATTTCGCGTTTGTGCTTGCGCAGTGGTCATATCTATCATCCGATCCTTCTGAAATTCTCATGGGACCATCTGGGAGCTACACCCAACTAGGTACCCATCGAATTTTGGCCAAATCGGGTAATTTATTCGTGAGAAATGGCTACATCGGATTTCGCATTTTTGCATGCGGAGTGGCTATACAAATGATCCGATCGTTGTAGAACTCGTAGGGGACCATCTGGGCCGTCTGCGTCATTGCACCCCTCTCATCTGGGCGGGACCCCAATGCACGGTGTGACGTCACTGGTGCACAAAACTTATAAAAATCGCAGAATAAAAACTACTTATCGTAGGATAGTTCGTTTCGTGCCGAAGTTCTCAGGATGGAATCTACATTCAGTTTAAAGAATAAAAGTAGATTTTTCAGACCCATGGACAGCGCTCATTGAGGGAGTTGTACGTGCGGCAAGGATTTGCGGATACACAGACAGAAACCCGCTCCAAGTTTGTTCAGAAAGCTCGAAAACGTGTAACGCGAGTTGAAATTTCAATTGTTGAGACCAAAAAAAGTTTCTCTCAAAAGCGAAAACAAAGCTACCCTGGTTGAGTAGGTAGCAATATAATATGTACGAGTATATAATATATAATTGTGATAGGTATGTCCAAAATTTATAGTACCTGGATGAATATTTGGAAATATTTCTTGATTTTTCCCGTTACAGAGCATTCTGAATCCATACCTAGATTTAATAAAATTCCTCGTTTTGCCAAAGTGTTTGTAACAGCAAACAAAATGATGAATTCGAATATGAGCCATCATCAAAAACAAAATTGGGTGAAATTTGAGTTTTTTTGAGTCATCGATGATCCGTAAATGGCTAAAATTACAAAAAATATTATAGGCAAATTCTCCAAAAGTGGTATGAAATAGTGACTCGAGATATTATTAGATTAATTCAATATACAACAATTTTTTTCCTCGAAAAGCGGGTGAAATTTTGGAGTGGGTTTTTTGGAATAATATCATCATAAATAGCCTTGAGACACCAACATCGAACATTCTCCCGTATGCTCATGCTGCACGACTGGAACTTTTTGTTTATTTTCTCGACAACTTCTCGTAGCATTCGTATTACTGCTCTCCGTTTTAAGGTATAACGCATCTGAACCTTTTGGCTCGAATTTTCCCAGAAAACAGTCCTGTTTTCCGTTAACTCCATGCAAGGTACATTGGGGGGGGGGGGGGGGGGATTGGGTACTGGGACATTCCATTCAGGGGAATCTTGGGGAAGGTTAAATGGAGGTCCCAGTAAATTCATTGCGTTTAAGTGTTTTGGTAACTACAATATGAACCGCCTGGTTTTTTTAGTGACGAAGGACCTGATTATTCGTAAAAAGTAAGAATGAGAGTGGTACATTCGTTTGGATCAACTGAGCTGAAGCTGCGTGAAACAAGGGCGGCTCAATTTGGACGGAAAGCATGCGGTTCGGTGAGAGTGAGGAGAGGAGCGTTTGAAGATAACAGGCCATCATAATGAAAAGGGGTGTCGAGAGAAAGCGTTACCTCCAGTGGGATGAGTGAGTTATCAAGGTCTGACGAATCTCCGTTGCGGAAGCCACAAGTATTGCAAACAACCTCTGGCATTCTCGGAAACGGGCCACGGACGCTGTCTAGCTCCTTTTACCCATACAATGTTCACAGAAACGGCGATGATGGGACTCTGAATGATTTCAAATCCGTATCGTAAAACTGACAAGAGTTGATGACATTTCTGAATTTTGACTGACCAGTTCAAGTCTCAGCTCCCTCCCACGGAATCTCTTACGGAGAAGTAATTTTTCATTGTTGCAGTTATACAGGGTTTCTCGATTTCGTACTTTCAACTAAGAATCTGAGCATGAAATGTGGGCGAATTTTTTCACTTCGAAAAACAGGAACCCCAAATGTCTATGGTAGATTTGGATTCTATACAAAATCGCAAAAAGGAATGACCATCGCTCGATTCCTTCAGGCGGCCACAGCGTACGTATTTTGGGCCCGTTATTTATCGTCTCAAAAGATTTAATTTTCGTAACCCCCATATACCGTACATTATTTTCAATTAAATTCCAATGCTGAATGGCGTACTTAGAGAAGTCAATTGTTATTTTTGAAGACTCCAGCGGAAAAGTGGGGTGGGTGGCTTTCCCTCCTAATATGTCCTGGACGTTTGAGGCAACCCCATCGATTTCCTTGTGAACAGCCCAGAATACCGTTGAATACCTGACGTTCCTGTTCACACTCGAAGTCTGATACCACCTCTCCGACCATCTTGTTGACTCCCACGTGGTTCCCATCAGCGTGAATGTCCTACAAGGTTCCAGCAAGGCCCACTTTATATTTCATCTGAAATGAAAATGAAACCTTAATGAAAGTCCTTGGTATAGAAAAACTTCTCTTCTAGCGAATTTTCGAAGAAAAGGAAGCTATTGTTCTCGGTCCAAAATTTTTAAAACTCGAATTTCCGAAAGATTTTTATACCAAAATCCGTTTCAGACCATCCTGAATTCACTGCCGAAAGACACCAAAAATTATATGTATATATATATATATTTATATATATATTTATATATTTATATATTTATATATTTATATATTTATATATTTATATATTTATATATGTATGTGTCATTCCAGACGATAACTCTCGAAAGAATTGAGATAAAAAGTTCAAATCTGCACGAAAAATCTGTCTTGGCAATCGACAGGCTAAGTTCGAAGATGGGCAGAATCGGGTCACTCTAAGGGGGAGTTTTGGGGAGTTTTAGGGGGGGGGGGGAAATTACCCATAAATTCCCAAAATGAAACAGTCTGACAAGTGACACCTCATTTTAAAGGTTTTTGTACGCTGAATACGATGGTGAAATCAGAATTGCGATATCTCATTCCATTCTCAAACTGGAGCACTTTGAAGATGAAGGAACGTGGTTATTTCTTGAGATGTTCTTCCTGGTTCGTCTGCTCTAATCTGATAACGGAATGGGATATCGCAATTCTGACTTCACCATCGTGTTCAGCGTTGGAAAATCTACAAACCGAGGTGTTACTCGGCAAAAAATGGAACAAAAAATTTGTTACGTATCCAATACAGGCTCTTCTGGTATTCAAAACATTTTTGATTTCCCCCTCCCCCACCTTCCACCCCAAATTTTACTTTGCGTAAAACTACTCCTGTTTTAATTTTGTATGGTATCAAGTTGGGAAAACATTGGCCGAAAATTAATTTTCAGAAAATTTTAGGCGGAGGAGGAAGATGCCGAAAACTTCGAAAATTCGCTCTTATAGCCATGCTGCATGACTGTGGTTTTTTTTTCTTGTTTTAAGCACCAACTTTGTTAACTTGACAACCGACCTCCTTTTCCTCTATCCCAAAATCTATAAAATCTACCGAGAATTATTTTCGTCAAAACGATCGTAAATTAGGGCTCTCTCATGTCTATGATCCATCAAATCTACGAATTTCGCAAAAACACATTTTATCCGTTCCAGTTCAAATTTCCCCCGAAACCTTGGAATGTGGGCATAATTTTATAAGCAGACGTATCGCGTATGCGCATTTATTTTATTTTTTTAAATGAAAGTAGATTCCATCTTGAGAATTTAGACACCAACCGCACTGTCCTACGATAAGTATCTTTTTCCATGATTTTTCAAAGATTCCAGTAACCTTGACGTCAGTGCACCCATCTCGCATGGACGGGTGAGCCTTGCCCACTTTGACGGCAACATTGCTGGAAAAAAACAGAAAAGGACCTGATAGTATTGGTAAGGGCACTTGGCGATTTGGGTATGTAACTGAATTTTGAGAAAACAAAATTTATGACATTTACAACGGCTAATTCACCAAATCGAAAAAGAACTATACTCTACTCATCGTAGGACAATGCGGTTTGTGTCAAAGTTCTCAGAATGGAATCTAGATTCATCAAAAAATACATTTTACAAAACCGCTTTAGTGACTCATGCGCATACCCCAGAGAATACCAAACTCACCTCCTAATCCAAAAGAAGTTTGCAAAACATCGATATAACCTGAATAAAAAAAGAAACTTAAAAAAAACACTGCTTCGAGTTCCTGAAGACAATTTCGAGTAGAAAATCACTCGCAATTGCTTGAAAATTGTCAACTCAAACCGTGTTTTTTTCAACTTGGAAATACATAAATCCATGTAATATGGTGAGATGGATGTTTTTAAAATTTGGATGTGAGAGTTGGAGTTTCAATGCGTATTGCTTGCATTGCCATTGGAGTGCCCGCTTTTCGTGAGGAATGGCATTAGTTATTCAGCGGTGCTGCTGCACTTAGGTACCCGTCCTGGATGTATCCCTCGCCCTGACAACATTATGTGCTGCCTCCCCAATCTGCATCTGAATTTACCTGTTTTGGAAGACCAGAACTGGGTATTGGCGTCTGGACGCCTAATCCTTAATCATTGCGTGGTGGGGTGTACCCTGTGACAAGCTCCGAAAGCTTCTCATACTATGTACAATGAGTCACTGTCAAGCGGATCAGAGAGGAAGACAGTTCTCCTGAGAGTTTTTATCTAGGGTCTTCATGTGACCAAAACAGTGGTGTTGAGGTTGCAACTAAGCAGGTAGTATTTGACCTACCCTTTGCCAGTTCGTTGTTATAATACTTGTGTTGAAACCAACCTTACGTCAGAGAGTTGGGTATGGAGATGATATTACTAGTGGGTCCGCTGATCAGGTGCCTCGCGCAATTTGGAAAATAGGCTCAAAATCCGCCTATTTACCACTTTCATTAATAGGTATTTTTCGTAAAGCGTTGTGGCTAAATATTTATCTGTCGCTGTAAAGATGGTTGATAGAGCTTTGAAAGTTGAGTTATTCGGACTGCTGGAAAAAATTAATAGCTATACCAAGCACACATTTTTCTGACAAATGGCACCACTGGTACCAGCGTGGTGCCGTTCTCTGACACCATGGTGGCACCAAAAACGTTACAGCAAATTCTGGAGGCCTAATGTCAAAATGTCAAGTCAAAATACCAAAAATTGCGGCTTGTAGCGTGGTACAGACATACATACATAGATGCATACATATTATATTATTATATAGGTATATATTCACTCGCAAATGTCGCTCGACTCTATGAAAGAGCATCACTGGCGCTCGGCCACCAGTACAATTCATACAATTGTTACATAAAAAACGAGTGTGTAATTGAAAGATTATGTGTCATTGAACAATTTATGCATGCATTTATCTTGGTAATAGCCCTTGGCAACGATTTTTCATTCATGAATATAAAAGTGTGCAAGTTCCCCATGACACTCTTTCATATTCAAACATATTCTTATAAATATGACGATTTTTACTGATGAACCCTTGTGTCTGGAACCAGTTGGTAATTATTAATTTGTTAGCAAACTTGGAAGCTATTGAGTGATTTTCGGACCTCACCAGGTTGAATATTATAAAGGTGGTGAACGAGGCCCAGAAACATACATATCCATTTTCGTTTATTTGGAACTTGCGGGAAGATACTCTATGGAAGCAAATGGCAACATAAGGGTGCATAGCTCGTAATAAATTACGAACTGTTTACTTGCGAGAATGAATGTATTTTAGCTATAAATGTTTAATGGCTAAAAATGACTGCTACGTTGGCTATACAATTAAACTAAGCTCATTTAGAAGGGGATTACATTAAAATATCTCCACAATCCATCATCGATCACCATCCTCAACCCAATTCTTGTGTATTTAGTATCTACTAGTATTGTCGATAATACCAGTGAATGTAAATTATCTGAATTTGTTATTGAATATTGCAGAACATGAATCACAAGATACTAGACATTCCGTTTTGAAAATTTAAAAAACCACACGCCATAAATAAGAGATCTGCATTCAGCAAAGTGCACAAGATTCACTATAAAAGGATCACATCATTCTGTAATTAACAGATTTAATAATAATTGTGTCGAAATGGATTGGTCACAGTACAGAATGGTATTTCACACATCTTACTTCTTATTTCCTTAATTTTATTTTTCATGTATTCTGGAAGCAATAGCGCTTGCATACAAATTTTCAGTGCGTATCCCACCTTAATGCAAAACATGTTCACGCTCATAAAATGGAGGATTTCATTATAACTGAATATTGTACCCTTAAGGCAGACAGAAACTGAAAATAACTATAGTCGTATACTCTTAAAGATATGTATCTTGTAAGTTGGTAGATATGGTCTCGTAGGTCGGTATCTTGCTCGGATAAGGAATAAATTGGTTACTACACTCGCCAAAAACTAATAACTGGCAGCAGACACGTCAATTTGTGAATTTTCTAGGATTCTTCACGCCGATTTCAGGATATTTTTTCCCATCGTTTCAGGATTTCATGATATAATTTGAAGTTATCGCATTTTTGGTTTATTACTTAATAAGAATTATGACCGGGAAAAAATCTTCAGTAATATTCCTCCAAAATTGATCCAATTCATTATATCGAACATACATCATCCATTTTTCAATAGGCTCGATTGAACTATTTCGAGGAGGGGGATAGCTGATTGATATCGACATCAATAACTCTCAACTGGGAACGGTGGAACGTACAACAGGTAAATAAGTTGGGGGCAAAGTTTCATACAGGATTCAGGGCTAAATGGATTCTTCAGCTCGATTCCTTACCTCCAATCGTTCTTATCAAAGACAGTATACTTGTTCAAATGTCAAACGCCAAATTCGTATTGCGAATTCCATCAAGGCGCTTCCGTTCGTTTCCGAAGAAACTTTTTAGATACAAACCTCCTTGATGTATGTAATTTCAAATAATTATTAGGGATTATTTATAGGAATATAGGAAATATTCCACCTCACATAACTACCAATTTGTACATAGTAAATAGTACAAATTGAGAACTCCCCATTGCCTTTTGATGTCTGAGCTTGCCACTATACTAGGTCAAGCTTTCGAGTTGCTCCGGCAATCCCTCCTGCCCGGGTGGGACGTGGCCTTCCGTTCTGGCGAATTTTCGAAAAATACACCATTGCAATTGGTTCCAAATTTAAATAATAATTTTAGTACCTAAATGGGTTTTTGTAAATTATTTTATATTATTTCCCGTTTCAGGGCATTCTGAAACCATCCCATGAATAATGTCTTGGGATATTAATCTATACTTGGATGTTAATAATATATATGTATAGTATATAGTATGGTAATGTTTCCTTCCAGACGATATCTGACCTTGCCTACGAAATAAAAAAATCCAAGTTTCACCAAAATTAGTGCAATAGTAAATGAAATGATGAGTTTGAAGTTTTGCAGTTTTCAACAACCAAAAGAGGGTGGGTGTTTTTGTGGCTATAAAATCAGTAAAAATGGTTGAAAATCACTCGGAATTATATAAAATCACCAGAAGTAGTATACAGGTAGAATGGGGATTCGATAAATAAAGAGACTATTTAAATATTAAACAATATATTTTCTAGAAAAAAATGGGTCGAAGTCGAGTTTTTTAGGGGGTTAAATATCGCTAAAAATGTGTGAAAATGACTGAAATCACAAAAATTGGGAAAAATAGGGCAATTTTTTTTTCCTCAAACCATTCGGAATAATTAAAGGTTTAGGGGTCTAAAATTGCTGAAAATATCTAACTTCGAAAATTCGCTCATATAGTCATCCTGTATGACTGTAACTCTCCTTTGTCCCTCCCCATAGACCCAACCCATAAAATTAAAATTAAAATTAGAATAGTCTGATGGGTGTAATTTGCCTAACGGGAAAACGAAAGAAAGACGTAAAGGGAAACCAATTCACTTTTTATTATACCGGTTTTTCCATTATGTTGAGGGATAGGTAGTTACCAGGTTAGGGCAGGTTAGTTACCGTAGGTGATTCCAATGATCCAGAAATTCAGAAATGGGCCGCGAGCTCTTTGTACAAACCGGTAGGTTAGTGTCATTTAATAAATCGCAGCTGATTTGTTTTTATACAAATAGATCTATTTGTATAACAACCTACCCATCCTGCAAGAAAATTAATGAATTGGAAATTAAATGGAGGAATACGTTATTTTTGTTTTCTAACTGGAATTTAAAAAAATATTAAACAAATATTGATACATTTGTCTCCAGTAGCATATTAGTCGAAGGCTCATAAAATAGTTTTGGGATTGTTTACTATGCATTCTGTATAGATAATATGCCAAGCGAGTTCTAATTGTTGGCCGAAACGTTGCATTCACTGTCTGGCCTTAGGATACAATATTCAACAAATTGATTAGCACGGATTTTAATTTTCACATTGCGTGACAGATACCTAAGCAATAGGATTTGTCCATACATCACTCGATTCCGCCCTGCATGAGATATTGCACCATGGCATGGGGTGTTAAATAGAAGGTAGATACTGCATGGAAGGCGTCATTAGGTACCTATACCTGAATCAACACGAGAATTCTCATGGTATAATAAACAATTCGGAATTTGCATCAATATCGCTCATTTGCAGCGTGAAATGAGTAAATATTTACCGTACAAGTTTCCACTTTATCCGTAATAATCCAAGGATCCACTTTACATTTTGAAACAAGTTGCACACATTTTTGCTGACCGCTGTTTGCTACTTACCAATTCATAACAGCTTTCCCGACTATGAACCACCATTTCCTCAAATTCACCTTTTAAAATTAACGCATGTTTTCATACGCTTTCTCATACGATGATTTCATAAAGGGTTTGAATGTAGTCTTTTTTTCCTTTCATTTCTGCTTTCTGAATAACCTTCATAATGCCAATAAGAATATTTCAAACATAATTTCTTTGGTAAGTTTCATTTCCTCGACTCGACAAGGAGACTGATGGTTGGGTATTTTTGTTTTAAAGCATCCATTTTACAATAAGGTGTATATATTCATATTCGCGAAAGTAGAAATTTAAAGCATAAGGTGATGATATACATTTTTGTACAACAAAATACAAAAATAGCTCTTCATAAGGGTATTCAATCCTGAATCCTGATCCTGGATTCAATCCTGTATTCAATATCAGAAAAAGGCATTTGAGTATAACATTTAAAAGGCTAATTTCTCAAGTAGTGAGAGCACAATTAACTTACTATCTCACAGAACTCGTTGTCACTAGCAAATCAAGTAGGCAGGTACATAATGAGAGCGGTTGCTTTCCGTGTTGGAACAAAATCATCAGGAGAATGATAGAGAATACATGTGTACTTAAGGTCAATAATGTCACCCTATCAACTCAAGTCAGTCTGTTGGATTTATGCGGCCCTGTTTATATGGCCTGCACCGTGGTTTCCTACATTTTCTCCACTCCTCCTTTATGCTAACAGGGACTAGCTACTGGAGAGACGACGTAGTAGGGTAGGTATTCTCTCGACTTGACGATACTGGTCTTGCCGCCGGAACTTACCGTGAATTCTATACTGAAATATTATCTTTACAAAAAATTAGATATACTTAGATAGGTGGATGATAACTAAGCGTTTGTATGTGAAGTAGGTGAAGGAAAAGTAGGTATCACCCATTTTAGTAAAGAAAAATTCACTATAGTAGTAGCCTCTATTGTACTTCAGTCAACTATTTCCCGTTTTATTTAGAGAAAACTAGGTACTTGACAGCCTTGGTGATTGTGAAATTTACTACCTACTTACCAACATTTCTGCATTCTATCATACTCGTAGATGTATTTTTAGTGAAGCTATTCAGACCGCTTTATGAGATCGTTGTAGCCAACCCTCAGTCATTAGTTTCGTTGCTTGCCAAATTATTATTAGTTTATTAATTGACCAGAGCAAATGTAGAAGAGAAAATTAATGCAAAACAAAAAATATTCGAAGACTGATTGGCCGTATGTCTGTGGGGTGAGTAGCTGGAGGAGTTTCGTGCGGAGATAACGCGAAGGGACCAAGAAATCCTGGCCATGTCAGCAAAGATGAAGACCTTAGAAGAGCAGCATCAAGACTACCAGAGGCACATAGCTGTTCTGAAGGAGTCCCTCTGCGCCAAGGAAGAGCACTACAACATGCTTCAGGCAGACGTTAGTAAACTTCATCATTCCCCTCAAGAGGTTTACATTCCAATTCATTCTATCTATTCGACTATTTATAATGCCCCCTCTCCAACGTCCCCTACCCTCAACCTGATTATTCGATTTCATTCCTCATAAAAACATGATCACCCAACCTAGTGCAAACACCTCCTCCATGCGAGACGAGTGGCCCTTTCCTTTTACACATAAGAGGCGGACTCACCTAATTTCACCTTACAGCTATCACACAAACCATGAATAAGCAACATAATCAGTTACCACTGTCACAGAAAACATTTATACCGCTTCAAAATGCTAAATATTTAAAAACATGCAATGTCAGAATCGAGTCGTATTATTTTGCAATACGTCGAGGTCGATGGTCCAACAGACAAGGTAGAGATGGCTGTAGGTTTCTAGTTAAACCATTTCACATGATGCTCTGGCTGATCTACGAAAAATGCGTTTGACCGCAAGAGGCTGGAAAAGGATCGGGCGAATTTCGTGATCGGAAATAAAACTGTTCGAAACTACTATAAATGCCAGCGCCCGATTGCTCTTGCAGCAAACACTCTTTTGTAAAGCTCATTTTCCATAAGGGGATTATCAATAATTATTGATGACGGTAACATTTCTGGGATCAAGTTGTAAAACTGTAGCAAGTATTTTGTTGGTGTCAGAATCCCTACTCCAAAACATGGCATGTTGACGTCGTCCATAGTTGATTTCTGTGAACTGAGTCTACAATCAACACGATTGCACCAGTTGATCAAAACCATCAGAGTCGAATAAATAAGTGATGGCAAAATATTTTCCGATGTTCAAAATGTTTTCCGTTGTTTTGAAGTCACGTCGGTTTGAAAACATGCAAGTTTCTCACCACTGTGACATTGCTGACGGTGAACGGTACTAATATCTCGGTTCACTGTATTCCACACCTGACGAGTAGTAATACCGAAGTAAACTGGAAATATTTGATGATAGGAAAGTGGGTAAAGTTTTATCCGCAAATAATGAATTATAGCAGCACATTATGAACCTCTCAACTGGAGAAGGCGCGGCCGATTTCTTCCACTACGATAGGCCCACCCGTATTTATTGGCATTACACAGGTGCTCATCATGTCGCACCTATTTTGTGTTGTTAAACACAGCAAAACACGCTGAACACTGCGATGAGCATGTTGAAAGACAGCGAACACATGGGATCTAATATAACGAGCGCAACGACAAGCATGGGTTCATTATCCGGGGATAAAAAGGCGCTCGACTTGTAGCGCATTCTGAACCTGTTTTCATGTGTTTCATGGCCGTTATCATCGAACATGTGCGCATGATAACGTATGTCAAAACTGAATACCATACAAGGGTACCTGATGGCTGAAGCTTTAAATTAACTGCTTTTCTAATTAAAATCCGGTTATATTCAAGCGTTGCACCCATCAATTTCCACAGAACACAGATGTTTGGAAATAAGTTATATAATCCAAAATATCCAACTTGCTTGTGTTGCGTAGGTAGGTTCGGCTGCTTGAAACAGTTGTACGTAAGCGCGGTGATGAAATGATTGCCTGATCTAATTGTCTTTAATACTCTAATGATATGAATATAGTATTTACTCTCAGGCCCTCTTGACCAAAAGTAATTATCAAGGTTCGTAGCATGATTTAGCGAAGTCCCGATTTATCGACCAAGTACTTAGGTTGTCTGTTGGACGGAATATGAAACTCCAAGCAATTTCAACACCTTGTGGAAAAACATCCAGTTGGAGTCAATAAGTAATATATAACGATTTCTTCCCTTACTAGAGACCCCACTCGTCTTCATTGGCGTTACATACCTACTCAACATATCACACCTATTTTGTGTTGTAAATTTTTTCATTATCATTGCATTGATATTATGTTCATTTCAGCATTCGCAGTTTTTCTTTAGCCCTTCACAATTGCCACTCTGAGGGAACTTATCAAATCATCGAACTATTGAACATATCAGAGGACTGGCTACATGATGTTATTAAGGTGTAAAGTTAGGAATCATGTAACTCCATCTCAGCCACAACTCCGATTCAGGAATTCAATATTTTATTCTCAAAATAATAATTAGATTATTATAAACTATATATAAACTAGTTGGTTGTAAGGCGCCCCAACAACCCCCCCCCCCCCCCCTCAATAATCCTCATCCCCTTCTCCACCAACCTCATCCGCCCCTTCCCACCACCATTCATCCCTCCCCGCCCCTCCACAACCCTCACACTTCCTCTCCGCCACACAATTCCCCCCCCCCCCCCACCCAACACCATCAGTGTCTCAGAGTCTGTGAATCGGGGGGGGGGGGGGGAGGGCAAACATTAAGGCATGATCCGTAAAATGTAGGACCAACAAATGAATCGTTCATGATCAGAGTTTGTCATTTAAGTTATCATTATTTTATGTTATCTGTAAACGTTAAAAGAGAAGTTAACATTTACGGTCAAGAATAAGAAATGTTAACAGTAAAGAAATGGCTGTTACTTTACTTTACTTTCAAAAGTAAAGAAACTAAAAAGGTAAAAGTAAAACAGTTTGGACGGTATTGTAAACAAAACGCATTGCTGATAGGTAATTTAAGACCTGATTGGGAGAAAATTTAACGGTTTTGAATCTTTTGATTTTTTTCTCCAGGTGTACCTAACCATGGTAACCTACTTTGTCCCCATTGCAAAAGATATTTTGAGCTAAACGAAAGCTGTTAGCAAGAACTAGAACATTAGTGCCCAAATCTTCATATACAAACGCATGGTCGATTATGATAAACCATAGCACGAATGGAAGTTTGTGCTCTGGCAGATAAATGTGTTTACTCTGCGACTGTGTGACTTCATCGGATTGCATAACAGTTAGAGAGGGAAGCGCCAGATTCATTGGGAATTTTAGAAAAACTAGGGTTTTCAGATAATTGTTTTGAAACGTTCCGCCGAACTCGGCGTCATGAGTTACGATTGGAAACAATTACAATTATCAACGTCCTCAGATGAATCGATCATTAGCAGTTTGAGATTTCAGGACAACTGCTTTCATAGGACTCGTTTGCAATCATTGCTCTGTATGTTAGAGCATTTGAAGTTCACTTTTCAGAGCCAAATATTAAGTTACTTAGTACTATTTGTACATATTCCAGAATACAGTACAGTAGGATCCCAGTCTATTTGTGGAGCGTTGATAATTGCATTACCCCCAAAGGCGCGCTTTGCCCACTGTCTCCATCAGCACACTCTGGCACTTTCTGGACTCAGGTGGACGCTCAAGATTATGTCTGGCAGTGCACGTTGGAATGGGCTTTGTGGGGGCAAACTGGTACTTGTCCCAACCACAAAGTTGCAGAGACATTTTCGTCCTAGTGCACTGTTTGAGAAGCCGGTACTCCTAGTTGGGAGGGTAGTGAGTGTACTATGCACCTCCACCTCCGCCCAGTCCCCCAGCAACTGCATTGTAGGGGTGCACTCAATGGGCTGTTCTACTGTCATTCAAGTGAAGGGCACAAAAGAAACAGAAAGAGTCGAAAGTGAGCTCGAGTGAACCCGCAAAGGTTGGTCCAGATGGCGAAACTGTCACGTAGCACCTCTCGACACGTCTACTTACACTTCCAAGTGGTGGTCGTAGCGTGAAGAGCTGACCCTCCCCACATTTGCTCGAGTCTTACTGTCATCACTCAACTCCTCCACAGCTGATCATGCAAATACCCCACCGACTTTTTTCTCTTCTGTCGGTGATGAACCAACTGGGTAAGTGTGAAAAATTGAAGTTCCGTTGATAACATTCTCTTGGAATGAATGTTAAAAATATGCTAAATACTTCGAAGGTTGATGAGACAAAGGTATCAAATCATAAGATCTAGAGCAAGCGAACCAACAAAAACACGTTTAAATAGTTCACCTGGAGACCTGAAAACATTACGCCACACACTCGCTTTTTTCATAATCCTAATTTCATACTCCTCATTTCACTAACCAACCGAGACGGAGGACCTACATCACCAAAACCGCTCACAAAACACAAGGGCAGGGGGGGGGGGGGGGAATTTTCAACATTTAAGGGTTGAACATTCAGTCAGAGCCATTTGGATAATTAGAAAATTCATGAGTTTCAAGGATATATGGCAATAGTAGCCATGAAACAGTCATAGAACAGTCATTTCAAACTAAATAGTTCAAAAATGATTTGGAAATATATAAAAGAAAATAATGCGTTGCACTGAATGAACACCGGGTTTCTGGTTCCTACAAAAGGAAAATCTGTCCTTGACATGTAGACTTATCGAGGTACCTATTCATAAGTTAACCGTTATTTCGACCTGACAAAATGTCATTTCAAAATTTTTCATGTGCAGTACCAACTGGTCGAGACTCAGGTAGGCGAATACATAACAGCATCGCACCTCAAAGGCCGACTTTGAACATTTGCTTGTGTAAAACCTGCAATATTTGGTCTATAAAAATCCGAATCAATAGGTGAGCGTTGTAAGGTTACTGCGACCGTCGCTTCAACTCTAGAACGATATGCAAATACGAACCAGGCCATCAGACTCTAAAGCAAAACTTTAAAAATAACTAAGAAAATGCGCTTGGTTTTGAAGCATAGGTACCTTTTGATTTTCGTATGAAAGTGACAGTTCTGGGTTATTATTTTCAAGGGTGCACACCATAGCCGCCAATCATTGTTCAAAAGCAATACATGCTGCTAATCTCTGCCCAGTGCATTATTGTGACTGCAGCAGTGATAGAGATACTCTCTGATATGTTTCTATTTTCTCATCAAGTTTCTCCGAAGTCATGTTTTTCATGGACTACTTACATATAAATGGTACATTGTTGTCCTGACCAGAGTTCGCTCGATTTCTGTTCGCTCTACTTTCACTCGCCTCTCGTGACTCAGTGCAGTTAGTAATAGCAATACTGAACAATGTAAATCTGAAGCTTACAATGAATCAAGACTCTGAAGTCCGAAAATAAGTATTTATTTATATACCTATGACATTCCTGCTATTTTGTTGCTAATGTTTACAACAATTATTTATTATTCGTGAATGATTCAAGGTTTCTCAAGTCTTTTTGTTGACAACTTACACATGGCGACTTCTGTAAGTCATTCGTGGTTTTAGAATGTGATAGCTCACAAGTGTCCTATCAACGTAAGAAATAAGGAAATTATTATTTATTGGTGCTTATGGTGTGTTTAGTGATGTCCAAAAAGGATGGAATTTACCGCAAATAAACCGTCCCGACCTCCTTACCCCCTCAAATGTTTCGCCTATCTAAAATTGACAAGGAATTTCCTAATTCGGCATGTGCGTACCTTTCGAGTCGAGGACAATCCTAGACACCTTCGGTAAATGTTCACAGGGGTGAAAAAAATGGTGGTGAATTTTTCAAAAATTAGAAGCTAGGAAACTTTCCTCAGGTGAGAATAGGAATGAGTGAATATAAATAGGTGAGAATATTAATGTTCAGTATACCCTAAATTATTCCTTGATCCACCCCACCTCTGCTGCAAACTGCTCTAAGTCCTTATGCTCACCTCTAACCGGATAATATTTATGCAAGCAGCATAGCTTATGCCTAACATTATGCCTGCTAAGTGCGCATTATTTTGCCAGCTAGCTATGCTGAATTCAGTACAAGTTAATAATTTCCCTCTATGTATCATCATTCGTAAGTAGTGTTATGCAGGACAATTTGCAACTATACGCATTAGATCTTGACAGAGATTAGACGTTTGCATAGGTAAATAAATAACTCGAACTCGTCAACACGTCACTAAAAAAGGTTTAAAAACAATTTGTTGAAGGCCAGCTCTAATAAATATGATAATCACAAGCATTTCATTCAGCGGGGTAATACCATTAAGTATGAAGTTAAGGTATGATGAAACTAATAAACCTGGAATATCATCACGTCAAATGATGGGCTTCTATGATAAGCGATAAGGTAAGGTACTCATATCTCAAGTTGAATAGTATTCAAAGGTTAAGCATATTGTTGAGTAATGCATGCATTACAGGGGAAGCCCACTGGACAGTGTGTAGATTAGATAATTGTATTGCAGTTATTCAGACTAGATTATCCAAATTAACTCAATACTGCATAATAAATCAAAACCAAAATCGATTATAGAAAGAGCCATTGAAATATGATGAAAATTGTGGCCTGATTGTCAAAAAATATGTTGATCTCCCGCGGGCTCGAAAAAGTCTTACTGGTACCTCCGATAAATTAATTTTGTTCTAGGCCAAAACCAATAGAATTGTTCGATGTTTCATCCGCCCTTCCTCTCAACATGAACATCGACCGATCTGTAACTTATTTCACAACTAGACCACAGCCCGAGCTAAATGTAGAAAGAACCACGGAACTCGGATAGAAATCGCAACCCGATGTCGAATGGTAGGTGGTAGGTCACCGTCGTCTGGTATCAACTGATGTACATACATCTTCAGTCCAGTGCGGCAGCCTTTCACGGACCCAGCAGTTAAACCAAGCTCCGACATACGCTTACGTCATGCCAGTCGAGCTCAGAATGACAAGGCCAGCAATCTAATTAGGACTGGAAGATTTGGAGAGAGGTGAGCTGGTTCCAATAGGTGATACCGAGGATGGAGGGACTAAAAGCGTTAAGCCACTGATGTACGTAGGACGAGATACCATTAGCTCTAATGCAGATGAGCCTTATTAATCAGATTCCAAAGCTCTCATCTCCCAGTATTCAATAACATAAAGTGATTCACAGTAGCCCAGTGGTTTCTGGGAAGCGTTTCCCTGCAAGATGCGTTGGTAGAATTTTAAATTATGTTTCATTAAAATAATTCACCTTTTGGACCTTTTGACTATCCGATTTTTTGTTTCGCACGCGTCCATGGTAGTATCAACTACTTTGCCATTCCTGCTCTGCTTCTCGGGGTTGAGGTTTTGCAATAATCGAAATCCAGCCCATCCTCAGGGACTCGATTGGGATTGCGATTGGGATTGAGACTGAGAGACGGTTTGATGGGACGCTCCCACCCTATTAGCGCATTTACGTGCTCTTCCTCATTTGAGTTCTTGCCCAATAGATTTGTTTCAGTTGGCATTTCAGTTGGTGTTTAGGGATCGGCTGGAGTGCCATTTTGCCGATTTAGTTCTGCTGAGTCGTCGTTTGTGGTAATCCTCCTTTATCCCTGAAACCATATACACGGTCCACAAGGTATGAAGGTATGCTGATGACCGTAGGCATGGTTTTGGTCTTCGCAATTCTCGTCTCATCCAAGGTGTTTATCGTAATGCTATTGAAGGTTTCGTTACGTCTTGACAACAATTGCCACATAGTTTGCTATGATATTCATCTGGCACAATCGACAGTCCCCATAATATTTTACTGATTGTAAGATGTAGTCGCCAGAAGGGTAAATAAGGGATGAAGTATTCCGAACCCTCGAAACGGTAGCATCAAATCTTCTCAATACAATATTAGTTTCCATCAATTTTTAAATGCCGATCGTTCTTACTTGTCCCCAATTGGAGCGGCCAACCCCTCAGCGTTTTGCCCTCTTTCACGCTTCGGCTATTATAGGTTGCTTGGGGTTTGCATTGCACTTCAAGCCTCGTAGTATCTGAAGATATCGAATACTCGCTGATTTTAATACTCACGAAGGAAGAACTGAAGGAAGAATTTTTTTTAAGGCTTTTTATTTATAATGAAAACTAGTCACAAAAGTAACTTGAGTAACTATCTAGTTAATTTGTGTTCATAATAACTACGCAATTCATCCATGGTGAAAGTGCATTAACATGCACCACACTTGCACTCCCTTACACCAAAGGGTTCGGTCCTCTTAAGTTGGGAGTTTTTAAGCAGCTTTATTGCTTCTGGGTTTGTGTCTCCTTATTCAGTGCTGAATAGTTTGATACCAATATGTTGAGGATTTGGAGCTGTGTATGTAGCGTAGATACCGCTCAAAGTTGGGCACTCCGCTCGCGTATATCTGATGTTTAGCGGCTCCCCTTTATATTTTTTGAACGCCCTGCTTTACTCTATCCTGCTGAGCTTTTGCTCAGGATTCTATCTTTGAATGTCTGTGCAACAATTGATATTAGGTGTGAATAATAAATGTACAGTTATAAACATGAAGTTGGTGTAAAATGTTTAGTATGTACCTAGATGTGGGACGTCGAATTTCGGACCCTGGGTTCTGATAGTTGTTGAGCATTTTCACCTGGTTGTTCCCTTTTCAATCTTCCACCTTTCCGATTATTAAAAACTCGCTACTTTTAAAACACAACACTTGAACTTCAACCAAGAATCAAAATTAAAACACTGAAAAAGGTAACCATCATGTGAACCTTCTTATTATTGTTACCATTATCAACAAGAAAGGATATTATACGGTATCCATGACAGTTAAATGAACTTCATTTTCAAAGAATAGAGAGGTGGTTATAGGCATAATTTTCTGTTGCTTTTTTCCCCCTCAGGAATAGTTACACTATACACTGAATTTTTGTCATCTACATACCTAAAAGTAGTATTAGTGACATAACGGACAGGAAAACGGCAACACTAAATAGAGGTTAAGGGAAACGAGGATAAAAAATATAAGTATCATAATTTACAGGAAAAAAATCAGTGAACACAGTAGGTTCAGATCTAAAAACAAAACAGACATATGACCCTAGGTGCTGGTTGCTAGTAATTTTGATTTTCGAACAAGTCAGGGTAATAATGTAGTTGTATTAGTTCAGTGAATTGTACAACTTCGCTCGCTAGTTGTTTTTTAGTCCTCTCTTTTTAGTCTTCTTCAACTCTACTCGTGAAGGGATGTGTGCCCTGAAGTTCTCCCAGTTTGATAATTGATTACCGAGTCGGGGTACTTGTTGTTTCATTAAACAAATTTACTTTTAGATCTTCCTACCGACAATGTATTCAATACAAACATCACTAAATGTGGAAAGTAACATATAAATACAAATAAACATTTGATAAATGTCATGTTGATAAATGTCATCAACAGCACATCAGATAATGTCGGAACGAAACACGACATGTGATTATGCTAACGCCGTTTGCTCTAAATGAAACGAAAATTGAAAGCTTCCGAACAACACAAATAGAATTATGGTAGACAATACAGTTATGATAGACTGGAGAGAGCCGATGCGTTTTGAAGAAGTACTGTATTATTTGAACAGTTTAGAACAAAAGCTCTCGACATCAGAACCATGAACGTATAATAATTCCAACTTCCCCCAGAACGTGGTTTGAAAACGTTCATTTGTACGTTATATTTTGTGTCACATTTATTTAATGTATGTTTCCACATTTTCTTCTCTCGTCATCATAGGCATGTGCATGATGATCAGGTTGTGTTGAACTAAATGTTGGATCGTTCATACTCCGCTTGACATTTTTGAACTTTTCGGAAAAGCAAACATAACCACGGAAAAAGGAAGGACCTAGTCATGCAGCATGACCATATGAACGAATTTTCGGAGTAACGTACCTACTTAAAACTACTGAACAGTTTCCATGGTTTTGTCGACGAATTTGAATACTGCTCTCAAACGTTTTTCTATTCGAACTTTCTTATCGTGTCATATTACCATCTTCCACATGTTAGTTAATTTTACTGGATTTTTGCCAGTTTTCAGCAATTTTTAAAAACTCAATTTTGAAATTGTTTAAAGAATAATATTTGTAGCTATTAAAGTAGTCTTTTTTTATCTTTTACTATACAATTTTTGAGGAATTTGAAGTATGCAGTAAAATTAACAAGTAGGTGCATATTGATTTACATGGCACACTTAATATTCGGTATGTACTTTTTCCCTAAACCAGTCCATGATCGGCTTTCATTTAACAGAAAACTAATCCCAATTATAATTTTCCTCGTTAACACATCGAATTCATCGAAATTCAGATTGTTAAACAGACAGAACGCTCAGTAAGCATATGCTTCAGAGCATTTTCCAGGCAGGTAGCTTGAAGTATTCACCCACTAGCTGGGAGCAGAACCTCATACTTCTTGCCCATCATAATATTGCATGTTCGAATTGGCACAGACCGGAGACTCGCTGGAAAGCGGAGTCTGGGATAGGGAGAGAGTGGCGATTTTCGTTCGAAAATCGTGAACATCGACCATATCCTTCACAGATAGCCTACCGTAATGGGCTATTTGCACCTATTTTTCTAATTTTTTAAAGTGAAAATAGATTCCATCCTGAGAATTGTAAGACCAACCGGACGCTCCTACGATAAGTAGTTCTTTTTCTATGAGTTTTCACGTTTTCCAGAGATTCGTACGCCACGGTGGGCAAGGGGGAAACTTTGGAATATTTTTAAAAAAAGAACTACTGATCGTAGGAGCGTGCGGTTGGTCTCAAAATTTTCAGGATGGAATCTACTTTCATTTATAAAATAACAAAAACCTCTTTTTCACCCTTGCAAATACCTAGCCCACGCGGCCGAAGGAGAAACAGGAGAGATGACCAAGCCACGGAAGAGCTTTGGGGTTCCTTATTATCTTTCATTATGTTACCTTTCTCGTTATTTGATGCAATTGTGTAACGCTCCGTTACTTTGAGCCGGAAACGGGCGACGAACTAGAAGAAGACGAGTACTTAAAAGAAACCAAAAGGAACACGAGGAGACCTGGGGTAGCTGATCGGGCCCTATCGCCACTTCTCTATCGGAAGACATCTTTATATACTACTGGAATATAGAGAAACCAGTTCAAAACCGAAACTTGAGTAAGATTCTCTTAGCCCCACGTTCCCAAGCTAGTTTCGTAGGTACAGTCTAAAGGCAGCAATTTGTCAATTTATTGTTAATTGTAACAACTTCTTTACGGAATGATTCATGACTATCAGTGTTCAGGGTTCTGGCTGAATTGGAATTTTAATATTTGAGCATAATGTGTAAGATGATTTAAATTCAAATTAGTAGACGAAATACAGAAAACTAAACGTTTAATGTAAGGCACGCACGTGGAAACTATGATTTGAAAAATGTTCCAATCATGCAATATGATCATATGAGTGAATATTTGAAGTACCACCCTATAACAATTTTAGTAAGCAATTTTTGGTAATATTCAGTAATTTTTACAAGTTTAAGAAATTATTGATCCACAAAAACTCAAATTTGACCCACTTTGATCAGTTAGGTTTTGGCGACTTTTTTTAAATTATTGAAATGGGTACTAACGTTTTTTGTTTCGAATCACCATTTTATAGCAGTTTTGGTGGTTTTCATGTCAATTTTTGGTGATTTCAGTCGTTTTCACAGATTTTTAGCTACACAAAAACAAATCAAATTCGTCCCACTTTGCATTCTTGAAAATATTCTCCCATCAAACACAAATTTTGGACCCATTACAATAGCGCATTTTCAACTAAAAATTCGCTATATTATTGAATGAACTCGATAATCATAGCCTTCCTTTGTCTCCCAACAAATATTTGTATGTTGCTAGTGTCACAATCGGAGTATTCCAAGCACATTCATGTTTAATGTAATTTAGTTTGTGTGGTAGTTTCCCATGTGAGCGTTGCTTTTATCGAACACTGTACCCCAGTGTGTAACTCCCAGTCCTTCACTGTAGTGTGACATCAACTTCAGTTGCAATACATTATACTCTCACACAGGATGTACCTACCTGATGTACGTGGTACCATGACCCTCCTCCTCACAGCTTTGGTTCATCCCCAATATAGTTTTATTATGTTCTCACTAACATGGCCCTTCAACACCTTCCTTAGTGATGGGGGCTATTCGGGTTTGACTCATTTTATCCCTTGTCTCAGTTTTCCATAATTTCTCTAACGGCGCCCTCCGTGTCCTATTTCTTTTTCTGCCACCGGTCACAGGTGGAGGAACTCCGGCAGCGTCTGGAGGAAAAAAACCGACACATTGAAAAGAAGACACAGATCGCTCTACAGGCGCAGCAGGAGAAAAACAGAATGGCTAATGAACTTAATGAAATGCGAGATCACATGGATATTAAAGATAGAAAAATTAACGTTCTTCAACGAAAGGTGAGTTGGTAGCTGAGTTGGTACTTCTGTTATGGTAGCATTTCCTGCACATACTTCATTGCAATGAATATTTCTTTCTCATAGCCGACATAAGCATAGTCATAAGCATAGTTGTTGGGGAATTTCCTTTTACAGTTGAAATACTGATAAGTCAAGTACCTATTTCATTAAACTTAAGCTTTATTCTGAAATTAATCAATAGAATACAACTGTATATTTCCTATCAATATCATCATGAGTAATCAAGATGTAAAGTCAAACAATATCTAGAGTCATCATTGATTCGATTTTGGGAGTTTCGATCTTTGTCAACATAGAATTCCGGGTCCGTCAGTACTCCAGTATTTATTACTTCGAAGTCCAGAATTCTAATATATTTCAGAAACAACATTTGGGTTAGCAGATATCGTTCGTTAGGTTCAATTCGTTAGTGCTGTCAATGGGATCATCTACCCAAATCATCAAATCCAAACCCAAATCCCAATCAAACCCAAATCCACAATCATCCACCCAAATCTACTGAATTTTTGTGAACTTTCCTCAACAAATCAATAAAAAAAACGCTGCAAAGTCCTTGTCACATGGGTTTATTATTCTATTGGACATACCTACAGAAATGTTGGCTGTTCATTTATTGTTTCTTTCATGCGTGATGATCGAAATAGCTATTTTTGATGGTTTCCATTAATGTTGGCCCCTAAAACCCAAATTAGGCACGCTCCTTTTTTTTAACTATCTGTGATCATTGGTAGTGCCATTTAATCGTCTCGATCCACGTGTTGACACTTTTTCCAGTGTTATTATACACACTGATGGTGATTTCAGACGATTTCCCAGGTTTTTCACTCATAAAAAATCAATTTTGGGAGCTGAACATTTGGCAGAACTCAATTTTCCACTCTTTGGTCCAAATCGGCTTCATATTCGGTCTTCTCGTCCCCCAAAACATGGAAAACAATATCTCAGAAGCTCATGTTACCAACATGTTGCTAAAACGCAAAAAGTACCTATTTGTACACACATTTTCACTCATAACACCCCTGGGTATATTCCGATCGGGCTGAAAAGTTTCGGGACACAACTAGGGCCCAAATGGAGCATTTGTGCGAAAGAACGAATTTTTTAGACCGAAAATGAAGCCGGTACACGTGATACGGCGTACGGCGGACGGACATTGCATTTTTGGAATCTACGCACCTTGAAACGGAAAAGAAAAAATTTTGAGGGGGTGTTATAAAAATTTTTTGCTGAGCGATTACATAGGTGTATTATTCGCAGAATAATAAACCAAAAGGGGAAGTTTCACGAAAAATTGCTACTACGGCTAAAAAATGCAAATTCTTGGCAAATTCAAACGAGTCCGCCAAGCTAAACTACCGTTTAGCTCGCACCCAGTCAGCAAGGCTTACAAGCATGACGTCACCGCTATTCTCGCCCTCCTTTCCTCGATTCAATGCCGATTCTCAAAAGCCCCACAATAAATAAACAGAGCATTTTTTTCCGATCCAACCCCACTTTCGCTCTTTACATCTTTCAGAGAAATACTCGTATAACCACAGACCACAATAATTAATGCCCACTGACTAAACTCGATTCACTACGCCACAATATTTTATTTTATTCATTTTTATTTACCATAATTTATTATTACTTATTTATTAACATGGAACATGTTTTTACGGGAGTAAACCAGGCTGGAAAACGTCCGCGTCCAGTCCAGGTGAACTGGGCTCCCCTCCCCGTCGCCCGCACAGTTCTCCCTCTACCCTACTCCTGCCACCCACCTCCGAGGAGAGCGTGGCCAGACCCCACTCCGCCGAAAACTGCCGAGGGGGTTCTACCTACCCGAAAAACGCAGAAAACAGCTGATGACGTGTATTACATTACATTGCGTTAGGTCGCTGGTCCAAGGCTTGGAAATCCCACGACGTTTTTTTGCTTCCTCACTACCCATAACTACCCGAAATAATGGTCGAAGTGGAGTGAAATTTCGATGGTAGGTGCGGGTTGAATCACAAATGGTCCCATACCAATATCATTGAAAAAGTACAGTAACTTTCGTCTGCGCATGCGCAAACGTGAAATAATTGGAACACCCATAACTACCCTAAATATCGATGAAATCAATTCAAACTTGGAGCGTCGGTCAGGAATAATACTTTGGTAGTTCCAAATCAATTTCATTGGAATGGTAATGTAACTTTGATCTACGCATGCGCGAACATGAAATGTTGACCATTTCCTTGTAACGTTTCTAGCTACGCGATAAATAGTTGTAGAGAGCTGAAATTCTGAGGGTATACGTGGGTTGGATCGCAGATGTTCCCGTTTCAAAATCATGAAAATCGTTTAGTCTGCGCATGCGCAAACGTGAAATACTTGGAGTGCCCATAACTACCTTAATTATCGTTGAAATGAGTTCACATTTGGAATCAGTATAATACTTTGACGGTTCCATATGAACTTCATTGGAGTCTTACTGTCATTTCCTTCTGCGCATGCGCAAACATGAAATGTTGACCGTTTTCTTATAACGCTTCTAACTACGCGAAAAATAGTCGTAGAGAGATGAAATTTTGAGGGTACACGCGGGTTGGATCGCAGATGGTCCCGTATCATAACAAACCTACCCAACTAGTCTGTACGTTCATGTGATTCAAGTGAGGTAGTGCCTACCTACTCGAATTGGCAGACGTTTTTCTACATATCTCCATATCCTCTGTTATCATGTACCTATTCGAAAAACATGTTCCATGTTTCCTTGCTTTGATCCTTGGTCTAAACTGTTTTTCGAATAAAAATCGAATGAATAGGTTCCCACGGCTCTTTTTTTATTTCATTTTTTTTCGTGTGTTCCGTCCAACTTCAGCCTGTGCACAACATATAACGGTAGGACGAGTAACGGAGTGGGACGGTATTTATAGCAAACTCTCAGGCTAGTGTTGTAGAAATTTTTGTAGGAATTACGTTCCATCGGGTCTAGCTTAACGTTTCCCATCATTACATTTTCTGTCGATCTTCTTCATTTACTTAGACACCCAAATTTAGAGCGCATCCAGTTTATTGATGGAACCCTACAATTCAGTCCTAATAGAATATCTTTATCGCCAAACCACGAAAATGATTCAACTGCATTGAGGTTTTGATGAGTCGAACCATTGTATTACCTGTTTGTTTTATGCCGGTAGGTAACAACATGTTATTGACGATGAATAACACAGAAACGTAGAGACTGGTTGTGTTCAGCCGTTTACGGAAGTTCTATTAGAAATATGGGTCATAATGGACTAAATATCATCGCGATTAGACTAGAGTAGCATGTCACCGGTTTTTGGCCTGTAGGGAATGTCTCTGGTTCGACACAGAGTACTAACAGATCAATTCGTGCCCGTGAGCCTATTTAGGTACGTGGTAGCAACTAAGTGTTTGTCCCTGCTAAGTTACATACTCATCTTTCATCTTCTAATCGTATGTTCATTATTTTTATTCATGGATTTGTACAACGCCATCCTTTAAAATGAATAGATACATTTTTATCTACTCATATAATAATGACCAAGTTTCCAGATCAATTTCAACATACTAAATAAAAACTCTTTATATACTGAAGTTGATAAAGAAAAATGAAAGGTTAAGTAGGTAAGTAGGTACCTCAAACTCCGGTCTCATCGAGAGACCGGATTCTCGAGAAATTTAAATTTACAGAATAAACAGATCATCAAGTAACACCACCTCATGAATTGGGAAGGATCACCTATAAAAATATACTTCGCTATATAATATAATGTGCATCGGGATATGTTTGGTAGATAGTTACTTGCAAGTTGATCTGTAGTGGCCTTGCCATGGACTTCGCTTCTCACCATTAAATTCTTTTGAAATTAAAGCTCTTAGTGAAGCATTTGGCAGATATGTTAATGATTTCCACCGACTATTTAATTTCAAATAACTAATTGTTTGTTTCGCAGATTGAAAATTTGGAAGATTTATTGAAAGAGAAAGATAACCAAGTTGACATGGCGCGTGCTAGATTATCCGCTTTGCAAGCTCACCACTGCACGAGTGAAGGAGCATTATCAAGTTTGGAAGAAGCTATTGGAGACAAAGAAAGACAAATGAATCAGTTGAGAGAACAGAGGGACAGAGCTGAGCAGGAGCGGCAAGAAGAAAGGGAGCTTCACGAAAGAGACATTGCCGAATATAAGTTGAAATTACATACGCTGGAGAGTGAGGTAGAAAAACTAGCAACTAGAATGGATCGTGCTCAGCTGGAGAAAGACAGATTGGAAGCCAAGTTGGAAAGTTCTCAGCTGGAGCTCGGAAAATCCAAGGCTGAACTCGACAAGGCTGCCAGCGAAGTCGGTAGGAGTGGCCAGGACTGGGAAAACGCCAAGCAGCGTATCACGAGGCTGGAACTGGAAAACGAACGGCTCAAACACGAACTGGAACGATCTCAAACGACTTTTGGGCGTAGTACTCTGACCACGTCTCAAGAGTTGGACAGGATACAAGAGAAGGCGGATAAGGCAGCGACCGAACTGAGACGAGCGCAAGCTGAACTTCGCGTGACTCAGGCGGATAACGACAGGGTGCGGGCCGAAGCTTCTGGTGCTCAGGAAAAAGTGGAGAAACTCCAAGGGGAAGTCTACAGGCTGAAGGCCAAATTGGAGAACGCTCAAGGTGAGCAAGAGAGTGTTCGCGAAGAGTACGAACGTGCACAGTCGAATGTATCGAGGATGCACGCTGAAAGGGACAAAGCTGTGATGGACCTCGAAAAGGCGAGAGAAGAACTGGAAAGAACTCAAGCGACCCTTGGAAAAGCTCAGCTGCAGCAGGAGAAGCTCCAAAACTCGCTGGACAAAGCTCAAAGAGAAGTTGACACGTTACAAGAGAAACTTGACAAAGCAACAGGCGAAATTAGAAGAGTGAGTATTTCCTAACGGTGACTATTTTTAATTTCATAGTTGCCTATATTAATACATTTATTTTTTATTGTATAAAGGTCACACAAAATTTACTCTGAGCACCAATTTTCTTAGTAGAATACTTGGAATCCCATTATTAGTGTAATGCCTTTGCTGGATGCAGATACCTAACAGCAATAACTGAATACAGGTGAAATCAGATTAATTTCTTGAAAGATTTATGGAAGATTTATGGTTTTATAACTCGGGAAGGTGCCTCGTGACACGGAGTCTTAATAGATGACCACTCTGTAATGGAATAATATATGTTCCTTTTCATATTCATTGTTGCTCGCACGGTTATTCAGTAAATTCCGAAAGCGTTGCTATGGTGTTCGTGAGAATGGCTTTCTGACATGACCTAGTCAATGTAGATTCAGTCTCTGAAAAAGTGGATGAGATGTGTGGATGGCAAATACGCCGTTACAGCATACAAATGAAGTCGATTGTAGATCTGATCTCCGAACGAATTCGGTGATTAAATAACAACAAACGAAAAACAAATATTTTGAGAACGCAGTGGCGGTTCTAGCCCGGTGCAGCCCCCCTCCCCACTCCACCATTTTTCCAGGATTTTAATTTCATTAGGAGCTTAGTTTGCTGACAAAAAATGTTTTGAAACGAGATTATTTAACTTGAAACCAAAAGACAATGCTGAATGCCGTTCCCTTTAAACTGTAGACTACAAAGACTATTTGATTATGTGGTTCCCTAAACGTCATCAGTACAGCCTTATGCTCTTATTATTTTTATCTGAATTTAGACAAAGTGAGGGCTTGGAAGTTTTGAGTTAAAAAAAGGTGTTTTATCGTTAGGCCTACATTTACAAAATAAATGTACTTATATTCCTTAAGGCAAATTGGGCAAAACGTAAGGTAGGTTTGGTATTTTCAAAAAAGTTATAAAACTAACAAATATTCAAAAAACGTCCTAGAAAATTAATTTCGTTGAATATTATATTTCTAATTGTCAAAAAACTATTACATACTAAAAATCCATGAATAATATAAAGACAAGAAATTCAATTATAAAATTTGTAAAATTATTTTATTTACTTACCGAGTTCACTCTTAGTGACGATGTTCGTTACTAAGTTAGTGTAACAACTCTCAAGTTTTTGATTTACCTAAATGATTATTAAAGTTTTATCCAGAGATATTCTGAAACTGAGTTTTTGGAGGGTAATTTTTCGTTTTAAGTAACCAATAATTTTTCAACCAGAAATGTGTTAAGATGGAGTTTTGGGAGGCCGATTTTTCATAACTTTCCGTTCCATATCCCCCCTTCCCAAGGGCTGAATACGAACCTCTCTTTCAAGGGTAAACCCGAGGCGTCCACTACTCTGGTAGACTCGGAACCTTACAACTATAATTCCACAGTATCTAAAAGTCAATTTAGCTTGATTTCTATCCGTTGCACCATAGGTTGCCATAGATAGGACAGGGATGCCTACTTCAAATGTCTTTCTGACCCTGTGTCTCTAAAATTACTGATTTCTAAACAGAAATTAATTGCTATCTAAAGGCTGGATCACGTGCACTTCAATAATATACGTTTGTATCCATCGTGTACGACAACCTGTATCTCTAAGTTATAGGCAGAATATGGAACACGTTCATTCTCAGAGGAATCCAATTTTCACCTGTTCTGTTTGCACAATGCGTTGTGGAGAGTTCAAAGGAAACTCCGCACTTCAGACAACGTAAAATCGTCCTTACTCTTATACATGATAAATTAATCTTCCGAGTGTTTCAAATCACATACCCACTATGCCTAGTCTATGTCATTAATGAAGGCAAATGCTATTCCGTGTCGATTCGGAATGCGCCCAAAAACAGTAAAAACATCTTCATCATTAATATATTTAATGGTCTATATTTATTGGTCATCTATGATATTCATTTGTTAGGTATCTCATAATGGATTCCCAAATGCATAATCTTGTGCTAATATTTTTGCTCTTTGTTCCTGATGTTGGCCTTAGAATCCACCGTTCTATTTCATTGGTGGAATAGTGTAGAGCAGTTACATTAACATCTCCACAAGTATATTGTCATATTTCTTCTTTCCGTATATAAATAATTTATTTTCATTTGAATTTGCTTCACGTAGATATTCTATTGAGCTTTAGGCACAGTTGAATGCTTACTCGTTTTGATTATATAGGTAAACCGTCCAGTCACAGGTAAAAGTCTGAAAAGGTCAATTAGTATTCGCAACATGGCTGCAATGAGATATTCATGGGGGACAGTGTGTTGAGAGGGTTGAAAGGTTGAAAATCGGAATTGTGGGCGTTGAAAGGGTTATCCGTTAGTGCATGTGCGGAGGCTACTATGGCGCGTAGCCATACTAATGTCATAATTGGATCATCTGGTGCCCACCTCTCATAGTCTTCTGCAGAAGTAATCAAATAAGGCGAGAAAAACTGAGTTATACCCATGCGTCAAGGGCCAAGGGTACAAAGCTCGACCGACAGATGTAAAACGTAATACGCGATATTGATTTTTTATTTGATCGATTATTGATTTTTATAGCTGAGTTAATTGTAACATTTACCGCATCATTTGTTTCGTTGCCACTTCTGACGTGATACCTGGACCGCATCAGACCTCCATACGGTCTTATCAGGCAGAGTAAACCGGTTCCAGTGAGATCACCGAAGTTAAGATATAGGTACCTAGAGCGTCGTTAGTACTTTGATGGGTGACCGCCGTGACACGTGGTGACCCATGTAGCTGTTAGGCGAACCCCTCGCCACTCAAGGGGGCGAGGCAATAATGAGTAGCCAATAGTCAAGCGAAATGACCAGCTGAAATTCTGATCCTCTCATCTGAGGACAGGTGATCACGTCCGCGACGCTGGCAGGGCAGTCGGACGAAAAGCCCCAGTCTGAACCTGTACCAGTCTTGAAACTATACGAATATTATATTTCCAACAAAACTCCCGTCTGATTTGTTATTAGTTTGACCTTTTCGGTGAGCTGTGGCGTGCACTACAACTTGTCACGACCTCAAAACTGAAGGAGGCCAAGTTGGTATAACAGAAAGTCATTGCATCAATGCCTATTTCAGATGCAAGTGGAGAAAGAAAAACAGTCTTTCGATTTCGAGAATATTCAATCCCAACTAGATAAAGCTCTTGGACAGTCGACAAGGTTACAAAAAGAAAAAGAAACATGTCAAGTTGAAGCTGATAGACTCCGCGACAAGTGTGAAAAGGCTCAGGTACCGAAATTCCGTTCTGAAATGCCTTTCGGTGCAGCATAGTTTTATATTTTCAGCTCGCTTCTTGCTTACACCGGCTTGCTTTTTCAGATTATTTTGTCCCGCTTGCAAAAAGAAAAAGAAACCTTTCAAGAAGACTGCGAAAAGTTGCAAGAGCGGTTAGAATTCCAGCAAAACCATCTGGTGAAAGCCCAAAGAGATCGAGAAAATATGGCCACTGAACTAGAGGTCGTGAAAGACAGGTGGGAAAAGACGCAGCAAAATCAACAGAAAATACAGGTAACGCAAGTAGAAATCATATGAAGCATGCTCGAGAAAAAGATTTAGTTTGATTATTTTTACGCCTATCAGTAGAGCTCAGGCAAAATCTTGCTTATCCCTTAGACTTTGAAGGCTCTTGCATTAGCGTTATTTTCTTGTTCTAGCTCGAAAAGGACGATTTACTTACAGAAATTGAGATATTGAAAGAAAAGCTGGAAAAGAATCAGATTATTTTACAAAAAGCATTGGAGGATAAAGATACTTCTAATAAAGAGTTTGAGAGAATGTTGGAAAAATACGACAGGTAATAGTGGACAAACACCTAGTCTTTTCTTGTAGAGTTCGTAGTTCGAGTTTAATCAAGTTTGATTTCTACTCCTAGGTCGCAAGGAGAGGTATACAGGCTGCAAAATCGCCTTGAGACGGCTGAAACTGAAAAAGACCGCCTAGAGTTGGAATACGAAAAAGTACAAATTATGGCGACGAAATCAAGAGAGGAACTCCGCAAGATACAAGACGAAGCTCAGCGTGTACAGGAAATGTATGACCGTGCTATGCTTCAGCTCGGAAGAACCAAAGAGAGTGAAGATAAATCAAAGGAAGAGATGGATAGGATGGCGGTAGACTTGGAAATGATGAGGGACCGCTACGACAAGACACAAATAGAATTGAGACGGGTGCAATCCGAGCGAGATAAACTTCAAGCAGATATGGATCGACATATGTTCGAGTTAGAGAGAGTCCATTCTCAACTCACCAAACAACAAGCGGCTTACGAAAAGAGCCAAGAAGACGTTACTCGTGCTACTTTGGAGTTGGAAAAACTCTATGATAAACAAGACAAACTTCAAACTGAACTCAGAAAAGCTCAGCTCGAGTCAGAGCGCTACCACAGTGAAGCTGAGTCGCTGAAAGAAGAAGTGGAACGATATGCAGCCAGAGCCGGTAAATACCAAGACACTCAAGAACGAAGTAAAGAGGAACTTGAACGACTGAGGGAAGCAGCTGAACATTTGAGAGGGAAATATCAGCACGAGCTTGAGAAAGCAGAAAAACTAACCCAGACTAATGAGCGGCTTGAGAGTAGGATTCACGAGGTGCAGTTAGAACTAGATATCAGTAGATCTGAGATAAGTAAGATGGCTGAAGCCCAAGGTAAGCACCAAGCAGAAATTGAGCGCTTGCATATCGAGTGTGAGAAGGTGAGGGATAGACAAGAAAAACTACAAATTGAGAATGACAGATTGAGGTCTGATGTTTCAACCAAAGGAAGTATGGATATTGAAGCAGGAATGCTACGCGAGAGGCTATCCAAGGTTGAGATAGCTCGAGATAGAGCTGAATCAGAGACTAATAAGTTGCTGCGTGAACTGGAGAGACTTCAAGTGGAAAATGAAAGACTGCGTTCTGACTCAGGAGGTAGAACGGCGAGCGAAGCTGAACTAGAACGGCTTAGAGATCGACTTGAAAAAATGACGCAGGCGAGAGAATCGAGTGAGTTGGAAATCAAAAGGCTGAACAGAGAACTGGAGAAATCTCAAATTCATTTGGGTAAATACCAGGAAAATAACGAAGTAGCCCAAATTGAATTCGAGAGGATGTCTGCTGAATGTTCTAGAATGCATGAGAAACTAGAAATGGCGAAGGCAGAAATGTTGAAAATGGCGGAAGACAAAATGCGTGTCGAGAGCGAATTGGCTCAAGCTAGGAGGGTTTTGGAGAAACAACAGAGTAGTGTTCATGAAGCAGACTACAGATTGAAAGAAGACTTATCTCGAGCTCAACAAGAAAGAGATCAAGCAATCCGAGACATGGAGAAGATGGCGACAATGTTGGATAAGAGAGAAAAGCAATGTGATAAACTCGAGAAGCAGTACGAGAAACTTGAAAATGATTTCAAGCAGCTTAGTAATGAAAGAGATCAGCTTGTTTTGCAACTTGAGAAATCTCAAGATATGTTGGTCACTTTCCAGAAGGAGCTACAACAGTCTGAGCAAAGACTTGAAATTGAGCGCGATGAGGTTAGCAAATTAAAAGCAGAGCAAAGGCGCATTGCTGCAAAGGAAACTGGCACACGGGAAGTGTTAGACAGGGATATGAATCGTATGCAGCAATTACTGCAAAGCAAGGACCAAGAAGTCCTCAATTCACAGCACACATTAGCTGCAAAAGAGAAAGAGCTTCAACAGTTCCAACAAAACATGCAAACTCAAGCACAACAGTTTATGCAAGAGAAAGCGAAATTTGAAAATGAGTGCGTCATGTGGCAGAAAGCTATTGAGCAAGAGAAAAGGCGAGCGGATGAGCTGCAGAAGCAACTTCAGGCCTTGCACTCGCAACAAACTTCGGCCAAAGATGATGTTTCTAAAACAATACAAGTCCTCGAGAAACAACTTCATGCAACCCAGAATGAGTACAAAGAGACGAGAGAAAATATGCAAAGACGGATACAAATGCTGGAGCAAGAAATCCAAGCAGGCGGCCCGGCAGCGAAGGACGTTCAGAGACTTCTAGCCGAACTGGACAGATGTCAGGCTGAGCTGAAGAACGGAACGATAGAACGCGAACGACTTCAAGCTCAATTAGAAATGTTAGTTCAGGAGCTTGAGCGGAATCAAGTAAGTTTTCGTTATTGAATAATTTTCCCATTTTAGTGGAATTGAAGAAGTTGGATAGTGAGATCCACTCGGGTGTCTCATTCCATCTTTTAGAACTTTTATTACCAATGAAGAAAGTTTATCATGGATGATATACAAGTAAAGTAGGACAAGGAGATATTTGAAAAACCCAAATTTAATTACTGTTGTTCCCATTGAAGATGAACATGTACAATTGTTTTCAATTATAGTTTTGTATCAATAACTTGTATTTACCAATTCAGTATTGAAACGGGAGGTATAATAGCTAAGAAATCGTTTTTTAAATTTCTCTACAAGTAGGTGTGTAGGCTCATTTGGTACCACTCATCGACTATTGCTGAGAAACATCTAATTTTCCGTTCATGACTACCAACCAATATGTTCGCAACATGTAATTTACTTACTTGACTCAATTGGTTACAACTTCCGTCAGTCCATGCTGGTTAAGCACCTCTAAATCAGAACTGCAGTTACGATGTATTCAAATGAATAGAACGGTGCAACCAGCCAATACTTGACAATCGTATTTTGATATTTCAAAAAATTATTAATGTTTGCTGCAAATAAGAGAGATGGAAGGGATAAGAAAGATTTTGTTTATAACGCCCTGATTCCTTGAATTTGCGATAGGTACCTTGCCACCTAATTATTTACCCTCCCATTCATCCTCATAATTTCTACTTTAGCTATTGAACGAGAAACTTCAAGAATTTTATACAAAACCCGCCTAACTTTAACTTGGTCAGTATTGGATTGAACTGTTTTGTTTGCCATCGTATCTACAATACGCTCAGAGCGAATTACAATTTCTGTGATGGTAATAGTCCAGCATATTTTTACTGCAACACAAATACAGACAGTATTTCACATCTTCTCCCTCCCATCTCGATTATTTTCGTCGCGATTTGGCCAACCGCTTTTAGCTTTTACTTAACGGAATATTGCTTGTCCTCCATTCAGCTGGAGCTCAGAGAAGCCAATAAACGGCTGCAAAGTGCTGGAAACCAAGGGGCCGCTAACGACGCCAGCCGAAAAGAAATTGAGCAATTGCGAAAGGCTCTCGACGACGCGAGACACCAAGCGGATGATTTCAGGAAGAAATTGGACGAGCAGAAGAGGGTCATTGAGAGTAGAACTAAGGACCTTGATGAGAAAGAGAGAGGACTGATAGACCTTGAAATGAAACTCAAGAAACGAAAAGAGGAAGGAGACGTTGCACAGGTATTCTTTCTAGTACTTAAATTTTGTAGAACACCCAATAATTTTCTCCCTGTAGGTTCTGAAGTCCCTCTACTGCGTTCAAAAACTAACTTGTGTAGAACACCACTGACAATGAGCCAATTTTACAAGAATAAAAATATTTTTCCAACGTCTGAAACTCACGCATCTAGTCAACTACCCACTACCCGCCCTTTCGGCCTATCATTGATGTGGGGTGAACCTAAAAGTTAACTTGTTACAATAACTAAAACGTGGTTTTTCCCCCTTGTCTGAGCTCATCTTCCAGTGAACCAATTTTGTTCACATGGTAACGCAGTTTTAACATAGGCGTATATCTGGTGTTTGTAAAGTCCGCTCAAAAGTAAAACCGTTTTGTTCATTGGGAAAATTCAATCATCCGTAGAAGACTGAATTTGACGGAATAATTATGAAGTTTTGGTTCAACAAACGCACAATACCTAGTTGAAGCTTCCGAGATATGTGAGAGAGGCCTTGTAGAAACTTCAATGCTATTTCCAACGGTGAAATTATTTTCATCGTAAAGTATTGTATAAATCTCAATTCAAGTGTTGAACAAATATATATTACTAGCCTGACCGCTCGCTTCGCTCGCTATCCGAGATTCGCTGTACGCAGTATCGTGGAACCAACAAACGACGGAAAAATCCCATAGCCTACCGGGTATTTGTGCCCAATTTTATCAAAATCCGTCCAGCTATTCAGGAGTTGACCATGGTCGACCATATTTCCGCTATGGTCAGGGAATTAAAAATGCGCCTACGTTCAACTTGGGAGGCTACCGGATATTGGTGCCAAATTTGGTCGATATCCGTTGAGCAATTCGGGATTCGACCATGGAGGGGCCCATGGATGCGCTATGGTCGACCGCGGGGGAAGTCCGAAGGGTCGATCGTAGATAGAATTTCACGTAGATTACGAATACGCGATAAAAAATAGGGGTTACCATTTCAATTAACGAAGTTGACCATGGTCGACCATAGTTCCGCTATGGTGAGGGAATTAAAAATGCGACGTTGCACAACTTGGGAGCCTACTGGATATTCGTGCCAAATTTGGTCGATATCCGTCGAGCCGTTAGGCCGTGGGAAGACAGACAGACAGAGATTCGAATTTATAATATAATAAGATGGTGTTGAAGTAATATTTAGAAAAACGATTTGATTAGGGGGAAAAAATTGTTTAAAAAATCATAGTCATTGCCCGTGTAGGTAAA
Source organism: Leptopterna dolabrata (assembly GCA_954871275.1). Taxonomy (NCBI): domain Eukaryota; kingdom Metazoa; phylum Arthropoda; class Insecta; order Hemiptera; family Miridae; genus Leptopterna; species Leptopterna dolabrata. The sequence continues at coordinate 136,700,176 of OX940974.1, read as the reverse complement.
ACAATAAACTAAATCACGTCCATTCCTCATCGTGTAGGTACCTACTTGCCATGTGACCTACATGTGATCTACGTCTTTTTCAAAAATTTGGCAGATTTATCACATTGAATAACTACATTAGTTATCATTTAATTATTATCATTCAATCAACATCTTTCTGCTTAGGGTGGTGGTGCCGATGAAGCCCAGATACAAGCGTTGATGAAGGAGGTTGAAGCGTACAAAGAAAGCGCTAAGCACTCTCAAGAGGAAGCTGAACGCCTTCTCCAAGTTATGCAAATGACCCAGGAGGAACAGAATCAGAAAGATAAAGTCATCAAAGATCTTCAAGAGTAAGTATTCATCAGATTTATCATAACTCCATGACTGAATAATTGTTAAAATCATGGAACCATACAAACATACATACGATCATCAGAGTTGTACGTATGCCACGTACCTGCGTAGTACCTATCTGTTATGAGTGGGCAGAGAAAAAATATAATGAAAAGACTACTTTGAAAGTCAAACATATTTTTCCCTCAAAACAAGAGAAAATTCGTGATTCGGGGTTAAAAATAGATAGGAAATCTGTATAAATGTTTAAAATACCAAGACTAGTAGAGAATGGCGCTAAGACATGAAAAACTATTTCAACAGTCTAAAATAGGTATATTTAAAACGCAAATTGGGCCAAACTCGAGTTCTGGGCGTCCGAAACTGCTGAAAATAGTCAAAAAGAGCTGAAGTTCATCCTACCCTCGTGCTTCCCACCAGGAAAGCCTAAATCGAGTACTAGTGCCGACCGAGTAATACATTTCATAAACATGCGGTGGATTCCAGAATTACGAATGGACAGAAATTTTTTTATTCCATTTTTGGATTATACATAGGTACCTTGGAACGGAAACAATCAAGTTTTGAGGGGAGGAGGTAAGATTTTTTTTCCATGCTCGATTCCAAAGCTCAATTCCTGAAAATAATAAACCAAAACTTCAAAATCTTCGTAATTCGATACATCTCCGCCTTACAAACTTACTTAATCTCCTCAATTGTAATAATACTAAATTCATAATTTGAAGCTTGTTCTAATTATTCTTTCTATGGCTTTTCAGCGCATTGAAAAATGCACAAGCCAAACTCAAATCTCTACAAACTGCCTATGCACAAAGGGAACAAGCACGAAAAACAGAAGAGGTGAGATCAGGGTTATAATATCACTTAATCGAATAAATCTTACGTTTTCTTGAATCTGAGCAGGTAGGTAATAATTTTTTTTTTTTTAATTACTTAATCGGCGTAACTATTTGAATTTCATTTCTGTTACAGGCTGGGCCAGCTGGCTTCTTGAAAAGTTTTTTTTAATAACTCTACTTTTTAATTTTTAATATTTCAATGTTCATACGTTTCTGTGTACTTGTAAATAATTATTCCTAGGTATCGAAGGAAGTTTAAAAAGTTGATACCTTACATCAGTATTAAAAATATTGAATTTCAATGGTTCAATATTAATTTTGTTTCGCTTGTTCTAATATTAGCCAGCCGTTGTACTCTTTGTTTATTCGCTAAAACGTAGGCTTCAGGATTGTTGCGTTATATTTCGTTTTGTTGGTTAGTTCGATATAGTCCCCACTCCCGTTAGATGAGTGAGCTAATATCAACGAGAATATCCTTCAATCGGCCTTTAGAGATGAAGTCTGTTACAAGGTAGGTCAATCACACTTTTACTTACCTATCTCAGTATCTGAAATATCTCCTCTCATACTTCCAACAATCATTGGCCCTGCAGATGTTTTCCCCACTTTCTATATAATGATGTTCGGAAAAATCAGTAGATACAACACTCATCAACCAACTTGATACGGTATTCCTTGATACATGCTGTTAAGACCAGCACATGCCTTGTGATAACGCATTTCGAATACCTAGGTGGTACCTAGTTTGTTGTTGTCTGAGACGAAAAGTTTGTCAGTCAGTGGAGGTTAACGATCACTGCACTCTATTGACGGCATCAGTACTTTAATCAGCACTCTGGCAATCTATACTTCAAATGAGTCTTTTGAATTCAAACTTCCTCCAAACTTGGATCTTCCACTGTTTATGTACGTGCACGTACACTTTTGTGAGGTGGGTTTGGGGCCCTTGTGCTCATAATAAGTAGGTAGGTTCTACATAGAAACATATAATGTTCTGTTAACAAGAAGATACTCAAATATTCGATATGGAAAACTCTTGATACGATTTGAAAAATCAAAATGCGATATTTGATTTAGTTGTATTACCCACGTAATATGGGTCTGTTGAACAAGTAGATCACTTGCGAGTACAAGCGGGTATAGGGGACTCAATCCTCCCCTCCCCTCATCACACCGACTAACAATCATTCAGTGATTGAGCCAATAGCACTCTAGACATGGTTGGTTCATATCCTGCGGAAAAAAATAGATTCATTTCAGCATGCTAAATTGCAGTGTACGTACAGAAAAAACTGGTAATGACGAGTTTTGTATTTAAACGGAAACAATAAATTGTATATATTTTTTATTGGCTCATGCAGCTTGTGGATAGAACTAACTATTCTGAATTAAAAACCTAGGCTGGGATACGTAATTGATATTTTATTCAATATCCATTTGTGGTGTGGAATAGTTCAGTAACGTTCAACTGTATTTGCTTCTATTTATGCTATCTACCTAACCATAAAATACTATTTTTTGTCATCTACGAAGTAACCGGTTTTTTTTCCAGGTATATACTAAAATAAAGACTGCCAAAATTCACCGCTATTCATTATACTGCCATCCAGATTTAGGATGTTTCAGTTCAGAAAATTCAACAAGGTAAGACCCCATATTTTTAATAAATATATTTTAGGTAAATTGGGGCATTGCGTTAGATTATGAAGGTTGAAACTCACTAGGTACTAGAAATAAATTGTTTATGTGGAAAATCCTGCTGGATTTTTGATTCTACATCGTCTACCGAAGGTAGCAAAATATATTCATGCAAGAGTCTACAAAAATGTGTCCTCCAAAATCAAAATTTCCACTCAAATTTTGCGTTTGGGACATCAAGGAGTAGATTTGCCTGTCTGTCGGTCTGTACCCAGTTCCATGTATCCACCATAATATATGGGGTGAGAACAGCAGTTATCGAACCATACTGTATTTTTTCTATTTAACAAGCATTTGGGCGGGAGTTCTGTCGACAAAGCTTTTTTACTGTCGAGGAAACCTCCCTCGAGTCCATTGACATGAAATGGAAATTCCTCGGAGCAGTTGCTACCGGATTATGCTGGCATAACTTCCGGTAAAAAATGACGCAGATGGGTGGTGCGGGGGTTGGAAGGAAAGACGTGTTTCGCCGAGCTGACAGCAAATTATTACCTAATACTTGGTGAATGTCAGTGTTATAATCACGGTGTAAGTGGTTATTTTAGCGAATTTTCAAAAAAAAAATGAAGCTATTGCAATGGGTCCAAAATTTTCAGAATATGAATTTTGAAATTTATTTATAGACAAATCATCCCTAAATGTTAAGAAGAATTTATATGTATTTATATATCTGTTTATGTCACTCGGACGATATCTGACCTTGGATACATGATGAAAAAACTACAAATTTTGCTAAAATGATACTATAGACAAACAAAAAAACGAGTTCGAAGATAAACAATTTACAAAAATTCAAAGTGGATCAAATTTTAGTTTTTAGTGGTCAAAAATCGGTTAAAACTGCTAAAGTTGCGAGCAATTGATATAAAATCACTGAAAGTGGTATGGAAGGATTAAAGCTAGAAAAATACCATTTCAGTTGTTTTTCATTCATTTGAGTTTTTAGAGGTCAAAAATCGGTTAAAACGGCTAAAATTGAGAGCAACTGATATAAAATCTCTGAAAGTGGTATGGAAGATTAAAGACAGAAAAATACCATTTCAGTTGTTTTTCATACAGAATGGGGGTCAAACGTGGATTTTTGGGGGACCAAAATTTGTATTAACGGTAAACATCGCCTGAAATCAATATCAATTCACCTGAAGTTGTGTGGGATGGTGATTCACGACAGAAAGAGGGAAAATTTCGATGAAAACACATTTTACTCAAAAAACAGCGGGGCAAATTTGACTTTATATGGGTCAAAAATTTCATTTGTTAATCATTCCTCCATTGTTCGATTCAAGAGAAAGACTGATCATATAGTAATCCGATCACAATGCTAGGAATTGAAATATTGGTAAGAGTGACCAGTAATAATACGTAATACCTACCGTATTATTAAAAATTTAATCGTAGAAGGAGGTAAAGAGTAAATGATGAAAGAGAGGAAGGTATTTGTCGAGAAATACCACTATGAAATATACCTACTACCTAACTAATAGTAGGTATATTATATTGATTCGAAGTATTTTTCATAAAAATGCTGATCAGATTAGAGTAACTATCCATCTACTAGTGAGGAACATCTTGAAAATCTAACGGTTGAAACACAAAATACCTATTACTAAACAACCTACCACACTTGTTAAATCCCAATATTATTCCAGATTTTCCAGATTTAACCTCCGGTTTTTGCTATATCATATTTTCGCACGATATCTAGCACGAGTGTTTCTTTTGATTTATTATTATGTGAATAATACACCTATGTATTCGCTAAGTAAAAAAAAAGTATAACACCACCTCAATTGTTTTCTTTTACGTTCCCAAAAATGCTAAATCCGTCCGCCATCCGCCGTATCATCTGTATCTACTTCATTTTCGGTCTAAAAAATTCGTTATTTCGCACACATGCTCCGCTTAAGCCTTAGTTGTGTCCCGAAACTTCGCAGTCCGATCGGAATACACCCAAGGGTGTTATGGGTGTAAAAATAGGGTTTTTTGGGGTTTTAGTAACACGAGCCCTTGATGTATCGTTTCCTTTTTTTAGGCCCAGAAGACCGAATATGAAGTCGGCTTTGACCAAAGAGTGGAAAATTGAGGTTCTAAGGAAGTTTCAGCTTTAAATTTACGTTAAATTTAGATCTAAAATTGTCGCTCTCTCGCACACAGTTTGGGTCCCCATTTTGGAACACATTTGGGCCCTAATTATGCTCCGAAGCTCGGCTGCCCGTTCGGAATACACTCAGGGGTGTTATGGGAGAAAAATGGGTGTAAAAATAGGGTTTTTCGAGTTTTCTTAAGGTTTTAGTGAACACGAGCTTGTGATGTACCTATCGTTTTTCACGTTTTTTAGGGCGAGAAGACCGAATATGAACTTGATTTTCACCAAAGAGTGAAGAATTGAGGTTGTAACGAAGGTTCAGCTCCCAAAATTCATTTTTTGTGAGTCAAAAACCTGGGAAATTATCTTAAATCACCATAAATTTGTACAATAATACTAGAAGTAGTATAACCAGGTGAATCAATACAATTAAATGGCACTATCAATGATCAAAGATAATTTGTAGACAAAAAATAGGAGCCTAATTCGTGTTTTGGGGCCCAAAATTGGTGGAAACTTTCAAAAATAGCTATTTCAATATTATTGCACATGAAGGAAACAATAAATGAACAGCCATCATTTCTGTAGAATAATAAACCCATGTGACAAGGACTTCAGCGTTTTTAAATTGTTATAGTATTGCAGACGATGGGGGACCTTGGCATTCAAATGGTGCATTGGCATTACCATCTTGTATTTGTACTTGATCAATATTAATAAATATCAACCTGAGCTGGGCGCGTTTAATTACCCCCACTCGTAGTCGAAACATTGTTATTGGACACCCACTGCACTTTTAAAAAAAATCAGTCATGCAGCATGACTTAATGAGCGAATTTTCAAAGAAATATTCGAATTAATGGCTATGGTTTTGAATAAAGGAAAACTTCGGTCTAAAATTTGGGTTTCTATGTATATTCTCTTCGTATTTATTTTAATTTGTACGTTTTGTCCATCCTGATTCTACCGTTTGTTTATTACGTAATTGTACTAAGTGCTTATTTATTTGATCGCTGTGGGTAAATTCAAGGAGTTGTACTAATCGTTTGCCTCCCCCTTTTTTGCTTCGAACTCTCGTCTTCAATTAATACTTCTCACATTTTTCAATCTGACCACTCTAAGGGGGTGGGGGTAAGAGTTTAAAGATTATCCTAGTTTTGGGTAATTTTTGCGCACTTTAAATGCTCTAATTTAAGAACGGATTTAGATATCTAAAATCCGATTTCACTATCGTGTTCAGCGTGCAAAAACCTTTAAAATGAGGGGTCACTTGTTAGAAAATAACATTTTGGGGATTTTTGGGTAATTTTTGCGCACTTTAAATGCTCTAATTTGAGAACGGATCAAGATATCTAAAATCCGATTCCACCATCGTGTTCAGCGTGCAAAAACCTTTAAAATGAGGGGTCACTTGTTAGAAAATAACATTTTGGGGATTTTTGGGTAATTTTTGCGCACTTTAAATGCTCTAATTTGAGAACGGATCAAGATATCTAAAATCCGATTCCACCATCGTGTTCAGCGTGCAAAAACCTTTAAAATGAGGGGTCACTTGTTAGAAAATAACATTTTGGGGATTTTTAGGTAATTTTTGCGCACTTTAAATGCTCTAATTTGAGAACGGATCAAGATATCTAAAATCCGATTCCACCATCGTGTTCAGCGTGCAAAAACCTTTAAAATGAGGGGTCACTTGTTGGAAAATAACATTTTGGGGATTTTTGGGTAATTTTTGCGCACTTTAAATGCGCCAAAACCCTCCTTAGAGTAGGCCAATTTCGCCCATCTTCGAACTTAGCCTTTCGATTGCCAAGATAGATTTTTTGTGCAAATTTGAGCTGTTTATCTCAATTCTATCGAGAGTTATCGTCTGGAGTGACACATATATAAATAAATATATAAATATATATATATATATATATACATATAAAAAAGTGTTAAATTTCAGGAATCGTTTTAGAATGGTCTGAAACGGATTTCTATGAAGAAAATTTCCAAAAATTTATATTATTTAAATTTCGAAGCCATTGCAATAGCTTCATTTTCTTTGAAAATTCGCTAAAAAGCGTTCCCGTAGCCGCCAATGGTGTGTGTTTATGACAGTAGGTACGTACGTTTATTGTCGAATGAAATCTGGGGGACACCCCCAGACCCCCGGATTATAACAGTTTAGATCAAGGATCACAGGAAGGAAACATGGAACATGTTTTTCGTATAGGTAAATAATAACAGAAGATAAATAGATATGTAGAAAAAACGTCTGCCAATTCTAGTAGGCAGTATAACTTCCTCACTTGAATCACATGAACGTAAAGACTATTTGGGTAGGTTTGTTATGATACGGGACCATCTGCGATCCAACCCGCGTGTACCCTCAAATTTCAGCTCTCTACAACTATTTATCGCGTAGTTAGAAACGTAACAAGGAAATGGTCAACATTCCATGTTCGCGCATGCGTAGATCAAAGTTACATTACCATTCCAATGAAAATGATTTGGAACTACCAAAGTATTATTCCTGACCGACCCTCCAAGTTTGAATTGATTTCAACGATATTTAGGGTAGTTATGGGTGTTCCAATTATTTCACGTTTGCGCATACGCAAACGAAAGTTACTGTACTTTTTCAATGATTTTGGTATGGGACCATTTGTGACTCAACCCGCACCTACCATCGAAATTTCAGCCCACTTCGACCATTATTTCGGGTAGTTATGGTGTTGCAAGGAATTACCACAGACAGACACGGAACCAAATATGTTCCTCGATTTCTGAAACGGAAAATGGTAGTGGAAATTTTCATTTTGGAGGACATGAACTTATTTTTACTCAATCACGAATCCAAGGCTTCCCTGCCTTTGGTAGTGAGGAAGCAAAAAAACTTCGTGGGATTTCCAAGCCTCGGACCACCGACCTAACGCAATGTAATGTAATACGCGTCGTCAGCTGCTACTTTTCGGAGTAGTGGGGTCTGGCCAGACTCTCCTCGGGGAAGGCACCACGTGTGGTAGGAGAGGAGGTGAGTTGGGTGGCAGGAGTAGGGTAGAGGGAGAACTGTGCGGGTGACGGGGAGGAGAGCCGAGTTTAAGCGGACAGGACGCGGACGCTTTCCAGCCCGGTTTACCCCCGTAAAAACATGTTCCATGTTAAAATTTGGTCCCCCAGATCCAATATAATTCGTAAGGCCGGACCTCCACTGGAAGTAGTACGGAGCGACCAATGGACTACGTGTAAACGTCCGTACACGAGCGACTGATCCCATTGTGGTAAAGCACATTTACCGCGCGGGGGCCTCCACTGCGCGTGTTTTGAGCGACGGGCTTCGGGCGGTACCCAGCGACGTGCGACGGATCCCGTTCGGATGGGATTTTCAAGGGTTTTCAAGGGATCTCAGCTCTCCATCCCCTCGTCCCTTCATCACCTCCACAACCCCACACTTCATTCCCACGGAACTACACTGCTAGACTGCGCCTGGTTAGTCGCCTCGTGTCGCTTCCTCAAGGTCGCCTCTTATCGCCTGATCGCTTGGTCGCTCGGTATCGCGTCCAGCGGAGGACCCGCCTCGCAGCAGCCATTGACGTCATCATGTATACCACCTCTACCGCATTTTGTCTCGACCCCCCCCCCCCCCCCCCCCCCCCCTTCGATTTATATCGACGGTTCGCGATTTTAGCCGTTTTAACTTATTTTTGACCCCTAAGAATCAAGTTTTACCCCTTTGAATTTCTGAAAATTTTTCATTTCGAACTCATACTTTTGTTTGGAAATACGAACATTTTGGCGAAATTGGAGTTTTTTATCATGCACCCAAAGTCAGATATCGTATGTGTATAGCAGTACAAGAGTGTTCGGATATCGAGGTGAACGTCAAAAAACACACACGGGTTTCAACGGAATGGAAATGTTATTGTATTACAAAAATTGGTTCACAAACGGTAAAGTCAAGTTCAAGCCAGGGTCAATATGCCAATAAAATACGAATCGCGTTTTCGCAAACGGTTAGAAATTGTATCGAAAATACTAGGATCGGATGGTACAGCGATGATGGCTTGTAGGGTACTGAAGATATTTTTTGAGGGGTGAAATTACAGAATTAGGAGGGGGAAGGGCGGCTTGGAGTCAAAGTGGCGGTATGGTCAGTAGGATTTGGCAAAACCCAGGTTTGTTGAACGGGAAGGGATGCAGGTATTACATGCGTTCTATGCTCAAACGAAAAATACCCTTTTGTGTGGAAAAGTAGCGACTTTTCAATGTGACGAGCTAACAGTATGAGTGTATCTAATTTTTCTTAACATCTAGGGATGAATTCAGAATGCTCTGAAACGGATTTGCCTATAAAAATTTCAAAACTTCATGTTCTGAAAATTTTTGGACCCATTCCAGTAACTTCATTTTCTTGAAAATTCGCTAAAAACGAGACGAAATGATAAAATTACTTGGTTTGATCGTATTATAAATATATCTTGGTTTTTGTCTTCTGTTCACAGATCAAATTTCGCATGTTGAGGAACATCTACCAAATTATTTCAGCGTTTACCTTCTAACACATGTTTCATCTTTCAATGTGGTTCAATATTTACATGTAAATAAAGCCACCACAATTTGTACTCACCACTCAGCATATAAATTGTGATGGCTCCATCGTACGTTTTTTAACTTGGTTTTTTCCTTTATATGTGGCGCTAACTGTCATTCAGGAACAAAAAGTTCTTTATCACTTCAAGTTGGAGTATTGTGTTCATGAGAAAAAATTTAGGGCTTAAATTCACATCAATAAATATGCTTGGTGCTGAATAAAGCAATAAGTACTTTTATTGTTATATTTGATATCAAATTGTCGTATAAGTGAATACAAATCAGAGGACCTCTCTGATGATATTTACCTAGTGTTGACAATAATACAGTTTGGCATCACCCAAGATATATGTACACTAACTGTTATTCAGAATGAGTTATTTTAAACAGACATATCTATTATTGTTAAGGACTGCGTGAATATACGACATCGTATTAGGCATGGCATGTAACTGTTCTGGTAATTTGGTATGATTGAGCTTTGTAGCGTATAACAAATTTGATGATTATTGAGATTTCACAGTGTTGTAGATAAATGTGCTTCTCACTGTCACCTTATATTCAAGTATATTTAACAAGAAAAAATGGAACCACAAGTAGGAATTAATGAAATTTAAGGAACTGACTGCATGCAGATGGGTTGTGCACCAACGCGCAGTATGTGCAAATCCCCCTATTTGTTGTTCAAAACATGAAAATGGAGAGTGAAACTAATTAAAAATAAGAAGCACTAAAGGTAACAACACCAATTAATGGAGGAGCTTTTAGCAAAGCCATGGGACAGCCCCAGTCTTTCGTTTTATTCCCGTGCTGTTGTAAATTTGTGATTCTTGGAATAAACTGAGAGAAGTATCAGTCAGATACTTACATAGGCAATATGACGGCAGGTTTTAATGGATATCAGTTTATATACAACGGTTCTGTTAGCTTTGGCTTGGCTGTAAAATTATTTGTTATTTAGCATTTGTATGTGGAACGAGAGGTGGAGGCATCATCATCACACAGTAAATCAAAAACAATGAATTACATTCCATTTTGTATGTATATTCCCCCCCCCCTCCCTCCCTGGTTAGACAAAAACTATCCAGGAGGCCTGATAACAACTATAGAATGGCTAACAATGTTGCATGAATTGTTACCAGTTCATGGCGTCAGAGGAAATCTCGTTCGGTATCCGTAACTGTGGACAAGAAATCGTACTTTTGGAGTTGCTTATTCATTAAATTCAGTGATCCATAAAAGTCGATAAAATTTGGTTTCTCTCAGAACAACTCACTACAGAGTTCTACGTAACTTGAGACGCAAACGGCAGTCCAGAGGTCCGAGCCTGTAAACTGCTTGTGTTCTTGTTCAATTCTCGGACCTAAAATGGAAATTTTCTGGTTCGGGGCCACGTTCAACGTTGAATTACGAAAAATCAAGTAGGTAACGACTGAGATTCCACTGGTTACACAAATCAATTTTACTTGACTTTATGTGAGGCCTTAACCATAGAAGTCGACTAGAATATTGAAGCGTCGCATCCAAAAAGTAGCTTTTAAATTTGACGAATGCCTGGTACTCCCCCTAGTACCACGAGAATGTCGAATCTGACTGAGAATATCACTGTATTTCCTAGAACAAGGCGCAATTGTTTTCTTGTATATAAATGTTGAAATATCTATTTCGTGTAAATATTTGAATGAATCTTTGTGCCTAAAAAGAAAAAGAAACACGGTTGCTGAGATTGGTAAGGTAGGAAAGTACCATACCTATATATTCGCAGATGTCTATCAGCATTTAAAATTATTCACTGCCGTTCACTGCCAGCACTCTCAGAACGATAATTTATTATTGCCACGCGCACTTTGTTATTATAATGGAAATACTTTCGTACTAAGACATTCATGTGTTCCACGTATCTCCTCCCATCTTTCTTCCGCTTTTCGTGCGCTCAGCGCTTCTTCACAGACGACCCCGTTCGGTGCCTTGCATTAAATTGAATCTCATACATGAATTCACCAAGTTTCATGAAACAGGTAAATATGAAACGACTTATATTGGTTGCAACAGTCTTCCATTGAACCTCGTTATTCTGATCAAGCCTTACCAAGTTTCTAGTAAGTATATCTCTTGAGTACTGTGCCTACACCGTACCATTGCAATATCTGATACTAATCAACCCGTTAATAACCCACAGTGATTTTTTTTTTATGTAGTTATCGAAAAAATTTATAATGAATCGCTGGGCAGGTACTGTAATCATTTTATGCATTTTCGCTATATGCCCCCGGTCGGTCAAGCGGTCTGACACACTGTAATTTATTCTGATAAATATATTTATCTTGATCAGGTTATTTAACTTACCTCTCCGAGATCGTGGGTTCGAATCCTGGTGTAATCTATTGTCGAAATGATCAGAATTCATCTGAAACAGCACTTACCTAGCATTTCCTCGCTCAGGAGCTTCAATGAGGTGAAATCTTGATTCTAAAGCGAGATCTGTGCTGTAGCCACGTAAGGTTTCGGCCGAGTTTTCTCATTCACCAAACGGCCTGAGCTGGCTTATTTTCTACAAAAAAATATTATGTTCCACATGATGCTCTAGAAACACACCGCGGCGCACATGTTGTTCTTAATAATAAATTATATCATGTAATAATTTTACAGGTCACTAGAAAAAATAAAAATTGTCACTGTCGATGGTGCCTCCAGCCACTACTTACCATTCATCCATTTTGTCCATCTAAACGTGATTAGGTATCACTGAGAAATTCGTGTGTAGACTATGCATATCACCTTCATAAAAGAAGCTATGTATCCTTCAATATAGTTAATTGTTTCCCTCGTGATCGAAAAGAAGCTTGAAAGCTCAATTTATCAAAGTGAATTTCGATGTTATATATAATTTTAGCGTTTGTATTGAATTGAGAACGTCAGTGTTTGAGATTGTCTTTTCACAGCCTGCTTCATGTAGAATATACGTAAGTGGAGCGAAGTCAGCTTTCAGCAAGATGAATGATCTCAGGTGAATACTGTCGGGGAATTAATATATTCTCAATTGGAGAAACATTTTATTCTATTCACGGAGATCACACACGACGAAATCGGAACGTATTAAAACAGAAAATGCTTTACAAACTATTGTTTTTAATAAGTTCCTTTTCACGGTACTCTGTGATTTCGTGATATTATGTGGTTTATATCGCTTTAATACTTGTGCAATATATTATTCATATCAACTATAATCATTAAAATATAATCGGTGTCACCCCGGAAAATTCCAAAAAAACGAAGCACTCATTATGATTCATTCCAAAATGAATCGTGGCGTTCCAAACCCAAGTGCGATCATGCGATTGATTCCAACCCTATTTTATTTGTGCGTATTATTTTCTTACTGATTCGTGAAATGTAGTGCCCTAAAAGGTCAGCATAGTTTTGGTGTAGCTTTCGCTGTTCGTGGTTCATAGTTAAGTGTTACTTATTATATCGTTCGTGTACTCGATGGTCACTCTTCGATTTCGCATTCAGAGAATGAATAGGTAGTAAACGACATTCAACGTTGGAAATCATACTACCTATTGTCAGTGTTGTTCATAGAGCAAGTAGTTGTAGTTAGATTTAACCACTCTCTTCATAGTTGAAATGTCTTACCAGTACCTTGCTCCTCTCCACTCGATATATTTATCGATAGTATATTTACTATCTAAGAGAAAAAGTACAATGAATTGCCCAGTGTGCTTTTAGGAAGTTATATATTTGAAAAAAAGGCTTCATAATAACAACCTTAAACCTTCATAATAAAAACCTTTTATAATTTCGTGTTCGAACTCTCAAAACTTTTATATTGAAAAATCTCAACTTTCTTTTTGAAACTCGAATACGCAGTCCATATATGAAGAAATGTTTTAAAGAGCCAAGACGAACAAGCAGTTGGAATACATTTCCAGAGGAACTGAGACCAAGTCATGCATTGCTACCTCGTAATCACCCATCCGGCGTTATAATCCATCTCGGATGTAATTGTACCTCCCACCCTCCTCGAAGTGTAAATAAATAATTTACCTGTGAAAAGATGTTCAAGTGAAATATAAGTGTTGTGCGCATACAGATGCATGTTAGTCAGTATCCTGAGGGTGATCATCGTTTCTGTCGTTGGACAGTGTGAGCAATATATTTAGACAACAATCTTCTTACAGTACAAATTGACCGTTCTGTTTCACATTTAGTTTTAATTTGTTAAACAGGAGCTTCGCTCTTGTATGTGATCGAAATAGAAATTCATTCCAGAAGTATACATTACATTCTGCATTCTGTGATTCATTAAATAAGGCTTATGTAAAAATAAAGAAAAGGTGTTAACAATGAAAACTGAAGAAATGAAGAGATGAATTGAAAAGTAAATAAGACATAGTATATTTAAATGATAAACAAATTATTGATGGTGTACTACTATATTTACAGCATTAAATACATTGTGTGTTCTATCATCTTTCAATTTAGTGCAGCTGTTTTCTCTAATATGAACTTGATGAAACAGTCCGTTATTCCAAGTGACCGTACTTGAGCGTTCTATGCAAAAGCTTTGTCGGAATTATTTTACCCTCTTAATAAGAAAAAGATCTTAAAGAAATATAAGCAGGTTTCCAGTAGTGTTAGTTGACATTTAAATCCCTTAATCTTAAAAAAAAGAAAAAAGAAAAAAAGAAATAGGAATAAAAATATGATGCCGATGGATTCACTGCGTCGAACAATACAAGTTGAATTGACACCAGTTCAATGTTGGCCTATTTAAAATAGTATTGGACTAGTTGTATCGATATATTAAAAAGTCTAATGATATAATCATGCCGCTAATTATTTTATCAGTGCAAAATGCTCTGTCTTATATTTTGACGCATTGCATTTACCGGGTACATATGAGTGAAATATACTCAAGTTATTGTCGAAACACCTGTATGGAAGCTCGTTGAATGTGTTATAAATGTTATTAAGGGATACAATCATTCCATACTCATGTATTTTCAACTGTTAAACATTGTTAAATAATATATATTATATATATATATATATATATAAATAGGCGTTATAAAAACTGTGAATAGAATTTGAAACTATAAATATGTATAATTTATGTTGATTGTAATCCGAAGTGTATGTATGTAGTCTGTTGAACATAATGTATCTTGTAACGTCTGACTTTTATTTGAGAGCTTGCAGTCAGAACAATGTCCCGTGATGCGCAAATGCTTGAACTGTATATTATCAATTCGAAAATAAAGTGGTTTGTGTGTACTAACCTATCTACCCTATAGATGCAAACGCACAGGTTAATCAGTCCTGCAAGTTCTAAATTTGTTGTTTTCGAGTAATTTGAATTTGTTTCAATGCAAATCTACCGAGTTATCAACTTATAAATGGTAGCTGGATACTTATTAGAAGTACACAACACATGGTTTTCATACATGCAGTCCGTCTCCATAATTAAGAAGCAAGCTCTTCTTGTGTGTACATACGTAGTTTCAATCCACATTTATTTCAACACATACCCTTTATTTACACCAAACTCTTGTTACTGAATGGAAGTCACGACAATTTGAAGTGTAAAATTAATAGATCTCCCTCTTCGTCGACTGCAATCATTACCAGCAATTATATACCGACTCCTTCAAACCTAGTAAAAACGTGTTTTATATATTTTTCGAATAGGTACTGCTTATGTTGGCAGAGGCCCACCTTACGAAAATTTTATATCTGTTTCCAACCAGGATTCTGTGTTACAGTTACAGATTTCATACACTTCAGCTCCCAAGCAGATGTGCGTTGACGAAAAGTATGTGTAAACCAAAATCTCAAGAGTAAAACTTTATATCAAAAACTTCAACCCCCGATTTTTGTAAAATTTCACTTACACCGTCTTTGGATTTACATATTTATGATCATATCATGAACATTTGATATCATGTTGAGATGTGATTGTTTTCTAATGGTGTTGTACTGTTCCTCGAGAACTGTAGTGATTTCATTTCTGTGGAGATGCCCCTAAACCAGCTGGTAACGCTTATGGAAACGGAATTTCCTTTTGATGATTGGTTCTTGAAACAGTGTTAAGTCATTCATTATGCAATTTGTATTGTATACTTTTCCCTTTGCCAAAATCCAATTGACGGTAAATGACTGTTGTATTGAAACCA
Source organism: Leptopterna dolabrata (assembly GCA_954871275.1). Classification (NCBI taxonomy): domain Eukaryota; kingdom Metazoa; phylum Arthropoda; class Insecta; order Hemiptera; family Miridae; genus Leptopterna; species Leptopterna dolabrata. Next base: position 136,684,466 of record OX940974.1, on the reverse strand, counting down.
TTTGAATTGAACCTTTGCCTATTTCAAAAATATATATAATTAAAAAAATTGTTGTTCTACTTTCTTTCCAACCTCGTTTTCCTATCAGCTATGTTGAACTTGATAGAATATCTTTGTTTGTTGAGGAGTAACAAAACAAAGAGTCTGGCTTTTATTGTGGATTATACCAAAATGCGATGGGCCTACCATATCGATTTTGTATACATACGCAAAGCTCTTCAAGAGTCTTTCCGTTTTGATACGTCTCGCCAGATACGTAAATCATAAAGTGCTGTTGATGGCGTTTCCAGGTGGCCAAGCTGATATATATAAACACAATGAACGCCTTCACGTAGAACTCGGTCGTTTTGCCGGATCGCAAAGCCAGCATCATGCGACAGTAGCTCTTAGAAGATCTTTCAAGTCCTCAAGGAAGGGCTCGTGCGGAAAGCTGGCTGCATACAGGACTGAAAAAATAGATCTGACATCTTGCTCGATTTTTTTTTTATTCTTTTACTTACTTGTTCTCTTGTCATCAATGGTAATTTAATTTTATGGATTTTAGTGTTGTAACTTTCCACTGGTTACCACTGTTGCTATGTCACCTAATGAATCGACGATTGTAATATCCCGCATGGGATCACTGCATATATAAAAATTAAGGGTAATATTGAAAAAAGACACAACTGTAAGCTACTTGAGCCAACTAAATTTTTTGGTCGCAAGGACTTTGAATTGGAGTATCCTTCCCATGTTATTTATTGGTTCACCAGATAGATCTCAGTGGGAGCTTCAAACCAAGTAGCAAAGTAAAGGGTAAAGCAGCGGTGGGAAAAAGGCAGCTGTTCCCATTTGTTTCCATATTGCGTGAGCTGGTACCATGTTAATTATCTGACACACGCCGTTGATAACTCAGGAACTATGTTGTGAACTACTCGAAGCAGTAGTGCTATCAGTGCTATTCGGTCAATAATTCGATAATAATGAGGCTCCAACTACGATTTGAGGAAAAATCGGCGATCCAAGCCAGCTTTGCATCAAAGCTCACTAAATCTCTGGGATGGGGGATGTTATCATACATTTGCTCAGGGCCTGTTTGTCAATTCTCGAGTTGAAAATCCAAATAGCTAGTCACTGACTGACTAACGGTTATCTGAGATTCTAGCAAGTTATTCTAGATTCTTCTGACTAGTCGGAGTTGAGAATGGGTTTATCAATCACTGCATGATAAATATTGATATAACCATGAAGAAGATACTATGGAATAATTGTGTGTGTGTAGGTTGGCACCACTTTTGGCGTGTGTGTGCGTCTCGTGTTCATCTGACCTCATTTACTAGATAGATAGCTGTTTTCGGTGTGTTCGTTGTGCTCAAAACCCTTATTATTTATCAGGTTATGGACCCATATATTTCGAAAAATTCGTGGAAAGTGTTTTAGTGAAAACTGTCTCAGATGAACTCCGATTTCGGTTTTGCCTAACCTCTCCGTATACCCCTGTGTCAGATTCACATGGTTTCCAGCATGGCATTATCATCGATGATGAGTTCATCAATCAGCGCAGTCCCCATGTTACAGGGAAACAATTTCAACAACTGGAAATTCAGGATATGAGCAATACTGAAAAGAGAAGTATGCGCTGATGTTATTGATGATGCTGTAACGCCACCACCCAGGGAGAAGACTGCTGAGAGAGGGAGTTATGAGCTCCGAGACTGCAAAGCTCAATCACTGATTATTCAAGGTGTCCCGATAAACACTTGGATATCATGAAAGACTGTATCAGCGAAAGCTCAACTGAAGGCGCTTCAGGACGTACTCGTTTGCAATACTCCGTTTACCAAGTTAACCTTGTGGAGAAAACTGTCTAACCTAAAGTCTGGTGCTCATGACAAACTGGAAGACCATTTCTTCAAAGTTGACACTATTTTTTGGGACTCCTTGGGGAGCCTTGGGATCAATAATAAATCACACCGATCGAGCATGCCATTTGTTACTCTCATTGCCCCAACAGTATGAAAACGTAGTGACCGCCATAGAAACCTTGTTTGATGTGAAAATGGATTTTGGCAAGTCTCGTCTGCTTGATCACGAAATGAAGCTCAGTTATCACCTAGCCGAACAAGAGGGAGATGTATATGAGGTAGGTTTCGGTGCAGATGGCAGACCATCATGTTATGTTTGAGGTGATACATCACACTTAAGCACAATGCCCGAAGTACCGTGGTCAGGGAAGTGGCTGAGCAGAGCGAAATTGTCGAGAGGTTGGCGTCGGGGAAACTCGAGGGGCAGAGGAGGTCAGGCGAATGTGGCTCAAGATAAAGATGACGTACTACTTTTTGCGGCAAATCTGTGTAATCATGAAGGTCCATTAAAACATTCTTTCGTTATTGATAGTGGGGCCTCAAACCACTTCGTTGGAAATGAATTCCTACCATATATGGTTAATGTGAGCAAGCTAAATCGTGAAATGAACATTTATATAGCCGATGGAAGAGTCTTAAAGTCCTCAGTGAAATGTGACCTCAAGTTTAAATGTCACGGCAAAAATGTGACAATTGTAGCGATAGCTGTACCTAAATTGAAACAAATTTATTGTCTGTGTCTAAAATGGCTTCAATGGGCCTCAGTGTAAATTTTCACTAAAACGAAGCAATGATCAGCACTGAGAATCTCGTTTTGGTTTGTCCTAGAAGAAATGGTGCTTACTTCATGGATATAGACTGTGTGGGGGGAGTTCGTGATCGGTGTTTTGCTGCAAGTGAGACTGGCGACCTGTGGCATCGCAGGATGGGTCACTTGGGCAAGGATGGTCTGGCTCAGCTCGGTTTACCTAGTCCTAATGGAGTTTGTCTCCCTCCTTTATAGAAGGCAAGTCAACACGTCATCCCTTTTCAACCAACCAAAGAAAATCGTCGGAGGTAGGTGAGTTGGTGCACAGTGACGTCTGTGGTCCAATAGTGCCAGCAACATGGGAGGGCCATCGATACTTCCAAGTGATATTGGACGACTTTTCTCATTTCGTGGTTGTAAAACTTTTGAAAACAAAAGGAGAAGCCGCTGGTAACCTCATAAGTTACGTTCGAGAAATGAAGACTCAACATGGTACAATACCAAACCGCCTACTTTTGGATAATGGGGGTGAGTTTACGTCAAAAATATTAACGGATTTTGAAAAGGAAAATGGAATATTTATCGAATACACCATCAGCCATACTCCACAGATGAATGGAAAGTCAGAACGGATGGACAGAACGCTATTGGAGAGAGTACGTGCAAAGATCACTGAATCAGGAATTCCTATAGAGCTGTGGGGAGAAGCCGTAAGATGTTCGGCCTATGAGTTAAATCGTTCACCTACAACTGCCCTGTCCCGTGGATCGATCCCTGTAGACCTATGGACTGGACATCGAGATTTGAGAAAGTTGAGGGTATTCGGATGCCAGGCCTGGAAACTAAATTTGCCAAAGGGCAATAAATTGAATCCCAGAACGACTCGTGGCGTATTTGTCGGTTATTGTGGAGGCGGCCCCTGGACTGGGCTCTCTTCCCAGTGTGCATGCCATGCTACCAGGTGCGTCCACAGGTTGCGGATAGTGGGATGGCCATAAGATATTATGGTTAGCTGCGAAATAAGCTTTGACGAATAAGCAGTCGCAGACAAGGCGGCATCCTCGGAGAGGGGGTGGGCTATCTGTTGACAAGGATAGGCTTAAAAAAAAAGCCCCATAACTCGTAGAAGAGGTGCGACAGTGGCGAACCAGTGCCGCCACTTCAAATAGGCACTAGTCGGGGAGGGATGGCTCCTTCAGCCTTGGTTGGCAACCATCTAAGGGAGAGGAAACCCTGACAGAAAAGCTCCCTGGCCCTCCAAGCATGGGGGTTGGACGCAGGGTTAACACCCCAGCTCTGTAAAAAAACCTCAAGTTACGAAACCTCAACAAAGAAAGAGCCGGACTGATTTTATGGATTTTGGACCCAGGCGTGGAAATGGACATCTTAATTTCGCAACATGGAATGTGAGGAGCTTATTCAGCCCAGGGGCCAGTCGAGCACTGATGAACGAGCTGACCAAGTATCGGGTGGATGTTGTGGCGCTGCAGGAGTTGAGATGGAGGGACACTGAGCTGACGGACCTTGGGGATTTCTTACTCATCAATAGTGGAGACTTGGGAAATCGTTTTGGCACAGGATTCATGGTTGCCCGAAGATGGAAAAGTGCGATTCTAAAGTATGAGGTGATCAATGAGAGATAGTGCACCCTTCGTTTGAAAGGAAAATTCTTTAATCTGTCGTTGATTTCAGCGCATGCACCAACAGAGGACAGTGAAGAAGAAGTCAAGGACTGTTTCTTTGGAGAGCTAGAAAGGGTGTGCGATGGCCTGCCAAGGTACGATGCAAAGATTATTCTGGGGGATTTTAATGCAAAAGTAGGCCGAGAGATAGGTTTCAAACCTACCATTGGGCTACATAGCCTGCACGATGTGAGCAATGACAATGGTCTCCGACTTGTTGATTTTGCATCCGGCCGAGGGATGTGTGTAAGCAGCACGTTTTTCCCCCATAAATCCATCCATAAGCAGACCTGGGTCTCCCCTGATGGGTTCACGAGAAACCAAATTGATCATGTCTTAATTGACAAGAGACATGCTACAGACATTGCTGATGTGAGGTCTTTCAGAGGCGCAGATGCAGACTCGGACCATTTTATGGTGAGAGTCAAATATCGGCAGAGACTTGCAGTTAGGGCAAGGGGACCATCCCAGAGAACGGTGGCCTTCAATGTGGAAAAGCTGAAGGTGGAGACAGTCAAGGAGCAGTACCAAGCAGTAGTCTCAGAAAAATTGCACGCAAATGGCAATGCCCAGGATATAGAAACCCAGTGGTTACGGATAAAAAACGCTGTTAGGGCAGCAGCTGAACAAGTGCTTGGAACAGCAGACCCACCACGCCGGAATCCGTGGTTTGATGAGGAATGCGAGCTGGCCATCAAGGAGCGGAATGAGGCAAGGGAAAGGCTGCTTCAAAGAAGAACGCGGACAACACTGATGCGCTACCACCAGAAGAGAGCAGTCGTCAAAAGAGTTTGTAGGCGGAAGAAGAGGCTCTTTGAAACGTCGAAACTCGAGAGGCTGACAAGAGACTACCATGACGGTCGATCCAGGCACTTTTTCCGGGGCGTTCGCAATGTGAAGGAAGGCTATAAGCCGCGCATGAAGTTCCTGAAGGATCCCCAGGGCAACCTCCTCAGTGACAAGGAAGACATTAAAGCCGAATGGGTAAGGCATTTTACTGAGCTCCTCAATAGAGAAGAGACGGATTGGGAGGTAAGAAACCGTCTAGCACTCGACAGCACTCTGCTCGGTGAGGGGAGGAACGACGATGGTGATGAAGAGGGGGTCCCCCCAGACGTGGAAGACTTGATGGAAATCATCAATAGCCTCAAAAATAATAAGGCGCCAGGAGTGGATGGGATAGCAGCGGAGCTGCTGAAACAGGGTGGAGAAGAGGTGACCAGAGAGTTCGCCCGTTTGGTCTATGACATCTGGATGGACGAACGAATGCCCTCTGAATGGAGCGTGGCTGTTATCTGTCCCATATATAAGAAGGGTGATAAGCTCGCGTCTGAGAACTACAGAGGCATTGCCCTTCTTTGTGTTGCATACAAGGTGCTGTCTATAGCTATAAGTCGCCGCCTGCAGAAATATGCTGACCGTGTAATTGGGGAGTATCAGTGCGGTTTCCGAGCTGGGAGATCTACGACAGATCACATCTTCTCGTTGAGACAAATTTTGGAAAAAGCATACGAGCACGATGTAACACTGCATCATCTTTTTGTGGATGCAAAGCAGGCGTATGACAGTGTGAGTCGAACTGCCTTGCTAAAAGATCTTCTAGAATTTGGAGTTCCCAGGAAGTTGGTGAGGCTGGTCCGTATGACGCTGGAGGGGACAAGGTGCGCAGTGAAGGTGCAGGGAGAAACCACGGATACCTTCGGGGTTTGCAATGGATTGAGACAGGGGGATCCGGAAGCACCAGGCTTATTTAACCTCTGTCTGGAAGGAGCGATACGTGCCATACGCACGAACCCAGGAGGCACGATATACCATCGTATGACGCAGCACCTAGCATATGCTGACGATGTCGAAATAGTGGCCAGGTCAATTGCTGCTCTATCCGGAGCTTTCCAGGAGTTCGAGGGAGCAGCAAGAGAAAGAGGGCTCAGGGTCAACGAGCAGAAGACTGTTTACATGAAAACATCAAGAGCCCAGCCAGCCCGACGCCCTGAGTCCATTGAAATGGTCGGCTACAACTTCCCAGTGCACTCGCAGTTTAAGTACCTTGGCTCCATGGTGACGGAGGATAATGACATCCCTGCAGAAATAAAAGGCCGGATGGAAGCAGGAAACCGATGCTTCTGGTCGCTCAGCGAGGTGCTCAGGTTCAATGCTATCCCAAGGAAAGCAAAGCTGAGGTTGTACAAAACCATGATTCGGCCGGTGGTAACATATGGCTCAGAGTCGTGGGTCCTCACACAGGAATGGGAACAAAGGCTCCGGATTTGGGAACGGAAGGTCCTGAGGCGCATATTTGGGCCGATCTTTGACCCTAACGATATGCGCTGGAGGATTCGGACAAATGAGGAGCTTCGGGAGTTGTACAGTGAGCCTGACATTGTGACCTTCATCAAAAAGGGCCGACTGCGCTGGATCGGGCACGTGGAGCGAATGGATTCGACCCGCGTCCCTCGGAAGATGCTCTATGGGAAGCCAGGTGGCAGCAGAAGAAGAGGCAGGCCGCGCACAAGATGGGTCGATGACGTCGAGGCCGATATTAGATCGCTCGGCGTTCGACGGTGGCGGACTGCGGCACTGGACAGGGATGCATGGCGGAGGATTGTTGAGGAGGCCCAGGTTCTCTAGAGGACTGTAGCGCCACAGAAAGTAAAGTAAGTATGTGGAGGCGGCTATCGGATTTACCTGCCAGAAGAAATGAAAGTGATTCGTGTGCGAGATGTAACATTCGACGAGACAACAATGCCCTTTAAGAAGTCTTATATGGCGGTGGAAACCTGGACTCCAGCGAAATTACCTATGGACAAGCAAGCCATAGATACCCGATGGGTTTTTAGAATCAAAGAGGATGGTTCTAAAAAGGCGAGGTTGGTAGCCAGGGCATTTCCGGTACCTCAGGAAAATATGGAGTTTTCATACGCAACTGTATGCAGAATACGTAGGTACCGTTCGGTTGCTAATTTCGTGGCAATTCAGCGAGATTGGACCCTGAGACAGATAGATGTGCCAACCGCATTCTTGAACAGTAATTTGGACTCTGAGGTATATATATACAAGCCTAAGGGTCTGGTATGTGAAAGTGAAACTTTGAAATTAAATCGCGCATTATATGGACTCAGAAATGCTCCAAAATGTTGGAATGATAGGTTTTCAAGTACAATGAAGGATCTCGGTTTCGGTAGATCAGACTATGACTACTGTTTATATGTCAAAAATAATATGTACCTGGTGCTGTTTGTCGACGATGGACTAATAGCGGGTGACGAGGGTCAAGTTCAGGAGTTAGTCGGCGCTCTTCGGGAGAAATTCAATGTGAATGATTTGGGAAACCCCTCGTGATTTCTCGGCGTGCAGCTTCAACGGTCGGATAACGGGCTGCTTCTATCTCAATCTAAAATGGCTGATCGAGTATTGAAGGAGTTTGGATAGGAGAACTGCAGAAGGATTAAGACCCCCATGGAAGTAAATTTCAACGTTTCTGATGTTGCTGATGTAAAAATATCAAACTGCCCTACCGCAGGCTGATCTGCAGTTTGATGTATCTCTCAGTGACAACAAGACCGGATATCTCCTACTCTGTTTCCTATTCGAGTCGATTTCTTGACAGACTCCCTGCTGAATTATGGAATGCTGGGAAGCGCATTCTACGCTAAGTTCTACCAAGGATATGGGGCTTCCGTACTCCAAAGGATCAACACCCTTGGTAGGTATGAGCGACTCGGATCGGGGCGGAGACCGGCAGACCAGAAAGAGTGTCAGTGGTTTCTTATGTTTCCATGCTGGAAACCCCATCACGTGGCACTCCAAGAAGCAGACGTGTGTGGCCCTTTCTACGATGGAAGCAGAATATATTGCTGCGGGTTCTGCTGCTCAAGAGCTTGTCAATCTGGGTGGTGTTCTGTCTGATCTCCGTGGTGATTTAAGTGGAAGTGTTGTTTTAGGAGTGGATAATATGAGTGTTATCTCAATGATGGGCACCTACACAAATTGTAAACGTGGGAAGCACATTGAAATCAAGCATCATTTTATGGACCAGGTAATAAACCTGTTCTATAAACCTAAACAAGGGAATAAAGATTGATTATATTGATTCGAATGAAAATATAGCCGATTTGTTTACTAAGTCAATAGGATCTGAAAAGTTAGAAAAATTTAGAAGTTTAATCTTAATAAGTAATGTTATTTGGCTAGTCAGAGTTTTACGGGAAAACAGCGCTACCACTTAAATAATGTGAAAATCCCGTAACAGGAGCAACATTGCGAGTTGGAAGCAATTTCCATCGAAATGTTATCGTTATCGTCACACTCCCCGCCAAACACGGCAAAATTATTGTGCTTCTGTTTGTAATAAATGTTTGCGTGTAAATTATTTTCTGTCTGGTTCTGGGGTGGCTTCTAACTTCTTTCACCGGCTTCGATTTTCAAATACGACGCTACTGAAAGGGAGCTCAGGTATATTCTTTCGTTTTCATTTTCCCATGATGACTGACAACTTATAAAAGTTTTGGGTGTTCTTTATCACTGGGCCCCCATTTTTGAAATCAAAGTGATACACGAAAACGAAAAAAAAGCCTTTTTGAATCTAGAAAACACGTATTTACCACGAATAGATATTAGCTACAGCGAGGTTACGTTAAGTCAAACAAGTGAAAACTTGTGATAGAAATGTTGGGAGCCAGTGACAAAGAATGTGACTGGTGTAATTCTTTGTTACTGGCCTCCAAAAGGTTCCTTCTCGCTACACGTATTGTGACGAATCATGTTGATTATTGATTCATCAGATGTCTACTGCATATCAACCTCGGTCTATTCCATGATCCCAGACCCAGATTACTGACTGGCTATATAAATAATGATACCCAACGTTATACGAGAACTGCCTCTAGTACTACAAGACCAGCGGCTAACGCAGTTTCACCTGGAAGTGCGTGGATAAAATTTGTAGATTCCCCTGTGTATAGGTTAGCAGATATTTGGATGCTCTCTTCGCTCGCCTCAAAAATAGTAAGTAGTACCTCAAATATAGGTATTTAGTATCTCCTATCCATCAAAAATGCCGTTGCGTAGATTAGTTGAATTGTTTATTAGTAGATCTGTGTAGGATCTCCCATCCATCCAAAATCGCAAAGCACAAATTAGTTGAAAATCGCAGATTGCGGACCACATTGCCGTCCCAGTCCCATCCACCAAGGGACAGAGCGAACGCCGCCGACCGCCGGCTCACATCAGGGTAGTATATCGATGAAGAGTGCAAAACGTTTAAATTTCGACTAGAATGTATTCATTTAGAATAATAATAACAATGAACAAACAACTTATGTCAACAACGATAACAAAGATTATTTACACGTATCAGTATATGAGAGCGTAGGAAATTAATGCTGAATAATAGGTACAAACATTTGAGTTCATTTTTGCAACTATTTGAGCCTTGTTGAATGATGCACTTTGCGGCAAGCGGATTCGTGGGTCTCGATTCTGTTTGGTAGGAACTTCCTTCCGCAGACCGGACAAGGAACGAGCTTTTCTTTGTATTGCTCGTACTGTTCTTCGTTGTTTGTAGCTGACCCTGTCAAAAACAGGTTCAACTGTATTATTTATATGTACGGTAAGCTGACCAATGTAATTGTAAGCTGCAGTGTTAATGCACTGTGCTGAATTATGTGATTCAAGTTGATCAACGCCACTCGTGAAACTTGGTCACAATCTAGCTTGAAGTCTGATACTTCCCTAGTACAACACAATTCGAAATTTAAAAAAAAAAAAGGTCCGGTCACGCAGTATGACCATATGTGCGAACTTTCAGAATAACTCGGAAAGAACTTACGGATAAGAACTTACTTAACCGTTCGAACATTTTCCATAGTATGTGGTTTTGTCCACAACTTTGAATACTATTTTGCCCAAACGTTTCCATTATTTAAACTTGTTTATTTCTTACAAGTAAATAACTACCTTTCCCCATTTCCATTAATTTTACTGGATTGATACAAATTTTGGGCAATTCTGACTGTAAAAGTAAAAGTAAAATAGAAAACAGTCTGCAAAGTGAGTAATTTGTATAGTTTCCACACAGCGTTACTTTGATTCACGTTATTAAGAAGTATCATCAATTTATTTATACTAGATGTAAGGTGCCATCCTTCTCATTAAAAAAAAAACGCTGCAAAGTCCTTGTCACTTGGGTTTATTATTCTATCGGACATACCTACAGAAATGTTGCTGTTCTTTTTTATTTCTTCTTACAGATGATCTTTGAACATTGATAGTGCCATTTAATTGTCTTGATTCACCTGAAGATTCTATTGCTAGTGTTATTATACAAAATTATGGTGATTTCAGGCATTTTCCCAGGTTTTTGACTCATAAAAAAATGAATTTCGGGAGCTTAACATTCGTTACAACCTCAGTTCTTCACTCTTTGGTCAAAATCAACTTCATATTTGGTCTTCTTGCCCTAAAAAACATGGAAAACGATACTACTTCAAGCTCGTGTTCACTAAAACCTCAAAAAAAATCTCGAAAACCCCTAGTTTTACACCCGTTTATCTCCCATAACGCCCCTGGGTGTTTTCCGATCGGACTGCCGAGCTTTGGAGCACAACTAGGACCCAGATGTGTTCCCAAATGGGGGCCCAAACTCTGTGCGGAAGAACAACGATTTTAGACCAAAATTTAACGTAAATTTGAGGCTGAAACTTCGTTAGAACGTCAATTTTCCACTCATTGGTCAAGGTTGACTTCATATTCGGTCTTCTCGTCCTAAAAAACATAGAAAACGATCCCTCAAAGGCTCATGTTACTAAAACACAAAAAATACCCACTTTTATACCCATTTTGGTTTATTATTCTGCGAATAATACACCTATGTATTCGCTCAGCAAAAAATATTTATAACACCCCCTCAAACTTTTTTCTTTTCCGTTTCAAGGTGCGTAGATTCCAAAAATGCAATGTCCGTCCGCCGTACGCCGTCCGCCGTATGCCGTATCACGTGTACAGGCTTCATTTTAGGTCTAAAAAATTCGTTCTTTCGCACACATGCTCCACTTGGGCCCTAGTTGTGTCCCGAAACGTTTCAGCCGGATCGGAATATACCCAGGGGTGTTATGAGTGAAAATGTGTGTAAAAATAGGTAGATACTTTTTGCGTTTTAGCAACATGTTTGTAACATGAGCTTCTGAGATATCGTTTTCCATGTTTTTGGGGACGAGAAGACCGAATATGAAGTCGATTTTGACCAAAGAGTGGAAAATTGCGTTCTACCAAATGTTCAGCTCCCAAAATTGATTTTTAATGAGTGAAAAACCTGGGAAATCGTCTGAAATTTTATGAGTCAAAAAACCTGCGAGATCGTCTGAAATCACCATCAATTTGTAGAATAACACTAGAAAAGGTGTCAACACGTGGATCAAGACGATTGAATGGTACTACCAATGATCAAAGATAGTTTGGGGAAAAAAAAGGAGCGTACCTAATTTGTGTTTTAGGGGCCAACATTGGTGGAAACAATCAGAAATACACCGAGAGAAAAAACGCAATGTTTTACCACCTCGTGGTGCTCGCAGGCCGGTGAAAACTTTGAAAAAAACCCGCTAGGGATTAGGCGTACCCGATAGGAATGAAAAAAAACCCGTTAGGGAAAAACTCTATCGGGTACCCACAAGGGCATCCCTGCAAACGGGCTTTTAGTGCAGCTCCTATCGGGTAATTTGTGCAGGAAATGCCCGATAGGAATTTAATGATAAGACCCTATCGGGTAATCACAGCACGTACGTGCTGGGATACCCGATGGCAGCCGGACGTGCTGTAAAAAAACACCCGTTTGGTTTCCTATCGGGCGAAAAATTGAACACAATCGGGTAATCCTTGTACGTCCATGCTGTTCCTATCGGGTAATTTTAAGGGATTCCTAGCGGGTATTCGTGAATACCCGTTTGGGCCCTATCGGGTACCATTCTCAACACCCGCTTGTGTTCTATCGGGTATTCTACCCATAACCCGCTTGATTTCTATCGGGTATACCACCTAACACCCGTTTGATTTCTATCGGGTCTACCACCTAACACCCGTTTGATTTCTATCGGGTCTACCACCTAACACCCGTTTGATTTCTATCGGGTCTACCACCTAACACCCGTTTGATTTCTATCGGGTATAGTTCCTCCAACCCGCTAGGGTTCTATCGGGTGTCCACTCGTAGAACCCGATAGGATTCTATCGAGCGTCCACTCGTAGAACCCGATAGGATTCTATCGAGCGTCCACTCGATAGAACCCGATAGGATTCTATCGAGCGTCCACTCGATAGAACCCGATAGGATTCTATCGAGAGTCCACACGATAGAACCCGATAGGATTCTATCGAGCGTCCACTCGATAGAACCCGATAGGATTCTATCGAGCGTCCACTCCATAGAACCCGATAGGATCCTACGAGTGGACGCTCGATAGAACCCTGTCGGTTCTATCAAGCCTACTTCTCACTACCCTATTGGATTCCTAATGAGCCCATTCCCACCCTACCCGTTTGCATTTCCAATTGCTGTACCAATCAGGTAACTGTTAGTAGAGCGGTTAGAGATGCAAAAGAGTAGGGATGGATTGGGATTAGGAGGAATCCTATGGAGTAGGGAGGAGGAGGATTTCGAAGCCTGATGAGGAACCTGTGAAACATACTCATGAAATTGAAATGTAATTGTAAATATATAGAAATGTAAATATTTATAATAAGTAATTCTTATTTCTAAAATGAGCAACAACGTGGGCGAAGGAGAGGTAACACAGGTATTCAGGTCATCAATGTTTATTCATAATCATTAAATAATGTTCAAATTCACTATAAAATCAATAATAAGTCATTTGTTTCGTACGCCGTACATGTAGCAATTTGTTTCATACGATACTATCAATATGTTTGACTAACTACAATAACAAAATAACTAGGTTAACAGCATCAGAGATTATTGGACTCGTTATATAGGCGGTTTGACAGTTAGTAAAATGAATGAAAACCAAGGGATTCAACTTCATAAGCTTGGAAGTGAGTTGAATACATGTGAGTGACATAGTTGAGCCCTTTTATGTAGGTCTCTTAAGTTCTAAGGTCTACATACATGGTCAAGAAGAAGAATTGTGGCAGCCCTCTATCGTCTAAATCGAAACACAATATAGTTTGGATTGAAATTAACACAACATTATATATTATAAAGAATTTGTCTGTCCTAAAGGGCTTAGAGTAATCATATTTTAATCTGTACCTTAACTAAAACGTATGTAATTAGGTTAATGGTTAATAGTACTTTAGGCTGACTGGCTGTGTCTAGTATCAAATCGAAAGGGTTATTTCCGCTTGAGTAAAAAGTAATCTTAACATACCTTCTGGAAGAGTCCGTCGTCACTAGCTGGTTGAGTACTGAGGGTGAGTGCTTTCCATGTAAGGACATCATCATCAGGCCGTCGAGAGAGTACTGCAGTCAGTACGTCAGTTGGTCCCTATTTAAGGTGCGTGCAGGGGAAGTGAGAGGAAGTGAAAGGTGTTTTGGTGTTAGGGGAATAAAGGAAGTGAAGGGGAGGATAATGTTGTTTGTCTGTCCTGAAGAGCTTAGGCTAATCCTATTTTAATTGGTACCTTAGCTACAAACAACTATTTGGGTCATGCAAGTAACGTCTGGTGTAAGTAAACTCTTAAGAACTAACTTATTTCTTTGGTAAACTATAATCTACTAACTAAACCTACTAACTTATTTTCTATGTTAAACTCTAACCTAATACTTATTTATTGTAATATAACAATATTACGATTATAATAATACCTAGTACTGAGTTATGAGTTAGGAAAAAATCAGGAGTCCTAGCTCGTTTTGTTTGTTGTGTCGTGGTGTACTGTGTGTGTCGTTTACATTTGTGTGTTGTATGTGCGTGTAGTCAAGAATATGTCTTTTGGCGCTCGGGTTGTCAGTGGTCCATTTGTTGGTATCGTGCGTTTGTATCCGATGTTGTGTCAAGTAGGTGTTTGTTAATGATCCGTCCGTCGAATGTGCGTAGTTTATATATCCCTAAGTTTTCGATTATGTCAAGCCTGTGTCATTGCTGTTGTGGGTGCCTAGTGTCATACATTTGTTGATTTCGGTTAGTTCATGTCCTTGAACTGACTTGCTAGTGGTGACGGACTCCTCCGGAAGGTATGGTAACATTACTTACACTAGCGGAAATAACCCCTTAGATTTAATAACTTTCCTTTAGCTATAACATACTGTTGTAGTGTTCCCTTGGCGGTTTCTAGGCGCTGCGCGTGTAGATCCTTTGCCTCAGACTCAGTTTGCACGAAAGTTGCGAAGTAGTCTCCGGATTCTTTGTGAACGGGAGGGCGAGCAGAGCTGCCGTCGTTATCTTGTCTTCATCTGAAATATCACACAGCACATTAACAACACGTACGTACAGATGGTTGGTTAAGACATCATCGTGACGAAGAGATTTATACAGAAAAACAAGTGTAGAAACGATGGGAATAAAATCGGAATGAAAATTTCCAGTAATCCCCCCTTCAAGACCGCTCAGCCCTGCGGGTCTTGCCTATCCACAGTCTGCCGCGTCAACAACACGTCCTCGAGACGTAAGGAAAACAAGCCCCCCTGGACCCCCGGTTACCTCTGTTTACATACTTCGGACGAAATTATAGAAACACAGAATGTGTTTTAGCTCACGCGTTTCACATAAACCTTTTTCGACTGATATATTGACTGCTCATAGGTTACACCAGGTTACACGATCCTTAGTTCCGTATCATCGGTACTTATAATATTATAAAGCTTGCAAACGTGTTCACAATATAAATTATTGAGAATGATCACCTGTGTGTAAACAATTATTATTTAAACAATGACGCTCATACCGCAGCTTGTTGGCCACGCACTCCGCATTGGTTAACGTAATATGGTTAGGTAAATCGAGAGCTATCCAACGAGTGGTGAACGATTTTTGTAAGATGATAACTGGCGAAGTTAAAGTTCCGTAGCAACGAATCGGTTGTACGTGAAAATCATTAGGAATTTTTCATAACAGCGTCCCAGATTTCGTTACGAAATTTCGTTACCTTTTTTAGCTAGTTAGTCCATGGCTAAAACAAATTCTGTGTTAAAATTATGCTAGTCAAACAGTAACTCACAATTTGAACACAGATTAGACAATCAAAGTTATTTCTCACCTGTATTGTTGTCGCAGTATTTTATTATTGACTCGACGAATGTCTCTCTTTCCGTTTGACTCCTTTACAACATCTAGCCTCTGAAACTTGGGCCGGATGGAGCTCGGTAAGTTCTTTGTAGAGCTTCTGGTAAATGGTACAGTTCCTTGAAGTCGGATTCGATCTGTGCAACGGAAAACACCTCTCATTAGCGATTACACAAAACATATTGAGCTATTGCAACAGGGACAAAAATTGAGATAGGCTAATTTTCGAAGTTTCTCGAGTGCAATACGTTTCGGATCATCCCTCTTTTGAACAAGGACCAGAAATTGACTTTTCCACCGACATAATGGTTCACTGCAAAAGAACTACAACTACAGCTAAACAGAGCACATCAAATACATTCAGATTTACAACTCACCAATTTTGCTCCATGGCTGGACTTGAAGATTGGGAAGTAGTCTGTGTATTTAAAAAGTGTTTTCCCACATTGCAAAGGTATTCGCGCCTTAACTTTGCTGTCCTCCTCAGTGTCTTTGCCGAGAGAGGTCTGCTTCAACCAATCGGTCCTCCTGATTGTTTGGACGCACGGATGGGCTTCTAGTTCCTGGAGCCGCTCTGGGAACATAACATTACCAACGGTTACGACATTTGACTATAAGTAAGACAGAAAGGAAAGAGAAGGAGAATATTTCAAGTCCAGTACTACCCGATTGAATTACTAACGGGCTAAATATAAATAAATAGCTAAAAACACCCGTTATGAATGTACAAGTGAATTTTTCAATGTCCGGGAACACCCGTTTGGAACAAAGTGAACACTCGATACGAATACAAGCGGCAACGAAAACGAGTTGAAGAAAATATTTCAAGTCAAATACTACCCGATTGAACTACTAACGGGTATTCATAGCTAAAAAACACCCGTTACGAATGTACAAGTGAATTTTTCAAAGTCCGGGAACACCCATTTGGAACAGTGTGAACACCCGATAGGAATACAAGCGGCAACGAGAACAAGTTGAAGAAAATATTTCAAGTCAAATACTACCCGACTGAACTACTAACGGGTATTCATAGCTAAAAAACACCCGTTACGAATGTACAAGTGAATTTTTCAAAGTCCGGGAACACCCATTTGGAACAGTGTGAACACCCGGTAGGAATACAAGCGGCAACGAAAACAAGTTGAAGAAAATATTTCAAGTCAAATACTACCCGATTGAATTACTAACGGGCATTCATAGATAAAAACACCCGTTACGAATGTACAAGAGAATTTGTCAAAGTCTGGGAACACCCGTTTGGAACAGTGTGAACACCCTATACGAGTACAAGCGGCAACGAAAACAAGTTGAAGAAAATATTTCAAGTCAAATACTACCCGATAGAATTACTAACGGGCACTCATACCTAACGACAACCGTTATGAATTTCCCGATGCCGTTACAAAGCAACTCAAAGCAAGTACAATTATTATCATGAAATCTGAATATTCGAGAAAAGAGTTGAATTTGGTAAATTGGTTGGGAAAAGTAAATATACTCAAGGCATGGCAATCCACGTGGCAGCGGAAAAAACAAAAGAAATTGAAATTGAAATGTCAGTTTAGATGTAGCTCATACCTTTGTGATTACCATGAAATCGGAATATTAGAGAAAATAGTCAAAGAAAATTGTGCTAACCTTGAAACGCAGCAGCGATTCTTGCATCTAATTTCCAAGATGTTAACATTTCCCTCAACTGTTGGTCGGCCATTGTCCTCGAAGTATCCAAACGCGCTTTTGAAACTAAATCTCTACAGGTCACCGATATTATATGGAAATTGAAATGAATGATTGAATGTAGTACAGCGTACCGGGGTCCGGATGTTTATGGAGGAGCGAACGTTGAAATTGAAAGCGATAACAGAAACACAACAGCAATGCACTGAAACTGAATAGGCACGAGCACGGAGAACTAAGCACAACAGTCGTTATGACGCGACAGGTTGAGAAGAACTGGTATTGCCGCCATGAGAGATGAGGGGCATAGGGTTTAAAAAAAGTACCCCCACCTCTGCCCGTAACGACTTTTTTACCTTCCTATCGGTTTTTCAAATTCCTATCGGGTTGTTCAAATTCAAAGGGGTTTCCAATTCCTATCGGGTTTCAGTTACCCCTATCGGATTTCCCTAAATCCTATCGAGTTTTTCAAATTCATGATCGTGCAGGATTATTTTACTCTTATCGGGTTGATTATATTTGTAACGGTTTAAAAAAAGTCCATCGGCAGTCTATCGGCTTCTCTCCACTATCCAAGCGGGGTTTTACCAATTTCAACCGGGTTCCCGATTCTTATCGAGTTTCTGTTACTAATATCGGGTTTTTTTTTTTAATTTTTCAATCACTTCCTATCGGGTTTTGTAGCAATTCTAACAGATACTCCTGCATAGCTAATATTAGTATAGGTACCTGTACCTACGAGGAAAAAAGGAAAACAAACCATCAGAAATAGCACAAGTAACTGACGGACTATTTCCATTGAAAATTGTGTATGGAGTCAGTCACGCATGCACACAACAACAACATACAACATTTAATGAACTTGTAGCAATAAATGACGTATAATTACTTACCTACTTCCCTCAGAGTCCTTCCTGTGTTGAATGAAACCGTGAGAACTGGCAGGCGACGCACATCACTTTGTAAATGCTATCGTTTTTATCAAAACTAACTGCAATATGTATATACTTGATTCACCCAGGTGGTCACAATGGTATAGCACGGCTAAAAAGAATATATATCTGATGCTAAATTACTTCTCTATATACTCCAACAATATATTAATTTTCATCAAGCGCTCGAAAACAGTTTCGCCGCCACAGGGGCGGATCCAGAATTTTTTTCCGGAGGGGGTCACAGGGTAGAACAATATAAAAAATAACAAAATAACCAAACGAACAATACAAACCGAATTTTCAACCTTATGCCTAAACTCGTCCAATTTGTCTACTTACAAAATTAATTGTATTTATTTATAAAATTCATTGTTTATGTAAAAAATATTTTTCCATATCTATTAATTATTTAACTGATAAATGTATTTATTTTCAATTTTCTTCTAAAAAAGTGTCCTATAATGTGTTTTCAAACAAACAAATTTTATGGCAGCGTAGCTAACTTCAGAGTTTGCTAATCAAAACATTGAAACCAAAACAATCTATTGTTGACCTCAGTGAATTCAGTATCGTTTTTACTGAATTTGGCAGGAAAGAAAACGAGAACGAAACAAAAAAAACCAGTCATGCAGCATGACTTAATGAGCGAATTTTCAAAGAAATATTCGAATTAATGGCTATGGTTTTGTTTTGCTTCGAACTCTCGTCTTCAATTAATACTTCTCACATTTTTCAATCTGACCACTCTAAGGGGGTGGGGGTAAGAGTTTAAAGATTATCCTAGTTTTGGGTAATTTTTGCGCACTTTAAATGCTCTAATTTAAGAACGGATTTAGATATCTAAAATCCGATTTCACCATCGTGTTCAGCGTGCAAAAACCTTTAAAATGAGGGGTCACTTGTTAGAAAATAACATTTTGGGGATTTTTGGGTAATTTTTGCGCACTTTAAATGCTCTAATTTGAGAACGGATCAAGATATCTAAAATCCGATTCCACCATCGTGTTCAGCGTGCAAAAACCTTTAAAATGAGGGGTCACTTGTTGGAAAATAACATTTTGGGGATTTTTGGGTAATTTTTGCGCACTTTAAATGCGCCAAAACCCTCCTTAGAGTAGGCCAATTTCGCCCATCTTCGAACTTAGCCTTTCAATTGCCAAGATAGATTTTTTGTGCAAATTTGAGCTGTTTATCTCAATTCTATCGAGAGTTATCGTCTGGAGTGACACATATATATATATATACATATAAAAAATTCAAGGAGTTGTACTAATCGTTTGCCTCCCCCTTTTTTGCTTCGAACTCTCGTCTTCAATTAATACTTCTCACATTTTTCAATCTGACCACTCTAAGGGGGTGGGGGTAAGAGTTTAAAGATTATCCTAGTTTTGGGTAATTTTTGCGCACTTTAAATGCTCTAATTTAAGAACGGATTTAGATATCTAAAATCCGATTTCACTATCGTGTTCAGCGTGCAAAAACCTTTAAAATGAGGGGTCACTTGTTAGAAAATAACATTTTGGGGATTTTTGGGTAATTTTTGCGCACTTTAAATGCTCTAATTTGAGAACGGATCAAGATATCTAAAATCCGATTCCACCATCGTGTTCAGCGTGCAAAAACCTTTAAAATGAGGGGTCACTTGTTGGAAAATAACATTTTGGGGATTTTTGGGTAATTTTTGCGCACTTTAAATGCTCTAATTTGAGAACGGATCAAGATATCTAAAATCCGATTCCACCATCGTGTTCAGCGTGCAAAAACCTTTAAAATGAGGGGTCACTTGTTAGAAAATAACATTTTGGGGATTTTTAGGTAATTTTTGCGCACTTTAAATGCTCTAATTTGAGAACGGATCAAGATATCTAAAATCCGATTCCACCATCGTGTTCAGCGTGCAAAAACCTTTAAAATGAGGGGTCACTTGTTGGAAAATAACATTTTGGGGATTTTTGGGTAATTTTTGCGCACTTTAAATGCGCCAAAACCCTCCTTAGAGTAGGCCAATTTCGCCCATCTTCGAACTTAGCCTTTCGATTGCCAAGATAGATTTTTTGTGCAAATTTGAGCTGTTTATCTCAATTCTATCGAGAGTTATCGTCTGGAGTGACACATATATAAATATATATATATATATATATATATATATATACATATAAAAAAGTGTTAAATTTCAGGAATCGTTTTAGAATGGTCTGAAACGGATTTCTATGAAGAAAATTTCCAAAAATTTATATTATTTAAATTTCGAAGCCATTGCAATAGCTTCATTTTCTTTGAAAATTCGCTAAAACAAGATAATAATTAACAAAAATAAGAAGAAATAAAAAAGGTGTAATTTGACGGATACACCAAGGTAAATTTATTGACATAATTGTATATAAAGTAACATTGGTAGGACCAAGTGTACGATTATATTCAACTAGTTTTGACATTTTTGATCGAATCTTTTTAGATTTTTTATAGTTCTTTTTTGTTTTCAGTTTTTTAAAACTTTCTACCGTTTGTGTAATCGTATCGCCGTATCTATTTTCACAATTTTCCATTTTCAGTTCCAATGTGTGCTGAATCCAAAACATGAGAATTCGCTCAGGTTTAGTATTTCTGCATATGAAAAATTCTCCATATGGTAACAAGTAAATAACGTAAACAAGTAAACAACAAAAAGTAAACAACAAGTAAACACCAAAACACATTTCGCTTACACCAGACGTTACTTGCATGACCCAAATAGTTGTTTGTAGCTAAGGTACCAATTAAAATAGGATTAGCTTAAGCTCTTCAGGACAGACAAACAACATTATCCTCCCCTTCACTTCCTTTATTCCCCTAACACCAAAACACCTTTCACTTCCTCTCACTTCCCCTGCACGCATCTTAAATAGGGACCAACTGACGTACTGACTGCAGTACTCTCTCGACGGCCTGATGATGATGTCCTTACATGGAAAGCACTCACCCTCAGTACTCAACCAGCTAAGGACGACGGACTCTTCCAGAAGGTATGTTAAGATTACTTTTTACTCAAGCGGAATAACCCTTTCGATTTGATACTAGACACAGCCAGTCAGCCTAAAGTACTGCTAACCAGATTAACCTAAATTCACTTTCAATCATTTCATTTTAATTTTTTTAACCAGATTAAAATAGGATTAGCTTATAGGACAGACAAATTCTTCATAATAGATAATAGATGATAATAGATAATGATGAATTCTTCATAATAGGCAATGTTGTTTTTTTCATTCTCGACTCCAGAGGTTCATTACTGCAAATAATAAACCAGTACGTCCTTCATATTCCATACTATTACCCAAATTCCTGACTTGGTACATTTCATAAATGAGCTTTTGGAAATCTCGGGAATAAATCATGACAAATCTTGAGAAACAAGTCCCGAAATTCACCAAATGAGAGGGGAAATATGTTACGTATTTATATTATGTTTCCAATTTTTGATTTTTAGGTCCACTATGTGTGCTGTATCCAAACCTTGAGAATTCGCTCGACTTTAGTATTTCTCCATGAACCCTTGCATGGTACCAAGTAAATTACCTCCAAACATCTTTATATACTGTAGCTGGAGATACAATGGTCACACAATAGCCTTCAGCGGTCACTGGCAAGTTGGGAAACTGTGTGGTTTCATGTCTCTCCAGAGCCCCTTCGACCAACTTCAAATTATGGCGGGAAGTAATTTATTTATACCCGATAGCAATGCTAGGTACCCGATAGGAATTATTATATAACCCGATACGCAATTAATCGAGAGCTGTTAACAGTGACAGGATCCGATAGGCGTCTAACGGGTATTTTTTTTAAATGTATCTCTGCTCGATTGATGGTTTTAACCCGATAGGGACTTGTCAGTGCAACCCGGTAGGTTATCAATCGGGTGTTGTTAGCAATTACATCACCCGATAGGGCGACTAACGGGTATTTTGGCTCACCATTTCCCTGCTCGATTGCATTGTTCAACCCGATAGACGTTGGTCAATGCAACCCGGTTGATTATTAAGCGGGAGCTGTTAACAATTATATCACCCGATTGGTGGCTAACGGGTATTTTATGAATATTTCTCAGCTCGATCGATTTTTCTCTACCCGATAGGGATCACTCAATGGAAATGGTAGATCTCCAATCGGGTGTTGTTAGCAACAAACATCACCCGATAGCAAGACTAACGGGTATTTTTGTTCACTATTTCCCTGCTCAATTGGCTTTCATGGGCCCGATAGCGATGTGTGATGTAACCCGATAGATTATTAAGGGGGAGCTCTTGACAATTATTTCACCCGATAGGCGCTAACGGGTATTTTATACATATTTCCCAGCTCGATTATTGTTATTTCTACCCGATAGGAATTTTGTATAAACCCGATAGATTATCAATCGGGAGATCTTAATGCTCAGATGACCCGACAGTGAGCTAACGGGTATTTTTTGAACATTCCCATGCTCGATTGTTTTTCGTACACCCGATAGGAATTTTGCATAAAACCCGATAGGTTATCAAACGGGAGACGTAAATGCTCAGATGACCCGATAGTGTGCTAACGGGTATTTCTTTTGAACATTTGCTAGCTAATCGTTTTTCATACACCCGATAGGAATTTTGCATAAATCCTATAGATTATCAAACGGGAGACGTAAATTTTCAGACGACCCGATAGTGTGCTAACGGGTATTTTTTGAAATATTTGCATGCTCCATTGTTTTTCATACACCCGGTAGGAATTTTGAAAAAAACCCGATTGATTATCAAACGGGAGACGTGAATGTTCAGATGACCCGATAGTGCGCTAACGGGTATTTTTTTGGAATATTTGCATGCTCGCTTGGGTTTCATGGACCCGATAGGAATTTGTTATGAAACCCGATAGACAACCAACTGACCCGTTTGATTTCTTAACGGGTGTAGTTCCCATTTATAAAAGCCCGTTAGGGTTAAGTCGCCACCCGATACAATTTTGATGAATACCCGTTAGGAATTACCAAAACCCGCTTGTTTTTACGAATGCCCGATACAAAAATATCCGAACCATACCCGATAGGAGGGGCTAATCTAACAGCCCGATAGATTTTTATGAAAGCCCGATATAAATTTATGTCGAACCCGATTGGAGTTACGTCTTCCCGATAGATTTTTACCATCACCCGATACGATTTGCACCCTACCCGCTTGGGATTAGGCACACCCGCTAGGTTTCCCATCGGGAAATCAATTCCGAGTGTTCCTAGCGGGCATGGTGCGCCACATTTTTCTCTCGGTGTAGCTATTTAAATTATTTCACATGATAGAAACAATAAATTAACAGCCTACATTTCTGTAGGTATGTCCAATAGAATAATAAACCCATGTGACAAGGGCTTTGCAGCGTTTTTTACTCATAACACTCTTGGGTATATTCCGATCCGGCTGAAAAGTTCGGGAAACAACTAGGGCCCAAATGGAGCATGTGTGCGAAAGAACGAACTTTTTAGACCAAAAAAGAAGCCGGTATGCATCATATGGCGGACGGACATTGCATTTTCTGAATCTACGCACCTTGAAACGTGAAAGAAATATTTTTTAGGGGAATACATAGGGAATACATAGGTGTATTATTCACAGAATAATAAACCAAAAAATTATACCTCAAAAACCTATTAAATTCGGGACGAGGTACCCCTGAGTTGAGTGTTTTCATTTTCAATGTTACCCATGGGTATGATAATAATTATGCCGCTACTACAAGCGCATCAACGTTTGAGAGGCCTCTGTGAAAACATTCAGCTGAATGGCTGTTGAAAACGATCGAAACCCGGGGATTATACTTTTATTCCATCAATCACTGACAAATTTGTAGAGATCCCCAATTCATCGAAAATGTCCCCTATGTTGGTTGAATGGAGCCCAAATATAATAAAGCGTTACAAGGTTGTCGTTTTTCGGGAATGCTAATGTCGTTCCGATTTAATGAAATTCAAATTATGAAAGGAGACTATTGTCCCAAATGTCAATAGTGCCCGAAATTGTCCCCCTATTATCCTTAGGAAAGTAGGGTTTTCTAATCATTAAGACTTTGGTAGTGAAAGTTCAATACAAAACACACTTCAATGCACCACCAATGTGACTTGGACGCACCTAATCTTTCATTCTCCAACTGGCCATCGAGATCCGTCCACTTAACATCACAGGATTCAATGTGAATCCGCAGCTGCTCCTCGTCGGTCCCGAATGTTTTGCCGCATTTCCTGCAGAACAGCAACGATTGGTCGTATGCCATTTTGAGATTGACTGGTCCGAGAACCTGGGAGCGATAAAATACAGTTGAACAGTTTCGGCTAGATAAACATCATTTGACATACCTGCATTATAAAGGTTGTTTTGCTGGGATGATTTTCCATGTAATAGCCACATCCTCATGGAGTGCACCCACGGTGGGCACCATACTAGTCAATACCCAGTCAATAACTTAAATTTCTAATCACCAAGATTGGTTTTATATGTTTTTCATCGACCTACTGTAGATCTAGATGGTACCTACTTTTCTTCTGAGCTGTTGCCAATCTAGGGACGCGGGGGCGTACCGTCTGCCAAGGTACCGAAAACATGAAGGGAACAAGAAGCAAGAACACTGTTTACCCGACAGAACTAGTAGGGTTTTTACCCCCCCCCCCCCCACCCCTTTTTTTCTTGTTCTTCGACAGAGAGGGCTACAGCCACACAGACAGCCGATCAAGCTGATATTTTGCATACACATGCGTTATTTGTTTTATTACGGGAGAACCCAGTTACACGAAAGGTTCAGTAGAAGCCGGGTTACAACCTTCAAAACGCCGCAAATTATGGTCGAATAACCTAATTTTTTTTCATCTTTTTTGGTTTATTATTCTGTGAATAATACACCTATGTATTCGCTCAGCAAAAAATTTTTATAACACCCTCAAAATTTTTTCTTTTCCGTTTCAAGGTGCGTAGATTCCAAAAATGCAATGTCCGTCCGCCGTCCGCCGTACGCCGTATCACGTGTACAGGCTTCATTTTCGGTCTAAAAAAATCGTTCTTTCGCACACATGCTCCATTTGGGCCCTAGTTGTGTCCCGAAACTTTTCAGCCCGATCGGAATATATCCAGCGGAGTTATGAGTGAAAATGTGTATAAAAATGGGTACTTTTTGTGTTTTAGTAAGTAACATAGTAGTAAAATGAGATTTTGAGTTATCGTATTCCATGTTTTTGGGGACGAGAAGACCGAATATTAAGTCGATTTTGACCAAGGAGTGGAAAATTGAGGTTGTACCAGATGTTCAGCTCCCAAAATTGATTTTTCGTGAGTCAAAAACCTGGAAAATCGTCTGAAATCACAAGCAGTTTGTATAATAACACTAGAAAAAGTGTCAACACGTGGATCAAGACGATTAAATGGCACTATCAATGATCAAAGATAGTTAAAAAAAAAATACACTGCCAAGGTGATGGCACAGGAGCTTCCTCGTCACAATCAGAGTGACCCATTATAAAATAGAACAGACTCGGAAGCAAAATAACATAACATTACATTACATTACATTACATAACATAACATTACATTACATAACATAACATAACATTACATTACATTACATAACATTACATTACATTACATTACATTACATTACATTACATTACATTACATAACGTGAAATATACATATTACATAACATTGCATTACATTACAAAACATTGCATAACATTACATGAAATATACATATTACATAACATGACGTCCATAATACATTACGTCCATTATACATAATTGCGAAAGTTATGCGTGTTTGAAGAATTTCACGTTAGCGCATGCGCAGGGCGAACCGCTGGCTTTATCATGTTGAAATTTATATGGGACCTCAATGGGCCCTACCCGCTTAATCCCTGAGAATTGCATTGAAATTGGGTGAAATCTTTGGTTACTACGGCTGTAACAAGGAAATTGAATCTATTTCACGCCAGCGCATGCGCAGAGCGCACCGAGGGTCCGATCATGCTGAAATTCATACTGGAACTCACTAGGCCTTGTCCAAACAACCCTTGAAAATTTGAGTGAAATTGAATCAAAATTGTGAAAGTTATGCGTGTTTGTTGAATTTAACGTTAGCGCATGCGCAGGGCGTACCGCTGGATCAATCATGTTGAAATTTGTATGGGACCTCAAGGGGCCTTATCCGCACCATCCCTCAAAATTTGAGCTGAATCAATTCAAAATCGTGGAAGTTATGGCTGTAACAAGGAAATGCGGACAGACTCACAGACTCACAGACTCCACAGACTCACAGACTCACAGACCCACAGACCGACAGACACGGAACCAAATTTGTTCAGTAGGCTTTGAAACGCAAAATGCAAGTGGAAATTTTGATTTCTGAAGACAAAAATTTTTTGGCTCACGAAAGTGAACACAAGGCTTCCGCTGCTTCGCAGACTCGGAAGCAAAAAGCGTACCTAATTTGTGTTTTAGGGGCCAAAATTAATGGAAACCATCAGAAATAGCTATTTCGATTATTACGCATAAAAGAAACAATAAATGAACAGCCAGCATTTCTGTAGACCAATAAAATAATAGAATAATAAACCCATGTGACAAGGACTTTGCAGCGTTTTTTACGTTTGGAGAACTTCTGTGTATTATACTCTTCTGCAGCGCTTTTTAACAACATTTAAAAAATTCAAAAAGCTTTTTTAAAAATAGGAAAGAAAAGTGTTATTCTTACTTTTAATTTAATAGGCATTTCTTTTAATTGAACTTCATTGGATAGTTAGTAATGGTCAGAAATAACATAGAACTATCAGTACAAAAAGATGAGACATCCCACCAAAAACAAACCTGTTTTAAACCCCCAAGAAAATCTCTCAAGCGGCAAAAAGGGGTGATATCCATCTTGCCCGCCAAAGTAACATGGCTTTCAACGCTGCTTGGCGGGAGCTTTGTTAGTGAAATATCTGAAGCCAAGCAAAAAGCGGAGGGTATACCATTAGGAAAGGTGAGGATAGGTGAAGGTATATAACGGGAAATTTTAGGAAAAACCGGAGGGCATCAGAGGGAAAAACCGGAAAACCGGAGGGAAAAACCCGGTTTCTGACAAACCGAGGGCTTCAAGAAAACCAGGAGCCCGTTTCGGAAAAACCGGGGGCTTCAGAGAGTTTACTTAAGAAGCTTCCCGCCAAGCAGCATTAAACCACACAGCAGGGTTGTTTTTTGTGGAGTACTCCATTACTCAACTGAAGTTATTTTGCCTTCAAAATTCGTAGAGTACAAGATTTTGGTGAATGTGTTCATCGGAAATGAAGACAAAATTCCCTCGGCTGACATGAAAATTTTACGGCCGATCGAGCGATTGAGTGTGAATCATTTGTCTGAATAATAAACTTCTTATCGATGGACTACAGAAGGAACTCCGTTGTTGGGGTCTGACCTCCAGAAACTCAACTGACCAACCCCCCCCCCCCCCCCCCCCCAGTACTGATCGATATTCCTGCCTAATATATGCAGGCCTCCACGTTCTCGTTAAAAATGAATAAAAACCCCAATACTGGTTTTTCCTTCTCAACCCACTGAGTACTTTCGGTTTGGATCTTGGAATTCGCAAATTATTTTTCTGTTTACCATTACTCGCACCGAAATTTGGTCGATTATTCGAATACGGAGCGTATGGTTGACTCATTATTTTCGAAGATGAATTTATTTTTTTGATCATTTCAAAGGTATGCATGTGGAAGGATTATGAGTAACTAAGATGACTTCATGCTTCCATTTCTGAAAATTTATTGGTACCTCAATTCATTGTTTTCTGCAAGGGGGTATCCAGTAGGTCTGAAAATGTCAAGTTCTGTTTAGTCAGCGTGGCCAGTATACTTCGAAAAGGTTCCTATCTCCAGCTTCAGAATAGTTAAGCCATAAAACATGTGAAAACGATTACTCGCGATGTTAAACGTGTTTGGGGAAAACGTTTTCTGAGCCCCTTCCCTCGCTGTTAGGTGCTAAATGACACAAGACGTTAAACGTCAAGACCGCGCCACTCCTCCAACCTCCTTGGAGAGCGTTAGTTTATCAGTAATCTACTCGGTGCTTATACTGCTTATCAACAATACAACAATTTCAGTAGTTACCTTGCAGTAGTTTTTTCTCTGGTTTTTACATACCGAATTTAAATTTATTTTAATCGTACTAAATATCAGTTATCAGTGTAAATTGTACGTGATACTTTGTAAATGTCTATAATATAATCAATCAGTTCATTAGGATGGGGACACTAGCGCTCCCCATGGAGGATGGAGGAGTAGTGCTGTCTCGACAATGTCTAAATCACCCATTTCTAGTCGTTAGATACCCATCATAATTACATTTTTTTTGTAAATCTATCAGTTGAACAAATAACAAAAACCAAGAAGAGAAACCAGTTAATAAATAATTTATTTGGAGAAAGGCTTCAATGCCGAGGTGCTCGGAGGGATGGGTAAGGAGGTACCTATACAAGTTTCTAACTGCA
Organism: Leptopterna dolabrata; assembly: GCA_954871275.1. Lineage (NCBI taxonomy): Eukaryota > Metazoa > Arthropoda > Insecta > Hemiptera > Miridae > Leptopterna > Leptopterna dolabrata. The sequence goes on along the minus strand of OX940974.1, from coordinate 136,655,837 downwards.
TCCATCCTTTAGACCCGAATTTCCTACTGTTTTTACTTAGATACGACTCAAGGGGTAGCCAAGAGCCCATTCCTAGCGTTTAGTCATTAACTAATATAAGCCTGCATAGCATACAAATATTTTTATTTTTCTTGTATACTATCTAAATGTGTATGTACTATCTTACTGTTTGATATCTATGTATTTCTTGTATTTATCTAAATGAACTTCTGTCTCATTTCATATGAGTGTAATCTTGCCTAATATCATCCTAAAAGTTTCTCTACAGAGTGCAGATAAGCTAAACGATTAACATTACGGTATGGTGCATGGTATGGTCAAGGTGACTAAGTATATTTGGCTTGAAGAAATTAATACATTTCTAAGAACAGGCAATTTTTTCCGGTGAATCCAATCTGATAAAATGCAATCCGATAAAGTCGAATCGCTGTAGGCCCGTGAAAATAGAAAAATTGAGTCCCCCCAAACCTCTTCCATCTTGACTTATTGACTTCTGGTAAATTTTGTGAGTTCCTCTCATATTCAGTTTTTAAAATAACCATGACTACCAAAACTGTGATAGTCTTAATAGTTGATCAAAAGTGATGTAAGTACATACAGCGAATAGGTACGTAAAGTGATTTTTGTATAAAAATTGTATGGGGCATGTGGTGGTTTGGTAGGTTGAGGTGAGGCTTGGATAGGTGAGGTTTTAGATGGAAATGAAGAGGTGTTGGTAGCTAGCGTTCAAAAGGTTAACACCTATGGCGAAGCCAGGAAGGTTACCACCACTAAAAACGCTAGAGGATATTATGCCCGGAAGGTTCCACCTGGTCGGTTAACACCAGACCGGTTCCACCACTCTGAGTTCTTTTTGTTGAGAAAGGTAGGAGTTGTGAGGAGAGAGAGAGAGAAGTCATCGACTTGAGGTTTAAGCGTAGAATGGAGAATCGGGCAGAAACGGCGAGTTTTATAGAAACCCTTCCACCCTCCCCCAGTCCTTCAACGGTCGTTACGAGCTGTTGAGGGACTGCTGGAGGGAGGAAAAGTCTACCCTATGTTTGTCACGTAGACCCTCCACTCGTTTGGTTTATTCAAGCAATCTAAAATAGGTACAAGGAGTGATGTTTCTGGGAGTAATATCATGACAGGGCACTAAGAGAGTTTTTGTTGAGAATGTGAGGTGCATTATTAGATCGATCCAAAAAAAGGACAGCCTCAACCATATGGTAAGAAGAGGTGATGAATTAGATGCCCCGGATGAACTTCCACAGAACGTAGACATTATGTGGAGGCACATGGGGCACGTCTCAAGACATGGATACAAACAACGACTGCATCGAACAATTAAGAAAACTGACCAACGATTCCGTCCCACCATCGTTGCAAGACCAGCAAGAGTAAGTGCCTTCAAAGTATCAAGTATCAATCACTGAGAATAGAAAATAATCTTCTATTCTCAGTGCTTATAACATGGGCCAAACTATACGAACTGTACTTGAAAAAATGCCGCAGGAGCTGACGCATTTGTATTGTGGTACACTTTTGGTAGAGTGCGGCAGTTGTTTTAGTTTTGAGACAAAGAATATTTTTCAGGTCTAAGGTAATATACGACGAACACGTAAGGAGAAAGGATGGGCATTCCTAGCCAGTTCGTTATTATTTCTAATGTTGAGTACATACGTGAAGCAAACAAGAAGGATAAAGCTGCTGCACTGAACGGTGAATGTTATACAGTGTGTTGCGATCTAGTGGCTGTACAGGTATGCCCACTGATCAAGGCGTACTTACAGTTATAAACTCATACTCACTTCACATAATTTCATCATTCATAATTTATCATTCCACGACGCTTTAACATACTGGCTTGACGAAACAGAAACAAAGATGTGTGATGTTCGGATCCATCGGATGCAACTATCAAAACCCTAACAGCGTTCTCTCTCCAACGCCTTGCTCCACTTTCAATCCTTAGTTTAGTGGAAAGAAATATCAGGAACTGGGACGTTCATCTTCCAGTGAGTTTACAGTGCGCTCAAGATCACCGTGAACGATTCCGATGCCTTACATATGTATGAAGAACTGTTGATCATTGTTTTTCTTGAAAATCGCAGATTCAATGGACCTATTAGACCAGGGAGAGCGAACAGACAACAGATCTGAGTGGTCACGGATTTTAAAGCCATTCGCTATCAGCCAAATATCCCACAATCTGGGATTTGAGGAGGAAGATTTCCACCACTTATCAGTTGAACAAGAAAAGGTCGAGAATTTCAACTCTTTTCCGCCTCACAACCAACCTAGGCCGCAAATTCCTCTTGCTAAGTATAACGATTTACAATCATTACCTGATCAGTTTCTTCCATCGTAAGCCCATGATTTTTACGATTAGTTGGAGCTCGAAGGAAATAGTCGCAAGAGGGAAACTGTTCAGGAGAAAAGACAACAAAGTTAAGAGAGTTTTCATTAGTACTGCGCAAAAATTGATTCAAACTTGGCCTTTTGAGAAAACCAACTTTGTGGATTTGTATCGACAGGGAACACCAGCTGTCTCAAGCCTCAGAGAAGCAACGTCAGCCAACCCAAGTTTTTATTGAAATCTGATGATATAAAGACATGAAAGTAAATTTAGTAACTTGAAACATTCGGAATCAGCGAGGCAATCCTAAGGAGTGTGACGAGAGCTGCATAATATCGTCACGGGAACTGTTTCTTGGAACCTCAGGATCTCAAAGGAACAGTTCTTCGGCGTCCACGTCTTCTGAAACCTCCTACAGCTAGTTAGTTGGCCCGAAGCCTTTCCATCGGTGAGTCATTTGAATGTCATTCTAATAACCACCAGTCCCTTACTCTTGCGGTTCAACCCTCTATTCTAAATCTTAGAATCCTCCCCTAGAACTTTGAGCCCAAACCTTTATAAGAGAAATACAAGTTTCCCTGGTTAAATCTCAAATACTTGTTCTGATTCCTCAAACCTGATAATCTTAATCACCATTAAGGTCAGCGGGAATTAATTTCCCTATAGCACAATTCTTAGCCCTATTGGCTGGCAGAATTTATTGTTACATTTTTTAGTGAGATTACTGGGACTCCAGCAATTGAACTGGTTCACATAAAATTTTCCTCCTCTGCCAAGTCTCCTCTGCCAAATCTTACAGGAGGTGCGAAACGCGTAAAAAAAACCTCTTGAGTGGCATACGTGAAACCTCTTGTGTAGCTGGTTTTTAGTACCTATCTCCAGAAAATCGTCACCAAAGAGATAGCAGTTGGTGTTTCCACTATGTGGAACCCAACTCGTGAGTCCTAACATTATGGGGACAACGACCGAAACTGTACCGAAATTTAGATATTCTCCTTTACTCGACGGGTTAGGGAAAATGAAGAAATTACAGTAGGCAGTCAAGTAGTCGAGTGCGTACCCTTTAAATGGACAATTATCATGGTTTGTGTCATTTTACAACTCATGCTGAACTGAGCGTAGACATTAGGTAGCTGCGATGGTTCTCGAAGCGACGTCGTTTTACCCGTGATATTCAAATTCACGAAGTTCAACAATCCGGTTCTTTAGCACAGAAGCAATTCTTCGCCAAACTTTCCATTTTTAGGACGCCCCTGAGTAGTAAGAGACGTCATTAGGTGTTTGATCTGGGTAGAAGAGGACAACGCTAGCCGATAACCACACATGCGCGCGCGCGCGCGCGCGCGTGTGTGTGTGTGTGTGTGTGTGTGTGTGTGTGTGTGTGTGTGTGTGTGTGTGTGTGTGTGTGTGTGTGTGACAAAATATTGTGTGCGCTGCCCAGGCCGCATTCTCAACCGATTTGCGTGGTTATTTTTTTGTTCAATGCAGAAAACTGTCTAGTTGTGCACTACGTCCCTGGAATTTCGGAATGTACTTCTGGAAGAGGGTTAATGCTGGAAAAACGTGGGGTTTTCGGCTAAACCTTGTGTGCGCCGCCCAGAGCTTGATTCTCAACTGATTCACGTGTTTTTATTTATTTTTTTATTTTTTTAACGCAAAAATCCGTCTAATTGTGCTCGCCGGAATTCCAAAATTTATTTCTAGTGAGGGGAAGGGAGGGGGGAGGGGCAATGCCGAAAAACGTGGGTTTCGAAAAAATCTTGTGTGCGCTGCCCAGGGCTTAATTCTCAACCGATTTATGCATTTATTTTTTTGTTCGACGCAAAATTTGTTTTAGTTGTGCATTGCGTCGCCGGAGCTTCGAGATTAATTTCTATGGGGGGGGGGGGGGGGGGGGGAGAGAAGAGAACGCGGGATTAGGATTATCTATACACCACCGTAAGGGACGTCCACGATATTACTCCACGGGATGTTTTCTAATGTGCAGAGAAATGTTTACACTAATTAGGTAATTAGCAAATGAACTTGTTTTGGATAGACGATAATTGCTCATTTTATCAAAAAAGATGCATCTTCAGAACGCACCTTTTTCGAATTGGTTGATGGACAGATGGTTGTGTAGAAGTGATTTTACATCATTTTCAGTTCATTTTGAAGTTAGCATTATTACAAGACTGAGTTTTTCAAGACAGAGATGGTGAAAACATTTTAAGTCGACTCGATGTCGACCACTCTTCGATACGCCAAAACTGGCTCCACAGATTAGAAAAATACATCCTTTTCTCCCAACAGTCGTTTCGATTAGCATCCGCGTGATTACCGTCACTCGGCGTTATCAACCGCGTTTCAATCGATTCTAACTTGCATTAGTCAGATTCCAAGGCAGCAGTTAAAATATAGAAATCCCGCTTCCACCCTTGACCTGGTAGAACATTGGGCTGCCTTCCCTAAACCAACCGAGCTCACGGCTCACAATCAGGAAAAACATGAAAACCAGCATCGTAAATATTCATCCGATGAAAAACCCAGATATCTCACCGACCTATAAAGCAGCAAAGCTTGCGAATGAATTCTTGACGACCAGTGATATACATACTCCAAGCCCAAATGATATGGAAAAGTTTCAAACTAATCTCTTCCAAACTTCATACAATTATTAGGGCACAGTTAACGAGAGTATCATTGGGATAAACAGTTTGATAACGATGCACCTCGTGTGACTAAGGAATGGTGATGAGATGATGGCCAAAATTGTTTGCTCTAAGAATAATATTCTACCCTTTTACGCTAAGAATAATATGAACTTAATAAATTAGAGGTTTTTATTTTATTATTTTTATTAGGTATATGTTGTTTTCAAAGAATAGCTACCTATGCACGTTCTAAGTGTACCTTACCACATCAGCTTTGCCTCGACAAATCCGTTCGTGGGCCTCGAGAAGATTTGAAATCACCTTCTTCCCACACTTATTACACGGGCTTGATACCTGCTGACAAAACAATCGATTATGTTAACATTACATGAAAACGCCCGGCAAGTGGGTGGACAGTATACTTAATCGACCTCATTAAACATGAATTCATGTAATCAGTGGTGGTATTTTGAAGATATTCTTACTATTCTTCCATTTCTCTCTGTAACTCTATTTAATTACTCTGATTGGCCCCTGTTAAAGACTCCATTTGCTTATTCTCAAGAGAAAGAGCTATTCTCCAATACATTTATTTTATTTCTATCACCAAATCAACAATCACCTGAAATTTAAATTAAATTTCTTGATGTAAATTTTTATTAAACTAAAATTGGACACCTATTATAATTTTTCCGGCGAATTACCACAGTTTAATTTCAGGCCGCAGTCCACAATATGTCCCTCCACTATCCCAGGACATTATTTTAAATGGGACTGGAGAAGTACCAACGAAAAAAGTTAAAATAAAACGCTGCAAATCCCTGCACAACGGTTTATTATTTTGTATAGAATACCCTTCCGTTACAGATCACAGCTCTATGTATAGATAACCCGTCTATATAATATGATATGTACTATTCTATACATATTATGTAGATCGCAGACCCTCCTTAGGTTAGTACCTAACCCCGTACTCGTTACTAGGTACCTACCTAAATCACGAGTTAAATGTTGCTAAAATAATTCTGCCGATGACAAACAGTACCTAACAAAAAGAAACACACATAATGAAGTTCTGAAAAGAAATTGTTGATGAGGAGTGAAAAAAGTTGCGAAAGTACCTACCTACCAACAAACTCCAGCCCCTTCTACGTAGATGGTATAATGAACCGTTGTGTAATAATTTACCGTTGAGTAATGATTTACCGTAGTAATAATTTACCCATCAATAATACTTCAACGTTTGTTCAAGTTTCACTACCTACCAACAAACTCCAAAACAGCCATCATTTTTCAAATGAAATAATATCACAGAACAACCAACTCGACTTCATACTCCGCCTATATAATCAGGTGATCCCTAGCAATGATTTCATCTCCGCCAAATTTCCTATTGTGGGCGCGTCTCTGGTTACGAGATTTGGTTTGAATTGTATACAATTTCATTCACACTGGAGTCGAAAATGCCTGTCGGTGCAAACTTCGGGGCCTTACTGTGAACGAACGGCTGGACGTACGACGCTCCGGATGGTCTTAAAAAACTCGCAAGTTCAAGAACTATTTGAAACCGTAAAAATATTCACGTAAAAAAATGGTATAGGCGTTTTGAAAATTTCAACCCCTATTTTGAACCCCTTAGAGATGACTCACAGTAACGTCGAGCTTCGAGGACCAACTAGACAGCGAACGGAACCTATAACCCGAATTTCATCAATTTTCTTTCATGGTAACTAAGAAAAGTGGCCCGTACGGCGTACGGCGTACGGCGGACAGACAGAAATATTTTTATTGCAGTTTTGGATTCTACATACCTTGAAACGTAAACCATCAAATTTTGAGGGGGGGTAAGAATTTTTTTTTTCATGCTCGATTCCAATGGTTCATTATTGAAAATAATAAACCAAAATGAACATCAAGTATGAGGCATCACCCAAATTTCCTTACCACCATATCACAGTATTTTATGGTTTTCTCAGGGTTTTTGCAATACTTTCCTATCACCCTTCGGTTTGGATAAGGAAAGTAAAAACTCAATTTAACTCATTTTAGCTAATTTTCGAAGAAAATACGCTATTGTAATGGGTGCACATTTTTTCGGACACGCGTTTTCGAAGAATTTTTGATTATTTTCCATTTCAGAGCATTCTGAATCCATTCCTGGATTTCAGTCTGAGAAAGGGACACAAACTGGGAAAATAGGGACATATGAGGACTTTCGCCGATCACGATGGGTTAAACGTTTTTATGGAGAAAATCCTGTGAACGGTTATGACCGGATGCTATGAACTCATGCATCACTGAACGCTCTGAAGGTAGGAAATGCAGCACTTCTTCCGCTAAACTTCGGAATTTGAAAATGAGCTAGTATTGGTTTTACGTCAGGCTGACTAGTGGTACCCGACTGTGACAAATATTGAACAGGGACTAATTTATCGAATGTAGATACCATCAATCAGCAGTATTGATAATCATCACAAATCTGAGCAAATCACTGTACGATATTCGTCGTTGGCTCTTAGCCAGCCTAGGTAGTAAGGCACTGCAATCCTACCAAAGTTCAGAGGTCAGGTCGAAAACCGAGTGATGAATTATTATGGAGGCAGGAATGGTCACTCACACATCCAAGGGCACCCGATCGATGGATCGAACGCTTGAGCGAGCTCCAAGTATCCCCTCCTGTCCAAATAATGTCATGACTCAAAAAATCAGCTTTTGTGGTAATCAATTATCGATTTTCGGCCGCTCTTGCTATTTTTAGATGTGGACGTAGTCCGAGACGGCGGAATATTGAAGAACCCGTCGATTAAGTAGGTTTACCATGAGGTCGTACCTACAAAGAGACTCGTCAAACTTTAGTTATCCTACCCTTCGCATGGGGGGAAAAAAAGCTGCCCGCCAAACAGCCAAGCAGCATTTCAACAGCTTTCAATAAAGAAATTTCATGGTTGGAGGGGGGGGGGGGGGGGCAGGTTTCTATACAGGCATCCAACACAGGAGGAAGTAACAGGTTTCTACATGCATAGGTATGTATCCAAGAGCAACGTGCGCAGCACCGAGCAAGCGACTTTGGCGGGCAAAATGAATATCAATCCTTTTTGCGGCTGACGAGGTTTTCTTGGAGGGCAAAATGAACATTAATCCTTTCTGCAGCTGAGGAGGTTCTCTTGGCGGGCTTTACAACAGGGTTTTTTTGGGGGGGGGGGAGGACATCACATCTTTTGTTTTGATGAAATAAAAAGTTTTTCCCAGTAAACATGTTTTCTCAGTAGAAATGCTTTTCCCAGTAAAAATATTTTCTCTGCGAGAATTTTTTCCCAGTAAAAATTGTTTCTCCGTGAGAATTTTTCCCAGTAAAACTGTTTTTGCAGTGAACATTTTTTGCTCGGTAAACATTGTTTCCCCAGTAAAACTTTTTTCCCAGTGAAATTTTTTTTTCTCTGTAAAATGTTTTTCCCATTAAAAATGTGAAAATATTTTTCCTAGTAAAATTATTTTCAGTCACAATTAATTGTTTCCCGGTGGAAGTTTTTTCTCAGTGAAAATTTTCTCCCGGTAAAAATTTTTCATTGTTTTCTTTGAATTTTTTTAAATTTCTTGATCACATTTTTTAAATTTCTAAAAAGTTGGTTTACATTTTTTAATTGACAATAGGTAGGTACAGTTCGCATTTTTTTGAAAATTTGTTTTTTAAAAAGCGTTGCATATAGCAATACCGCTGCAAGTATAATTACGCGAAAGTTACTAGATGCGAGGTTGTTATTGGATGTCGTCAATTAGGTTTTTTGAGCATAATGCGCAGCGTTTTAAAACTGTTAGAACTCGGCTTCTACTTAACCGATCGGGTTCAGATTTTGAACACTTCCTCAGGGAGCTCCAATGAACAAATTTGCCATTTCAGCTCTTAAACCCCTCTCTAACTTACTTCTAAACCCTCCAAGGGGGAAGGGGGAGTGACAAAATGCACAAAAGGCAATTCCTAGGAGCATAAAGAATGTGTTGGCGAAATTTCAGCTCGATCAGTTATGTCTGTGAAGCTGTAACCAGGTCAAAGAACAAGAAGAAGAACAACAACAACAACAACAAAAACTTGAAAAATAGGATTTTCAAACTTCTATAACTCTGGCACCTGTCGGTGCCGAGGGTTGCAATTGATATACGTCCTCAGAGGCCCCTCGAGAAGCTGTTTATGAATAATCAACACCGGAGACTCCCAGGGGGCCGAGATACGGGAGGGGTAAAAATCTACTTGTTCTTTCGTGTAAACACTGTTCATCGTCACTTTCGAATTTTTCGGTTTTATTTTCTTGGCGGACGGGACGCTTCCGCGTCCCCAGATCAAGCAAGTTCGAAGGCTTTTGGGATAAGGGAGCTTCATGCTCCAGTGTGAATTCTACTTTGACGGATGAACGATCCCAGCATTAATGAATAAGACACCAGTTGTTGGAGTCTATGAAATTTATATTTGACGGCCATGATTACCGCTATCAATATGTGTTATCATCTCGGTGCGATGTGAGCAAATCGATGTGATACATGAAAACTATGTACCTATCATGACACGCTTATTGATAGGTGCATTCACAAGAACTAGGTTTTAACCGTTTCCAAAATTTGCGCTTAACCTTCACCTTTCTGAGTATAGCGGCTAGAAGTAGTGAGCCACTGGATCAGCATAAGATTTTTGGAAAAGTTTGATAATGTACCTAGTAAATTAAGGAGGTATGTTAACTATGTTAATTCGTAAATTTGCCTATATGGTCATGCTGCGTGACTAGAACTTTCGCTTCCGAGTCGATCAAGATGATTTGAGATCGCTTAGGGGAGGAGAAAAATTGGGTCCTCCAAAATCGGAAATTCCACTCGTATTTTGCGTTAGACCTTTCTAAACAAATCTGGATTCTTGTTTGTCCATCTGTATGTCCACAAATCCTTTCAACGCGAATCACTGTCCAAATGAATGGTCATAACAGCTGAAATTTTGAGGGTAGTTCCGGAATCCTAGATGGTTTCAAATGAATTTAATTAAAATCGGGCAGTAACTCTCTTCTGTGAACGTGCTGTGATTGTTGTAACGCCCATACCCACGCAAGCTGAAATTTGAAGCATAGGTGTGGGGTGGGTCCGGCGGGTCTTGGGGTGGTTTCATCGTCGTTCTATGGTTTCATCGTGATCGGACTGTATATTTCGTGTACGCATGTGCCATTGTGTAAACTTCATCACCCATATGATCCCAGATGCTGATTTGGTTTCATGTTCATGTTAGCATATGGTTGTGATTCAGCCAGAAGCAACCTCATCTCACCTGGCCATCTGACAACATCAACAACTAACATGCAGTCCACTCAGCAAACCAATCTGGTTTGATGGAGACATTTGAAAATACCTATTCATTATGCGATGGCTGCGAGAAAGCTGTGCGCCTAATTTTGCAGACTTTTTTCCATTTTTCCATTCAAAAGGACTACACTATCACAATCTAATGTTAATAGAGGTTCGGCGGTCCCTACACTCTTCCTAATGAGCATGCACATATCTCAAAGCGACCTGCATGCCCTGTATAAAAAATTAAACTGACTGAACTATGGCCTACGAGTGACATCAAAAATTATAAGGATAGAAATCAATCGCGAGGTGGAAATCATAGAATTGACGCACCTTACAAATAGTTAATTTGGCAGGAAGAGTTTTAGATGTTGGCACTAGAGTTGGGGATTCCTTGATCTCCAATTGAATTTTGGATTTGTCTTGAGCTTTGCCGCTTTTGAACTTGAGCGGGACGGGTTTGGTGACCGCCTTCCTAGGGGTGCTCTCGTCCATCGTTTTGTTTCGCGTTGACGCCGTTTTTGGGTGCGAATGGAATCGTTCGGGTTCATCGTTCTTTGTACATGTCTTGCACGGGCTCGGGACTTGACCCGTCACCTGAAACATCACACAGAACTTCACGTAATACTTAACAGGAAGAAGAAAAAAATACGAGTTTTTTTTAATGAACAACAGGGACAGTGAACCTCCTAGGCGCCAAAAAGTTCCACTCATGCAGCATGGCTCTAAGAGCGGGGTTTCAAAGAAATGTTCGTGCTATTTTGTAAAAAGATGATATAGCGAGAAATCATACCACTTTTTGTAAACTTATACATTGTTTTGTGATTTTTGCCATTTTTACCGATTTTTGACCCTTATAACGTCAAGTTCGACCCACTCTTCTTTTAGGAAAATATTATTATCATTGAAATAGTCATTCTGTCGTGAATCGCCGTCTCACACAATGCCAGGAATTAATATTGATTTTAGCCCTTAATACTATTTGTTGACCCATAGCTGTGATTCATAAAAAATGAATTTTGGGAGCCGAACCTTCGTTACAACCTCAATTCTTCACTCTATGGTCAAAAATATCAACTTCATATTCGGTCTTCTCGCCGTAAAAAGCATGGAAAACGATACCTCACAAGCTCATGTTCTCTAAAACCTCAAAAAGACTCCTCGAAAAACCATATTTTTACTCAAATTATTCACCCATAACACCCTGGGTGTATTCCGATCGGACTGTCGAGTTTCGGAGCACAACTAGGACCCAAATGTGTTCCGAACTGGGGACCAAACTTTGTGCGAAAGAACGACGATTTTATACCAAAATTTAACGTAATTTAAGGCTGAAACTTTGTTAGACTCTCAATTCTTCGCTCGGTGAATCGACTTCACATTCGGTCTCCTCGCCCGAAAAAAAACATGGAAAGCTATACATCACAAGCTCATTTTACTAAAACACCAAGAACCCCTAATTTTACATACAATTTTCACCGATAACCCCCTTGGGTATATTCCGATCGAGCTGCAGATTTTTGGGACACAACAAGGGCCCAAATGGAGCCTGTTTGCGAAAGAATGAACTTTTTAGACCGAAAATAAAGTAGATATGGATGATACGGTGGACGGCGGATTTTTGGAATCTACGCACCTCGAAACGTGAAAGATAAAATGTTAAGGGGGTGTTATAAAAAATTTTTGCTGAGCGAATACATAGGTGTATTATTCACAGAATAAAAAACAAAATAGCAGCCTAATTCGTGTTTATGGGGGCTGAAATTGGTGGAAACCATCGAAAATAGCTAGTTCAGTTTGTTATGCACATGAAAGAAACAGTAAATGAACAGCCAACATTTCTAACGGTATTTCCAGTAGAATAATAAACCCATGTGACCAGGACTTGGCAGCGTTTTTGGAATCTACGCACCTTGAAACGTAAATGAAAAAATTTTGAGGGGGTGTTACAAAAATGTTTTGCTGAGCGAACACAGGTGTATTATTCACAGAATAATAAACCAAAAACCCTTCATCGAGCTTTTGTGACACTAAACTATTTAAATTAAATAAGGCATGATCAGTGCTCATTCCTTTTTGAAACCAGTTGGTTTTTAGTTATAATTTCATTTGTTTTCAGAAACATTATAAGCCGTGCTTTGATGCACTCTTAAAGAATTTTAGACAAAGATAAAGTTGAAGCTATCGGTCTATAATTTCCCATAACGCTCCTATCTCCTTTTTTAAAAAGAGGCGAAACAATTGGTCCTCTTTTTAAAAGCTGTTGGAAATTTACCATTAGTAAATGCCAAGTTAAAAATAAACGCCAATGGAATACTTGATTAGTTGGCAAATTTCTTCAAAATCTAACTACTAGGTAATATTAGAGCCAGTAAATGAAAAAGAAATTCTTGTATACCTGAAGGTTGAAAATTCAGAAGGATCTAACGGAGTTAAGAAGAGTGAAGAACTTGACACATTTCTTAATGTACGGGTGTTAGATAAAAAGATGTCAGGTATATCATTAGCTGCATTTAGCTCCTCTGCTATCCTGGCTCCCACAGAAGAAAAGTAGGTACTAAAATTTCGTGTCACTTGTAACTTGTTGCTTACAAGGATGCCAGAGTCATCCTGAATATCCCTTAATGTGAATGCATTTCGTTCTTTCTTTCTATTAGAAGCTAAATTCACTGTAGCCCACAAGACTTTCGGATCACCATTACTTTCCTCAATTCGATTTGCGTAATAGGTACGTAACTTCTTTCTTTCCACAGAATTCAGCACATTTCGATACCTCAGTATTATTTAATCTGGGAGTTTGAGCGCAGGGCCGAAGAACTCGGTTGAACTTCGCTTTACCTGTATAACCTGGTCTGTAAAGTTGCATGTCGTCTCTTTAGCATGCGTCGTTCTCAATCCCTTCCGAGAAGATTTTATTGATTTCGCGTGATTACATTAACCAATGAAGGTTCATTATTCACGTAATGGTACATATCTCTGTCCTCTCACCGAGGATATTGCGAAGACTGGAGCAGGGATGTGCGATGTTTATGCCTCAGTAATTTCGTTTGACAGCATTGGTGAACGGTCCCTTGAAGTAGTTCAAGTTGTACACGAGGGTTGTCTGCACTAGTGCAATTTTAAGCCTACTTTATACCTTCCTTCCCACACAAATTATGGGTACCCAGTTGGATGTTGACGGGTATCTGGGGGAAAAAAATGTAATTTCTCTTCCTCCGGGAGATCCTACCTCTCGCTGAACACACCGAAAATCGAGTGGGGAAATTCGTATATATACCCTCAGGAAAAAGCGCATAGATCTACAGTCTGTACTGCAGTTGTGCAAGTGCCAGTTCACAGTCCCTAGAAAGTACCTATCTACTTTATCCCTCAGTCTTGAGAAAAAAACTGGAAACACACTAGTTAATCACGAACCTGTCTATCGTGGTATCCACCTATCCCACTCAACTCTGTAACAGACTATACTCAATAAACCGAGTGGAAGGAAGGGGTCTACGTGAGATGGGAGGCGTCCAACCGCCTGCTCTCCCCACCAGTCTCTAACGACTGTTAGGGGGCCGGGGGAGGGTGGAACAAGCCCTATATAACCCGTACTCCCGGCCAGATTTCTTCATTCTACGCACTCCTCTAAGTCGATGACTTATCTCTCTCCCTACCTTCCTTCCCTCGAAAAGACCTCGTGAGTGGTGGAACCTGCCTAGGTGAGGCCCTTGTGGTATAACCGGCATGGAGGAACCTTCCGAGCAACTCCTTTCCAAAAGATCTCGCTGAGTGGTGTAACCTGCCTGGTGAAGCCTTCGGGTATAACCGGTGTGCCCCGAGCACGTCATCCGATACCTCAAGCTCGATCACACCCACTCCTATCCCAGGCTCACAAACAATTCACCACACTATCAGTAAATTCTTATGTACCTACTGTACACCTGTGTTAAATCAAAATTTGTTAAAATCTATGGTAGTTGATGCGCATGGATACTGTTATTCATGTGCATATGGTCAATTTAATTTTCAAGAGCGCTTAGGAAAGTCACTTTTGGTTTATTATTTTCAATAATGAACCTTTGGAATCGGGCATGAAAAAAAAAGTCTAACCCCCCCTCAAAATTTTATGGTTCACGTTTCAAGGTCCAAAAATGCAATAAAAAATGTCTGTCTGTCTGCCGTACACCATACTGGCCACTTTTCCTAGTTACTATGAAAAAAAATTGATGAAATTCGGGTTATAGGTTCTGTTCGGGGTCTAGTTGGTCCTCGAAGCTCGCCGTTACTGTCAGTCATCTCTAGGGGATTAAAAAAACCAGTCATGCAGCATGACTTAATGAGCGAATTTTCAAAGAAATATTCGAATTAATGGCTATGGTTTTGAATAAAGGAAAACTTCGGTCTAAAATTTGGGTTTCTATGTATATTCTCTTCGTATTTATTTTAATTTGTACGTTTTGTCCATCCTGATTCTACCGTTTGTTTATTACGTAATTGTACTAAGTGCTTATTTATTTGATCGCTGTGGGTTCATATTAGGTAGGATAGGGTAGTTAGGACTTTTGACTTACCTACTCAAGAGAGTGCAGTAGGTAAAGGAGTTGTTATAGAAAATCATGAGTGCTTCAAGTGCAGGTTGTTTTTCATGCAGGCTCAATCTTGAAATAAACTATGAAGGAAGGATGTGGTTTCTGGAAGGATCACTTGGAAAAACATGTGGGTGCTACGTTGAAATATTGTTCTATTCTAGTATTCAACATTGAGTGGACCTGAAACTGCTTGAGAATTATTGGAATCGAAAGTTGCCTGTACGGATACATCGCAACTTTCCATTCCACGTTATGGTTCACGATGTAAACAGGACCAATGGTGCAGTATACCTAAGCACCTCTCATGTGATTTCCATATCTGACCACTCTAAGGGGGTGGGGGGGGGGGGGTAAGAGTTTAAAGATTATCCTAGTTTTGGGTAATTTTTGCGCACTTTAAATGCTCTAATTTAAGAACGGATTTAGATATCTAAAATCCGATTTCACCATCGTGTTCAGCGTGCAAAAACCTTTAAAATGAGGGGTCACTTGTTAGAAAATAACATTTTGGGGATTTTTGGGTAATTTTTGCGCACTTTAAATGCTCTAATTTGAGAACGGATCAAGATATCTAAAATCCGATTCCACCATCGTGTTCAGCGTGCAAAAACCTTTAAAATGAGGGGTCACTTGTTGGAAAATAACATTTTGGGGATTTTTGGGTAATTTTTGCGCACTTTAAATGCGCCAAAACCCTCCTTAGAGTAGGCCAATTTCGCCCATCTTCGAACTTAGCCTTTCGATTGCCAAGATAGATTTTTTGTGCAAATTTGAGCTGTTTATCTCAATTCTATCGAGAGTTATCGTCTGGAGTGACACATATATATATATATACATATAAAAAAGTGTTAAATTTCAGGAATCGTTTTAGAATGGTCTGAAACGGATTTCTATGAAGAAAATTTCCAAAAATTTATATTATTTAAATTTCGAAGCCATTGCAATAGCTTCATTTTCTTTGAAAATTCGCTAAAATAGGGGTTGAAATTTTCAGAACGTCGTAGCTTGAAAAGTTTCAATAGAAGGGTATGGTTTTTTTACGTTATTAAATTTGTCTTGAGCTAAACAATTTTTTGAGACCACCCGGATTATTGTACGTCCAGCCGTTCGTTTGCACCAAAAAGCTTCGTCAACACGATCGTGAATCAAACGGTATAAATCCGGCCCGGATATCATCACTAGGGAGCACCTGATTATAATCAAGGATGGCTTTATGAAGTCGAGTTGGTTGTTCTGCGATGTTATTTCATTTGATAAGTGATGGACTATTGGATTTTGTTGGTAGGTACTTCTGAAACTTGAACAAACGTTGAAATATTATTGGTGGGTAAATTATTGCACAATCTTAAATTATTACACAACGGTAAATTATTACTCTACGGTAAATTATTACACAACAGTAAATTATTACACAACGGTAAATTATTACAGAACGGTTCATCTACCAAGAAGGGGCTGGATTTTGTTGATCGGCACTTTTGCAACTTGAACAACAGTTGAAGAATTATTGATGGGCAAGTTATTACACAGCGGTTCATTATACTTGACCACGAGGTAGGTATTGACCACAGAAAACAGTGATCTACGAAGAAGGGGCATCTATTTCACTCCTCATCAACAATTTTCCTTCAGAACTTCATTATTTGCGTTTCTTTTTGCCATTAGTTACTGTTTGTCATCGACACAATTATTTTAGCAACATTTAACTCGTGATTAGGTAGGTACCTAGTTACGAGTACGGGGTTAGGCACTAACCTACGGAGGGTCTGCGATCTACATAATATGTATAGACTAGTACATATATTATATAGACGGGTTATCTATACAGAGAGCTGTGATCTGTAACAGAAGGGTATTCTGTACAAAATAATAAACCGTTGTGCAGGGATTTGCCGCGTTTTTAAACAAGTATTAGTTCTTCAAAGCTCAATGGAAATTGGATTCTTAGTAACTGATAATGTGACGAATTAAATCACTCGCGACGAAGTTGTGGAAACCCATTTTAATAAAAAACGGAGTTATAATATAACAAAGTCTATTTCCACGAAAACAATGAATACAAAGTTAAATCGATTTCGACGGTTAGGTCATCATCAGTAACAAACATGAACTGAAGGTACATCGCAAAAGCACAGCTTATATAGTTACAGAACTTGAATCCTATAGGTCGAGAAAGTGAAAGGTAATATCCAATCAGATTGAAACAGGTAATAGTGGAGGGAGAACTTGAATCCTATTGGCTCAGAAAAGTGAAAGGGACTGGGAGGATCTACAAATGCCAATCTGCCTTGATTGGCATTTGTAGATCCTCCCAGTCCCTTTCACTTTTCTGAGCCAATAGGATTCAAGTTCTCCCTCCACTATTACCTGTTTCAATCTGATTGGATATTACCTTTCACTTTCTCGACCTATAGGATTCAAGTTCTGTAACTATATAAGCTGTGCTTTTGCGATGTACCTTCAGTTCATGTTTGTTACTGATGATGACCTAACCGTCGAAATCGATTTAACTTTGTATTCATTGTTTTCGTGGAAATAGACTTTGTTATATTATAACTCCGTTTTTTATTAATGTGACGAAAATCTGTTGGAACCTCGATTCGTTTGTCGATGTGATTCATGTTCAGAATCATGACCAGTGAATCTGATGAGGCCTGTAGACACAATCTTGGCTATTGAACGGGATCTTTCGCTTCATGTCCCCCCCGTTAGAGTAGGTATGAAGAAAAATCCGAATGAAAATAGTCGAGGAATTTCAAAATTTATTAACCAATTTTCCACATTCATGTCATGTATGACCAATTTCATGTCATAGGCAAAACTATGATAGTTATATACATATATACCTAATATTTGACTGATTTTTTGAAATTTTCAGGGGTTGTGCAGGCTTGCCACTAGATCATTTACTTTGAATTTGTTAATCGTTAAGCAAGAATGGTGGCCACTTCATATCGACCAACGTGAATTTCTAACGGTCCAATTTTCGTTCAAATTTTGAGTTAGCTGATTCCCCTCGAATTTCATCGCAAACATCAAATAATAGGTTTAAAAAAAATCATTACTATTATTATTTTTTGCAGGAAAATGGATCTCCTTAGCAAACTCAATGTGGTGGCCACCATCACCGCATGGAAAACGAAGATTTCTGTGGGGGAGCTCCTATAGAATGAGGAATTTTTGGTGCAGGGGCAGCGAAAAACCCAAGCGAGATAAGGAGAGGTGATTGCTTTACCCCAATCTCGGGTGACTGGAAAGGCTGTTCCAGTGCGGCTCCCCAAACGATACGGGTTGTTGTTCGTAGAACAACTCGATGATTGTAAAGGAGAGTTTTTAAAATTAAAAGAAAAAATTGCCAATATAGCAAACAGTGAGTCAAATCTAAATAGAGAAAGGTTGGGGGGGATAAGTAATACGTAGCCGGGTAATACTTTTTCATTACACTCACATCTTCCTACAGGTAAAACTAACTACAATATTTTACTCGTTATATTAGTTGTTATAGCTGGATCGCTCATATTGACATTCAAAGAAAAAAGCCTCAACGAGCAGGCTTTCATCCTCAGCTTCCTCGAAAACCAGGACGATCCCACAACCGCCGGACCCACAGACCTCAGCAACAGCAGCAGTGAGAAATAAATACATAAAAAAATCGAAATCTAGTTGGCACATTATGTGCTAAATTAATCATATATATAGGATAAGTTACTTAAGACATAGCTGCCTAAGTCCGACATTTATTCACACGCCAACAGCCAACCTTGTTGGTGCTCAATCATCAGCAATGTCTGATGTAGGGAAAGAAAAGAACTGATAGGGGAAAAACGGAAGCATGAAAATTCGCAATCTGAATATGGTGCCCATAAATTGAAAAGACTTCACGCAGTGCCAGTGGAAGATGGGAAAGTAATTGTGAAAGACTAGCTCTGCAGTTGATATATATTTTTGAAATGCAAACCGTTTCAATCTACCAGAAAGCTGTTAGGATAAACTGAACTCACTTCTTTGGATAAATTGATGTTAGTTCTGAATGAGTATTTGATTAAGTGGAAAAACATTAAGGCAAATTTACTTTTGGAATGCACTTTTTATCAATTAAAAATTTATGGTGGAGAGGGGAAAGATCAAATATTAGATGTAATGAATGCAAATTGCAAAACCAAAAACGAGGAACTATCAGAAGCAACAGCAAACGGAGGGGGATTATATCAAAACGGAAGAGGATGGGTCACAAATTATCTTTTCTAATCCCTCCATCCAACGAAATGTACCACCAACACCACCGCCTACAAGTACACCAAGAAGAGATACACTAATGAAGGAAGCTACTAAAACACCAGAGGGGGAAAGGCAAATTGAGATGCAATTTCATCAATTTCACTCATTTGCCAGACCTTTCATACACGCTCTAATAACGGGTGACAAGAAGGGCTTGAATTTGGATACTAAATATGGACCAAAGCAAATGCAAACGGTACTAGGGAACCGAGAGCTATTATCTACTCTCAACTATATCTTCTTGAACGATAAAGTGAAACAACCAATTTAAGTGAAGGATTACTTACTCAATTTAATTTTCCTACAGGAACCAGATCCTGCTACATCCACCGCTATTGACCGCGCAAACTACAGAGATTTGGTTTTATACAGTGATGTACTCGGCAGAGTTATTCAAGATAGAGACCATACATCGTGAGTGGTCACAAGTTACCTCTACTTTGACGATCCGAATGGATTAGTCGATGGTCTACGGCTGCTGTTTGCTTCAAAACAGGCTGGAAACACTTCTCATAACCCTGAAATATTGTCCATAATTGAAGAATTAAAAGAGTTGAACATAATCTCTTGATGATTATTAACATTGCAGCTACCAGCATGTTCGGATCTCAACCCGCAATATCCTCTCCTCCCTCAACTGAGTCAAACAACTTTACCGATTTAGTGAACGAGCTAACTGCAATAGAATTGGCTGTTTCAATAGAAGAACTGATAATAAAAAAGAACAAAGTAACTGCAATGCCAGCCGTAGTTCATTCTAACAAAAAACAATTGATCAATCTAAAACCGGCAATCAATTCTTCAGACACTGAAATACGGGGCTCCCTTCCATTCATAAGAAATGATAAAGCGCGGACTCTTCCCTTTGGATCTTATCGCCTGATTACCACGGCAGAACCTAGTTCTCCTCCAGATTTTATTACATTGTCATATGCAAATAAAAACTTCGAACCTAAGAAAAAACTTCTGCCAGTTCAAGTAGGCAGTATAGCTTCACATGAACGTATAGAATAGTTGGGTAGGTTCGTTTTGATACGAGAGCATCTGCGATCCAACGCGTGTGTGCCCTCAAAATTTCAGCTCTCTGCGACTATTATTCGTGCAGTTAGAAGCGTTACAAGGAAATGGACAACATTTCATGTTCGCGCATGCGCAGTCGAAAGTTACATTACGATTCCAATGAAATTTGAGCCCAATTCGACCATTATTTCTGGTAGTTATGGGCGTTACAAGGAATTACCACAGACAGAGGACGGACAGACAAGACACATACACCGAACCAAAAATGTTCCTCGTTGTCTGAAACGCAAAATGGTAGTGGAAATTTTCATTTTGGAGGATTTATTTATTTTTTTTTTTTTAACTCAATCACGAATCCAACCCGCCTCCCCCCTCCCCTCCCCCACCCCACTTTCGGTAGTGTGGAAGCAGAAATGTGAAAGCAGAACCTTAGCTGTGAGGGAGGGTGAACACTGTTGATTATATTATATGATTAATCAACCACTTTAGTAATTCAGTAACTTCAGTGGGAACTTTCAGTATATTAGCATGGAACCTTTAATGCTCACCAGCTCGTTCGTGGTTGACAATGTGAAAAAGCTGAAACTGGTGGTTGGTCTCTCTGACCTTACTAGTACAGTGATTGTGATAAGAAGACCGCGGGGCACGGCATTCTACATTTGTGTTGAAGACTGGGAACTGTTCAGTTACAAGCTACAGCAAATTGATCGAAAAACCGATGCTACATTCTTTCATGGAACCTACATGTGCGCTACTGCTACACCGCAACAACATATAGTATTGAGTTATTACCCAAGTTGGGTTGATCGTCTTTTACAATGCGACGATCCTACCATTACAACAAGTGCGAAGGCAACATCCAGTTTGACAAATTTGCTTCCAAAGATAAACTCCGTTTTGGATAAAATGAGAGCTTTCACAGCCGCGAGTGGTGGTAACGGTTTGGCCGTCAACCCCGTAAGTCCCCCACCACTGGATGAGATTCCTTCGTTCAACATTGCTTTTTATGATCAAGTAAACCAGAAAAAATATATCAGTGTACACAATCATGGAGGACGGCGCGCATCCTATAGGAGCATTAATTGAGAGGTTCAGCCATCTGAAAACAGGTGTTCCAGCAGATCTCCTACAAGCTGTCAACATGCGTAAAAACTTAATTATACATGAAGATGTAAAAATTTGTATACCGACTAATTCAACTCTGACGCTCATCCCAGCATCAAACCACAGTTTTCGACTCATCTTAATCATCTAATTTCTGCTGGTGATGCAGTTGATACAAGCCATAATTATTGTCATCAAACATTATGGTTGTTTTCGCAGAAACACGAGTAACGGACCTGGAAATCGGACCCTCAATTCATTCTACAGCAAGATGTGATATCATTGGACTTGAAAATCTGGCAACATTACCCGCTTACCGCGAGCATCTACGTTATGTTGGAGTAATGGGATTTTATAAGGCTATGGTACGAGTTGATTCACTCATTGATAGCATCTTACGGTTGGAGATCGATAATTTGGTGGCATACCATAAAGAAACACCGAATGGACTACATTTCAACACATGTACTTGGGCATCTCTTGATCCACTGGTGACGGCATAGATGTTATAGGCACTTTGGCGTGTATACGTATTCAGTATGCTATAGGACAGTGTAATAATTTATTAAACTCTACGGGTTTGAATAAAAAATGATTTACACGTGCAATTGTTTTTATTTTCTATTCACCCCTACCAAAGTATTGCGATATATAGAGTGTAAGCGTCCAAGTTTGGCTCACTCCTTCTTATGTCCTTGATCAGACAACATCTACCAATAGACTGCAACATTAATGTGTGCGGCTTCAATAACAACAGCTGCTGTTCATCGCAATCTACCGATATGCCCTATTCCTCTTCTAAGAATAAAGGTACACAAAGACTAAAAAACGGCGAGTGAAGCTTTTGATACTGCTACAACACCTCTAACCCTTGAAACAATTGATGGAGGATTCAAAGCGTTTAAGCCATGGCCAAAATATTTACAACACCTTCTTCAAGAACTGTGTAGCGCAGGTTTTCACTACGAAGACCAAGTGGGGATCTAGTGAAATACTACCAGTGCAGCGGACAAATTGCCGAATGGAGTTTGAATGACAACCCCTGGCAAGATCGTGCAAGATTCTATCCAGGATGTGAACAAGTAATCAATGTCAAAGGTTCTAGATTCAGTAAGAATGCGTTAGAAATTAATAAATGTTTTCCTGTTACTTATAAACGTAAGCTTAATCTGCTGGAGACTCTAGGTACGTATAGAAATGAATAATGTTTTCCTGTTACTCATCAACATAACGTATAGAAAATCAGGTATACCTCAATTCAATTCAATTCTTTATTCAAAAACATATTAAGTACATAATGAAAAATATAAGTTGTACAGAATCATGCGAAAACAGTTCATGAATGGGCCCCTAAGGTCTTGACGACCCGTCCAGGGGCTGGTTGTCACTGAACTAGCTTATTAGTTTGGATCGATACTTTCAGCTGGAAACAATAAATTTACAGACAATATTCAACTTGAGTGGAAAGAAAAAAAAAAGTATATATGAATGGGTATGTAGCACCTATGCCATCCATATTCCAAGATAGTAATTACCTAACACATATCACAGTTACAATTACAAATCAAACCTATTCAAGAAGTCAGTGTGCAGTTCAGATTTGTGCATTTGAAGCAGGTATGCGCCTATTCTTTTTTTGAAGGAATTAGTCGACTGATCTGATTGTAAGGTAGTCGGAAGTGAGGCGTATATTGTGGGAGGCAGCCATGGAAATTGTCTTGTGAAAAAATCAGTGGTAGGGCGGGGAACTAGAATTTGACTACCCTCGCATGTTGCTCGGGTGACTCGCAAGACAATGCGGTGGGGTAGACATTTTTTAATCTTGTGGACACGAAGCAGGGAGCGATAGACAAATATCAGTCTTGGTGGAAGAATATCAAATTTTTTAAAAAGATCATTGATTCGCGTTCGGGAATGCGACCGAGTGATGATCCGAATGAGGGAGTTGCACACAATATTGAGCGAGCGGAAGGTTTGGGCATATGCTCCGCCCCAGAATTCTATACCATATATTAGGATACTGTATACATATGCGTAGTAAACCATCTTTAAATTACTTTTGGAGAGCCATTTTCGTAGTATACAGAAAAAGAAAAACTATTTCCTTATTCTCATTACTAGGGTCTCTATGTGCATCCTCCATTTTAGGTGCTGGTCTAGTTGGAGTCCTAGATATTTAATGCTATTGACTTGCTCAAGCTTAGTACAATTACATGTTCCATAGTTTAAGCATGATGCTTTGTGGATTTTTAAATTGGTGGAATCAGGTTGACCTGCGGAGGTTATAGAGAAAGTAACGTAGTTGGTCTTAGAAATGTTCATTGTTAGGCTATTAATACAGAACCATTGGTGCATTTGAGTAAGAGTTTTACTTGCATCCTTGTGGACGTCCTCCCATGATTTATTTGTCAGTATTACTGCTACGTCATCAGCAAAGGCGACGAACTTGCCACATGTTTCTAAATTGAAGAGGTCATTTATGTACAGTAAAAACAGTATAGGACCTAGAACAGATCCTTGGGGTACTCCAAATCTAATAGGCAAGGAATTACTGCGTACTTCGTTAAATTCCACACACTGACTTCTTTTGGAAAGATATGACGAGAACCACTGAACTGCTACTCCATCTAATCCAAGCCTATCTAGTTTATTTATCAACCTGCTTGTCTCAATGGAGTCGAATGCTTTCGTTAGATCAATGAAAACACTAAGCACCTTATCCCCATCATTTAGTGCATTTGAAATTTCGTTAACTACTTCAGCAAGAGCGTCTTGAGTACTCCGATTCGGTCGAAAACCATACTGTGCAGGTGATAGTAAATTGTTAGTTTCCAGGTAATTCACAAGTTGCGATTTGATTATCTTCTCAAAGATTTTGGCAAAGTTTGAGAGCAATGAGATTGGTCGGTAATTTGACGGCGAAGACCTACATCCTTTTTTGTAAAGAGGTCGAACTACTGCGATTTTTAGTGAATCTGGAAAACAACCATTAAGTATGCTGAGGTTAATTATATGGGTCAATGGAGCACTAATATGTACTCCTAATGTTTTGATCAAGTTAGATGATATACCATCCCAGCCAGGGCTGGAGCCACCTCTGATTGACTGAATAGTTCTGAAAACTTCTTCAGTGCTGGTTAATCGTAGGCTCATCTTGCCAGTAGTTCTAGGGGGGAGGTTATGCATAGGATTGTAATTGGGAAATCTTTCGTTCAGTTGCTGGCCAACTGATATGAAAAATTCATTGAGTCCATCAGCTATTTGACTGGGATTTGTGGTTTCGGATCCATTGATACAAAGTTTTTCTATTTTGATAGATTCTACTTCCTTTCCTAGTGCCGTGTTAATAGTTTTCCAGAACTTGGCAGGATTCCCTGCTTTTTCAATTTCCGTTTTAAAATAGGAATTTTTCGTTCTTTCTATAATGATTTTGAGTTTGTTCCTATATCTAATATAGCTTTTTCGCAGTGATTCATCATTAGGGTTATTTTTGCTAAGCTTTGCCAGTTTATCGCGCTTATTGATAGAAGTCACTATGCCACTGGTAATCCAAGGTTTAAGTTTTCTCATTTTATGATTTTTGGCTACAGCAGGTGAAGAGCATAAGTCTATACAATGACTGAAAATATTGAAAAACAAATCATATGCAACGTTGGTATCACTTTGATTATAGACATATGGCCAGTCGATAGCCTGCATGATTGACTTCAGTTTATCATAATTAGTTACCTGGACATAGGTTACCTTTTGTTGCTTATCCTTACAAACACTCGGATCACCGGTTCTGAAAGCAATAGTTGAGTGGTCAGTAATGGATGAGTGCAATACAGCTGAAGCTGAGTGCTTAAAACCACTGGAAGGAGATTTAACCATAACGTGATCCAGACACGCTCTTACCCTCGTAGGAACTTCAATCCAACTTATATATCCTAATCCTAGAAGAAAATCATAATACTCCGAAACAAGCGGATCATTACCAATGTTTAAAATGTTCATGTTGAAGTCGCCAATGAGGATGCTCGTATTTCTGCGGTTCAATAATTGTGTAAGTTGTGTTTTGAAGTCCGTGAGAAATGAAGAAACTGAGTCTGTGTGTGATCGATACAACCCAATCACAGTGAAATGTTTTTGATTAAAGGAGAGGTCTAATTTAAGTGTCGATGCGCCGGTAATGAAGATTTCTGTTGCATCATCAATCTGAATGTCGTTCGCTACGTAGGCAATGACACCGCACGCTTTGTTGATGGTAGCGGAGGTCACTTTCAAGGAATAGCCGCGTACAGAAAATGCGCTGGCGTAGTCGCAGGCGGATGTGAACCAAATTTCAGTAAGGACGATAACCTTAGGTTTGTTTGTCATCTGGTCTAAGTAAATTAAGAACTGATCCCAATTAGCTTTCATACTTCGGATGTTCAAAGACATTATGGTGAATTCTGATAGTGAGAAAAAATTATCTAAATCGTCAACATTATTGCATATAGTAGTTTCAAGTCCACCGTCATTTTCTATAATTTCAAATGTCATAATTGGTTCTGTTAATAAGGCCAGAGATTGCGTTAATGTAGCTAGGGCAATTATTGTCACTCGCTGCATGATCATGTGGTAGACCGAATTTTTTGCAGTTTGCGCAGGATGGAGGTTGTTCACTCTTTGTGCAGTCCTTAGTTGAATGAGCCCCACTGCAGTGTCCACATGTTGGAGTGGTGTTTTTACATGTTTTAGCAACATGATTGAAACCATTGCAATTGTAACAACGTGAAACTCGTATGAAATCCTCAACACGGCAGCAACTCCATCCAAAATATATTTTACCAAGGTCAAGTAGTTTTTTCCTCAAATCAGGCGACACCTCAATCACATGATGCGTGGTTATTTGATTCCTTTTACCGAATTTGAACGCAAAACTCAATTGTTCGGTTATGGTTTTTTCATCCAAACGGTTTAATCCAATAAGGCTTTGTTTGATCTCGTCCTGGGTCATTCCTGCAGGAACTCCGTACATTGCAAGTCGAGGAAGTCTTTTTTGGGGTCTGCTAACGTTCAGTCCAATGTCGTGAAATTTAGGGCATGCAAGTAGAGCGTTTAGATTTTCCTTATCGGCAGCCCGAATCATGAGTCCTTTCTCACCCAAATTCCTAATGCTGGTGATTTTTAAGCCCTGAGAGACCGGATCTATTGCAGTCTTTATGTCCCTTTTGATATCATCAGCCTTTTTTGTGCTATTTTTGTCAGACGGGAAAATCACTGCGCTGTTATCTGACTTTAAGGGCTTGTTAATTTTTTTGTTAGTTTTTAGTACAGTTGCAAAGGAAGGCGTTTTTTCAGCATCATCGTTTTGTAAAGTAGACACTATGTTCAAAATCGAGAGGGTGTTAGCTTCCAGAGTAGAAACGAGCGTTTCTTTACCTTCCTTAGCTTCTATGTACTTGCCATACAACCCACTCAAATGAAGTCCCAAATCATTCACATATTGCACCATCGTCTTCATTATACTAGCCAATTGAGTAGTTTCCGATTTCCCTATTTTGTTCTTACTGTCCAAGCAGAATCTAAGAAATGTTTTTTCATTTTTATTAACGGCTTCACAAACCTTCCGTACGTACTCATCCATGTCCATTTTGCTTGGCGACGGTTTGCTTATTCGAATATATGAGTACCTACAAAGAACCCTCGTTTAAAATGCAAGTTTCAAACTTTAACAACTTGAAGGAACCGTTCACCAATGCTGACAAACTAAATTATTGAGAAATAAAAATCGTACACTAAATCACTGATAGCTAGTAGTAGGTGCTTTGTAACGAAAACATTTTGCCGCGCCTCGTGGATTCAAACCCCTCTTGATCTACGAGATGAAACTTTACTGGTCACTGATCGTGGATAGCGAAGTTCAGCCGAGTTTGTCGGCCCTTTGCTAAGCCCCCAGATTACACGCTACTTACATCTTGGGATATTATTTTATTCTACTCGACACCTCACCTTTCCTATTCATTTTATCTCGATTTCTTATGAACACAAGTATAAACTTAGTATTCCACAATTTTATTTATTATTTTTAATTTCGCTATACGAACGGTAAAATTGAATGATTCGTGATTATTAATAAGTATTTTACAAAAATTGGCATAACTATTAGCAAATAAACTCTTCCAGGATTCATTTTGTAGTAGTTTCCCAAGCAATGGACAATTTTCGTGGGTAGGAATTTTTTATTTTTGATCTCACAATCGGATTTAGCGTCTTTGAAAACCTCCCACTGCCAATTTTCATCTCACAACTCCGTATAGCCTGGGTAACAAACATAGAAAGAAAACGAAATGACGTCATAAGTGGATGGCGCTGAAGGTTCCCCCATGCGGATGCGGTGATGAGGGGCCTTTACCTATGACGTCTGTCATGATTCCCTCACAAAACCACTCTTGTAATATTACGAGAGATTTAGTCAAATAAACGTGGAAAACGTTGAGCTGGTCAACAACGAGGGTTTTCCCCAACCTCCAACTGCCTCAACGGTCGTAACGGCCGATTGTGGACAGGGGACGAGTGGAAAAGTAGCCCTTCTGGCTCTCTCGACCTTGTCTCTCTCGCTCCTTTCCTCGCACCTGCTGTGGTGCAAACCGTGGGGTGCACTCCCGGTATCTGCTGTGGGGAAAACCGCGGGATACCTCCTCCTCCACTAACACCTGCTGTAGTGAGTGGTGAAAACCGCGTGGTGTTAGCTTCCATCCGCCCAGTGTCTGCTGTGGTGAAAACCGCGGGACACCTTCCTCCCCACTAGTGATTTTGGGGACACCTGACTCGAGTGATTTTATATCAAGTTTGGTGATTCCAGTAATTTTCACTGATTTTTAGCAATTTCTGACTCACACAAACTCAATTATAATACTCCTAAGTTCGGAAGAGAGGGGGGGGGGGGGGGTCACGTTCGGGCTGGAGCGCGTTATTGGATCAAGTTTTCACCGTTCCGAACAATTCTGCCCTTGGAATGGTTTCCACGGAACGGTCCCTCTCGGAAAGACCCATCCCTAGTCGACCCCCTCAATTCGGGAAAATGACGCGTTGACGGTTGACTGATGGGGCTGGTAAGTCGGGATACATATTTGCTCGAGCTAGGTCGATCCAATGAAGCCGAGTGTTGTGCAATTCAGGTGAATGCAAAGAAGAGCGTCGACCTCAAGAGTTGACAATGACCTCGACAATGGATGTTGACAGAAGCTGATCGAGCTGCGTGTTACGGCGGTCGAGGTTGATCGATTCCAGGCGTGTTGCTATCACCAGCTAACTGACCACACGCACACACATCCGCCGATTAGCGGGGTACGTACCTGCCTTATAGGGCGGAGGGGTAGGGGGTAGGAGTTGCTACACCACGTAGATCTGACATAATTTGAAATAACTGCCAATAAATTAAGAATTCCTAAAAGTAGGATTAATTATCATGTTTACGACCATATTATGAAGACGAACAATGAGGTCTAGGTACCCAAGGGTCTGTAAGTGTCTGTGTGGTTTTCCTAGAGTAGTTATCGAGTTCTGTGGATAACGAATATTTTCTCGTTTCTAGAAATATATACCTGCTGGCATCTACTGATGTCACTGTGAAATTCTCCCTCCATGACGCAGTGTGGATGTTGGCCAGAATACGACTTTCATCGGTTTTGGACCTTTTCTTAATTCGACATTTTCAAGTTACTTTTGACACCCACCTTGTTACAACGCCCGAAGAGTGATCAATATGATCATTCAACAACAAACTAGAAACAACATCATGGATGCGCCCAGTGCACATGGATACTCCTGTCTCAGCTTATGTCATGTCATGGATTATGCTTGCCTAGTGTCATCCCAGATCATCAAGTAGTCTGTACTGTTAACTAAAAAATTTCAAACAAAAATACGAGGGTACCCACTCGTCATTCCGTTTCTTAGGCATAATCTCACTTCCCGCTGGGATCCTGGAAGATTTCGATTCCAAGGGTAAGTAGCATGGTAGGTATATATGACCTAATGATCACTTTGATAGGTAAAAAACATTTGATGTTTAAAATCAAAATTATCACTCGGTTGGCGTTTTATTCTTTTCTCAACTACGAGTAGTTTGGTCCAGCGTCAGTCTTGCGAGATGTCTGTCCACCTAGTCGAGGTGCGTGAGGCTGTTTAGGATGGTCAATGAAAAACGGCCTCTCTACACTGGGAATGTGCGGAAGGGGCGCCCTCATTGTAGATGCTGTGGTTGGAAAGAGCTTCTTGTATGAGCTCCGTCTCCTACAGGGGACCTAACGGGTTCCCATTTTTCTGACATGCGCTGTCTGATCGTGGCTTTCTTGTAACAGACCGTAAATGACACAAATTCATCTCAAAGTTGAACGTAGGTAGCTGCCTGTTCCGTCATCAGGTCAGCAGCCATCAGGTGCTTGACCCACAACAGCTGTCGTGCTAAATAACATTATTTGTGCTTCACTCTCAACGCTAATGGTCACCACCGCGCCCCTCTCTCTTTCATCCAAAATGTTGACTACTTCTCGCGTGAAAACTAAGGAAATAGAAGTCAATAATTCTAAAAATTATATTAGGAGCAAATCCATTTCCCTGTTCAAATTATCGCTGTGTTGCTGCACATTCTTCGTCAGCTACTGCTACAACCTATTGAGGTAGGAAAGAGTGTACCTACGTTAATTAGTACCTATGTTACTTCAAAATTACATTAGTTGAGGAAATCGACACTGAACAAATTCGTGCAATGTTTAGTTGGTTGGTATTTTCTTCTACAGACGACTGGGTTTGTAGGATTAGGGATAATGGACACCTGCATGCGTTTCCGACATCATGCTGACATGTCTTTAGGTGCAATCCTCACTCACATACTCCTCGTACTCGTGCAATCTAACTAGTAATTAGTGTCTTTTTCATTTAGGTATTGATAAATTTTTCTATTCAGCCAACTGTTATCCTCATGATGCCTTCAAATCAATCAGAACATTTCTTATCATCCCAAAATGTAGCGACCCCCCCGGCATTTTCAAGTTGAAATATGAAGTGGATATTTCGGAATTACTTCGTTCTTGAAAAAAATCGATTGCAATGATTAGGCTTATAGAAATAGTTTTCGAAGTAGGTATAAGAACCCGTTGATAATGGTGGAATTTTCTTTCTTCTCTAATAATTTCAAGATGAAATTTCCAGTTGGTCTGCCGTGGATGATATCTATTCCAAAAACGCTGCAAATTATTACACAGCGGTTTATTTTATTTACCTGTATATAGATGCCCCTTCTGCGTAGACCACTGTTTTCTGTGGTCAATACCTACCTATCCTTGGAGCTCCCCCCAGGAAAGCCTTAAATCGAGTACTGGAGCTGGTCCAAGAATTACAATTTCATAAAAAGCAGTAGGTACGTAAAATCGCTAAATTCAGGTACAGTTCTGAAGGTAAATTTTTGATGTGGAGCCACTGAGCTACGGGGCCACACGGATAAAGGCAAGTGATGTGCGCCCTAACTTCAGCTTGTTGCCTGCATACACGCTGCTCTTTCGGGCAAATTCAAATTTTATTTTAACATAGTAGAATGCTCCGGATGGTCTCAACAATTTAGAAAAAATCGAACTACCTATTTAAAAATGCAAATCGAACATTTGAAGTACAATTTTCCGAGAAAGAGATATTCTACACATTTCAACCCCTATTTTTCACCCCTTAGAGTTGAGTGACAGTAACACCGAGCTTCGAGGACCAACTAGAGCCCAAACGGGACCCATACTCCGAATTTCATGAATTTTGGTTCATGGGAACTAAGAAAAAAGCCGCGGACAGCGCACGGCGGACGGACGGAAATTATTATTTTTTTTATTGGATATGCGTATTCTACGTCCCTTGAAACGTAAACCATGAAACTTTGAGGGGGGGGGGGGGGGGGGTACATTTTTATTTTTGTTTATGGTCGATTCCAAAGGTTTATTAATGAAAATAATGAACCAAAATCCGTTGAGTTCGACTATTGCATTGTAAGACTAGCCGACGCAGCCAGCGCCGATAACAAGGTCAGATTGAGCTGCGCCTCCTGCCCAATGGCCTTACGTTAGAACCCATCTCCCAGATCACCCTTCAAACAATCGACTTGCATGAACACGCCCAACGATTATTATAGACCCAATGACCCTCCTTACCATCCGTCACAATTTCAAAGCAATTTCAATCGGTCAAACGCTCCCAACAGACACTCAACTCAATAATCAAAACAAATTAGCCCCGATTTCAAACCGTCACCTAGTTCAATAAAAAGTAGTTACTTTAATATGTTTACCACCGAGAAAGAACAGGATGGACCCCATTTTGGTTTATTATTCGGTGAATAATACACCTATATATTCGCTCAGCAAAAAATGTTTACAACACAATTTTTTCTTTTACGTTTCAAGGTGCGTGGATTCCAAAAATGCAATGTCCGTCCGCCGTCCGCCGTATCACGTGTACCTACAGGCTTCATTTTCGGTCTAAAAAAATCGTTCTTTCGCACAAATGCTCCATTAGGGCCCTAGTTGTGTCCCGAAACTTTTCAGCTCGATCGGAATATACCCAGGGGTGTTATGGGTCTAATATATCCATGGTGTTTTTGGTAGTCAAAATTGGTGGAAACCATCAAAAATAGCTATTTCAACTATTCCACATGATAGAAAAAAACACTGCTGAGTCCTTGTCACATGGGTATATTATTCTACTGGACATGC
The DNA here is from genome assembly GCA_954871275.1 of Leptopterna dolabrata. Taxonomy (NCBI): domain Eukaryota; kingdom Metazoa; phylum Arthropoda; class Insecta; order Hemiptera; family Miridae; genus Leptopterna; species Leptopterna dolabrata. The sequence continues at coordinate 136,623,850 of OX940974.1, read as the reverse complement.
CTACAGAGATGCTGGAAATACATTTATTGTTTCGTTAATGTGCAATAATTGAAAGAGGCTATTTTTGATGGTTTCCACCAATTTTGGCCCCCAAAAACACGAAATGAGCTCCTACTTTTGACAATTGTTCTTTGATCATTGATAGTCCCATTTGATTGTCCTGATTCACCTGGTGAAACTGCTTCAACTGTTATTATACAAATGTGTGTAGTATTTGAGACAATTCCCCATGTTTTTGACTCATAAAAAATCAATTTCGGGAGCTTAACCTTCGTTACAACCTCAATTCTTCACTCTTTGGTCAAAATCAACTTCATATTCGGTCTTCTCGCCCTAAAAAACATGGAAAACAACACCTCACAAGCTCATTTTCATTAAAACCTCGAAAAACCCTATTTTACACCCGTCCCCCCCCCCCCCCCATTACACCCCTGGGTGTATTTTGATCGGGCTACCGAGCATCGGAGCACAACTAGAAGCCAAATGTCTTCCAAAATGGGGACCCAAACTGTGTGCAGATTAACGACGACTTTAGACCAAATTTTAACGTAAATTTACGGATGAAACTTCCTTAAAACCTCAACTTGCCGCTCTTTGGTCAAAATCGACTTCACATTCGGTCTTCTTGTCCTAAAAAACATGGAAAACGATACCTCACAAGCTCATGTTACTAAAACACCAAAAGACCCAACTTTTACGGTCATGTTTCACCCATAACACCCCTTGGGTATACTCCAATCGGGCTGCAACATTTTTGGACATAACTAGGGTCCAAATGGAGCCCGTGTGCGAAAGAACGAATTAGATATGCATGATAAGGCGGACGGCGGAGGGACATTGCATTTTTGGAATCTACGTTCTCTAAGGGGTGAAAAATAGGGGTTGAAATTTTATGAACGCCGTAGCTCGAAAACTTTCAGCAAGAGGTGGATTTTTTACGTTTTTAAATTGATCTTGAACTAAAGCATTTTTTGAGACCACCCGGAGCATTGTATAACCAGCCGTTCGTTTGCACCGAAAAGCTTCGTCAACATGATCGTGATAGAAACGGTATGAATCCGGCGCAGATATCATTGCTAGGGATCGCCTGATTATAATCCCGGATGGCTGTATGAAGTCGAGTTGGTTATTCTGCGATGTTATTTCATTCGAAAATTATGGATCTGTTGTATTTTGTTGATAGGTACTTTTGGAACTTTAACAAACGCTATGCTTCATGAAGAACTACAAATAATTAATAATCGAATTATTGAATTCCGCGCATTTTTATGATATGCAATTCCCGGGCTGGCTCCAATACTCGATTTAGGGCTTTCCTGGGGGGAGCTCCAAGGGTAGGTACTGACCACAGAAAACAGTGATCTAAGCAGAAGAGGCAACAGGTAAATAATGAACCATTGTGTAATAATTTGCAGCGTTTTTGAAAATACATCCGAGTTTGAACCCCAACAGACGCAGTGCATTCAGTATGATCCAAACTGGCATCAGTACACACCGCGCTGTTCCAATCAGCCAGAAACATTTCAACTCTCCGAATTATTTTCGACAGTGACTATTACAAACGGCTCCGACTTGAACGAAGACACATCCAACATCCGAAGCTTTTTCAGAGAACCCGAGTTTCAATCAGAAAACATCAAATTAATCATTGATGAATCCCGTCCAGTGTCTATTGGAATGTTTCAATTCAGGGTTTAATTGACACTGGAAGCACAGGATCTTTTGCTAATCCAGAGGTTGCATATATACAATTTCCCCGAACGCTAGAACCTGACTCCGGTCTGATACGTGGCATGTCTACACTATATATATATGGACGAGCCTTGAAGTTGTTAAAATCCCAAATTGAACAAACCTTATTTAAATTCCATTACCACTATGACATGTTACTTCGACTAGAAACCTCAACCTCACCAAAGCTTATATTTAGACCTGGGCAACAATATCCATGAAACACCTGAATCAGCGATTAAGCTTTCGAATCCTAGAGTAATGCATCAGTCAAAACCTTCTGTATTGACGCCAGGTTCATTCAGCAAATACCCGAGCTTAATTCCGGAAAACAATGTGCTAAGCAATAGAAACTCAAACTCGGAGAAAAATTAAATAAACTTAAATAAGCACTTACTACCATAAATCAATAATTTTGCTGAACTCACCAAGCCATTAACATTCTCCCTCAAAACGAATTCACCCATCAAGTTCCTACCTACCTAGACCATCACGCGTATCAAGAATGCTTCGAGAGTTTTCACACATTACGAGCGATCCAATTGTACAACCCTGGCTTCGAAAAAAAATTCCATAACTTCTGATGGTAGCGATGTTGCGAGTAGACCGCTTAATTATTCTGAATGAAATTGTCCACCAAAAGTAAAGTACCTACCTAACAGCGATATCATGCTGGGGCTTTTCGTCCGATTGCCAGTCAGATCCTTCTCTATTGACGCCAGGTTCATTCAGCAAATACATATAACAGTTCAGTTCAGTCCTGAACCCCTAAAATGAGCATACGGCCTCAAATACAGATAACAGTTACAGCATCAGGTACGGCGAAGCGATCATTCCACACACAAGAATCGGATGAATGGAAACCCCTCAATGCAGTGTAAAAGTCGTAAAACACTTAGCATAATATATCCAAGTAACGAAGTCCGAAGAAAATTCGGAAAATATTTCATTAAATAACCCCATCACTGGCTGATTAATTCCAGCTTAAGTTTGGAAAACAAGTTGGCAACTATAGAAATGCAAGAAATAATAGCCTTCATCAGATCCCGAATCATGCGAAACCTTACAGATATGCTTAAGTTTATTTAAAGAAGAAGTCAATCGCCAAATCAATAGAATGGTGGAACAAAACATCATCAGGCCATCTGGCACAATGCACCCTTATGGGTGGTTCCGAAAAAACTCCAGTGATTAAAACTATCTCAGATGAATTACCTCTTCTTTACATCATTGATCTCTTGGACAACTTACTCTCAACTCTCTTACTTCTCAACTTTGGACTCGGCTTCCGAATTTCTCCAGGTTGAGCTTGACGAGAAAACCACTGAAACAGTATTTTCTACCGAAAATGATAATTAAAAATTGCTGCTCACGCCCTTTGGATTGAAAACGCTCCCCCACATGTCAAAGGGAAATGAATAACGTATTTACGTGGTTTACAGAACGAAATTTTTTTAATCTAACAGATTAAGTTAACAGTTCCTGGAGCTGCTCTTGGGTTACTACCCAAAATAATTTTACTGAACTCACTAAGACATTAACATCCTGCCTCAAAACTAATGCACCACTACTAGTACCTACCTATGACTGCCATGCTTCGAGCGTTGTAAGTCACTCATTACGAACGATCCAAATGAACAACCCTAACTTCGAAAAAGAATTCGGGTACCGTTATAGTATGCTATCTACCCTGAAACTGGTACATACGGCCGCTTAGTCGATATCTACCGCAGTGACTACACGTTATGGTATGCTATCCACCAAGGAAAATCAACACGCCAAACGAAATGAGAACATTGAAAGGTGATGAAATGAATGTAATCACAGATAGAAAAGAAAGAAGGTAGTAGGTACATGAGGGCGATTAATGATAATAACATCTATCTTTCTGCTCAGAGCGTCCAGCTAGTATGGTTAGTTTGGAAAGCGAGTCGGAAACGGGGCGCCGAAGAAAACTAAATACTTACGATGCACTAAAAAAGAAGGTTGCCAAACATTTCAGTCCATCCCGAAGAAAACAAACTTTTCACGTATCAAGGTGCGGATGGAAGGTTTTATGTGGCTGTCTTTAAGTGAAATAGTTGAACTGGTGTGACTAGATGCTAAGCAGACGAACTTCGAATTTATGTGAATTTTGTTCAAGGCAAGCTGTTTCGTGTTTCCGAATTTGTAACACCGCATGCATGGGGTAGATATCAGGTTTGAGGTAGATAGCATGCTATAACAGCGACGGGTAGGTAGATAGCATAGTATAACTATGAAGGGGTTGGTAGATATTATAAAGGTACCAAAATTCCGTAACTTCTGATGGTAGCGATGTTGCAAGTAGACCGCTTAATTATTCTGAACAACATTTTCCACCAAAAGTAAAAAAGTAAGTAAAGTTCCTACCTAACAGCCATTTCAGGCTGGGGCTTTTCGTCGGACTGCCCTGCCAGTCTCACGGACGTGATCAGCTGCCCTCCAATGAGGGGAACAGAATTCGATCTGATCATTTCGCTCTTTACTTGGCTCCTCATCGCCTCACCTCCTTGAGTAGAGGGGTTCGTCCAACAGCTACATGGGCCATACTTAGACTTGTCACGGCGGTCACCCATCCAAGTACTAACCATGCTCATCGTTCGATCCAGTTGTTGTACATATCTGCCCTAGCCTTAAGTTCTTCTGTACCATATCGCTTCCTGCCTTCAGCACACATTGTCACCTTGCCCCCTCAGCTCTTTCAACTTGTTCTTTTTATTCCCACAATCTGGTGGGATCACTGTCGTGATATCCTCCCGGAATACCACTCCATGTACCTATTAAGATTGCCCAAATAATCCAAACGAATGGAGGGTCTACGTGACGAAAGTAGGGTAGGCCTCTCTTCCCTCCGTCATTCCCTCAACGGTTCGTAACGACCGCCGGAGGACTGGAGGAGGGTGGAAGAGCTTCTATAAAACCCGCTCTTTCTCACCGGGATCGCCATTCTACGCTCAAACCTCAAGTCGATGACTTCTCTCTCTCTCTCCTCATACATCCTTACCTTTCTCGCCTAAAAGAACTCGGAGTGGTGAAACCGGTCCGGTATTAACCGACCTGGTGGAGCCGTCTGGGCATATCCTCTAGCGTTTTTAGTGTTGGTAACCTTCCTGGTTTCGCCATAAGTGGTAACATTTTAAACGCTAGCTACCATCACCTTTCCATCTCCATCTAAAACCTCACCTATCCATGCCTCACCGCTACCTTCAAACCACCACAACCTCAAGAATAGAGTTGAACAAATAGGTACGAGATCAGCCAAAATTTGTACAGCGGAATGTAGATACGTAAATTATTCCCTGTATTCCAAACATGACGATGGCAGTAATCTACTTAAATACAAAATTCTTTAAAATGGCGACTGTCTTCAAAGAATCAGCACTAAGTAAGAATTAAAAAATGTACTGACTTTATCCAAGACGTGGATAACGAAGACGAAATATAATACGATTTCCATCCTCCACATAGATACGAAATTACCACCACGATTGATGTTTTCTCCAAACATGTCTGGCTTATTATCTAACATCTAACAACGTACAAACAGCTTAGGTTTTGGTTTATTTTTCTGTGAATACTCATTATACTGTGAATACACCTATGTACTCGTTCAGTAAAAAATTTCTATAACACCCCCTCAAAATTTTTTCTTTTCCGTTTCAAGGTCCGTAGATTCCAAAAATGCAATGTCCCTACGCCGTCCGCCGTCCGCCGTATCACGTGTACCGGCTTGATTTTCGGTCTGAAAAATTCGTTCTTTCGCACACATGCTCCATTTGGGCCCTAGTTGTGTCCCGAAACTTTGCAGCCCGATCGGAATATAGGCAGGGGTGTTATGAGTGAAAATTTGTATAAAAATAGGTACTTTTTGTGTTTTAGTAACATGTTAGTAACATAAGCTTTTGAGGTATCGTTTTCCATGTTTTTGGGACGAGAAGATCGAATATGAAGTCGATTTTGTCCAAAGAGTGGAAAATTGAGGTTCTACCAAATGTTCAGCTCCCAAAATTGATTTTTTATGAGTCAAAGACCTGGGAAATCGTCTGAAATCAACTACAATTTGTATAATAACACCAGAAAACATGTCAAGAGGTGAATCAAGACAATTAAATGGCGCTGTCAATAATCAGAGATAATTTGGAAAAAAAAGAGCGTACCTAATTCCTGTTTTGGGGGCCAAAATTGGTAGAAATCATCATAAATAGGTATTTCAATTATTTCACATTAAAGAAATAATAAATGAACAGCCAACATAATAGTAGGTGAGTCCAATAGAATAATAAACCCATGTGACAAGGGCTTTGCAGCGTTTTTCAATAATGATAAACCACACCAGCCGTTGTTGTTTTAACTCCTTTACTTCATCTGCAATATTTCGGCGCCATGAAATATTGCAGATGAAGTAAAGGAGTTTGTTGTGATCGGCTGCTCCTCCACAACCTACACTATGTGTAAACATGTACTATCTCAGAGTGGGGACCCCCCGACCCCCCTCTGATCATGTCAGGGGTCTATAAAAGAGCCAGGTGCCACGAATAAAGTAACCATTCTTAATCAAAGCGATCGACTCGTCTGTCTCCTCCTCAATCACTACACTGGTGACCATCCGATGCGAACAACGCCGCTCAGCGCCCGCCGATCGTCTGCGTCGAGCACCGCCTCCGCAGCGACGAACCCCACCACGCTCGGCACACGCGCCCCCTCTGACGCCCCACAGCGGCGCCCCACTCCAACACCCGCGTCAACGGAGATCGCAACGACCCCTCGCTACTTCGCCCCACCACCCGTCTTCTATATAACGAACCGGACGCCAGCGCATCGTACACTTCCTGCTGACACCTCAACGGACTGGCACCGACGAAGAAAAAGAAAATGACGGATCACAAACCGCAGAAAACCCCCGATGCGACTCCGCCGCCGTCGATACTCAAGCTCCGGCCGTTCGACCCCGAATTTCCGCACGTTTGGTTCGCCCAACTCGAGATCATCTTGGCACACGAAGGCCTCACGACGCCGCACGCGAAGTTCGCACGCGCGTTCCTCGCACTCGAGTCCCAACAAGCGGACCTCTGCGCCGACCTCAACCCCTCGAACGCCAACAGCTACCAGACGTTGAAAACTCGCCTTTTAGCCACGCACGCACCTTCCGATGGTTCCCGGCTCACCGCCTTACTCCAACCGGCTTCCGACGACGAACTACCGTCCGTCCCCGCCCGCCCACTCACTCGAGCACTCCCGGCCGACACACCGACCCAGCTCGTTCGGCAGCTTTTCATACGCGCCCTCCCAGACAGCATTTGCCTTCACATAGCACGCGCGACGAACCCGACATCACGAAACTCGCTGCGCTCGCTGATGACCTCATACCCTTCGCCCCGCCTCCTTGTGTGGCTACCGTCACCGAAGAGGTTGAAGTGATTCAGAACAGACGCCAACGGCGACCGCCGACGCAGCCACACCGACCACTCGCCGCCCGACAAACACCCTATGCTTCTACCACCGCACATGGAGCCCCCGAGCGCTAAAATGCCGCAGCCCCTGCAGCTGGCGCACGAAACCGTCAGGAAACGACAACGCGCGGCCCGACCAGCCATAACGGCCGTGCGCAACCCACCAACCTCCCGGCTCTTCATTCGATGTAAACGTACCGCCCTACAATTCCTCGTTGACACCGGCTCCGACGTTTCAATCGTTCTGAACACCCTACTACGTCGAAAACACACACGCCCAAGCGCTCTACGCGCCGCCAACGGCACCGAGATCAAAATGTACGGAACACACGCCGCCTCAGTGCACCTACCTGATCTTCCTCCGTACGAATGGACGTTCACAGTCGCCGACGTATCAACACCGATCCTCGTCTCCGATTTTTTGACATATCACGGCCTACTCGTCGACCTACCCAACGCCCGACTCATCAACGCGGCCACGGAGCGGTACATTACCGGAACGATAGAATTCGTACCTCCGGGACAATCAATTTGCACGAATACAACGAACGAGCCCCGCTTTCAACCCCTCCTCAACGGCTACAAACCCTCCTGTAGATCATCATATCGTCACGAAGGGACCCCCCTGTCACGCGAAACTTCGCCGATTATCACCGGACCTCTACGCGAAAGCAAAGGCCCATTTCGCCGAGTTACTAGCGGCGGGGGTCATCGAACCTTCGGAGGCGCCGTGGTCCAGTCCGCTACACATTGTCCCGAAACCCAACGGCGACATACGTCCCGTCGGGGACTACAGAGCGCTGAATCGTCTCACGATACCCGATCGCTACACCGACCCGCACCTACTCGACTTCACAACAACTCGCCAACGCCTAAGCCGCCGATGAACTCATCACCACCATGACCCTCACGCCACACCAGATACAAGGACATGAAATACTGTGTGATATCACCGACGCCGCGCCCCGCCCCTACGTCCCAACGCCTCTCCGCCTCGCTGTTTTCCGGCACTTACACGGGATGACGCACCCCGGGATTAAAGCCACAACCACCCTAATCCGGGCACGATACTACTGGCCGAACATGACATCATCAATTCGACTATTCACGCGCGCCTGCCCGAGTTGCAACCGCGCGAAAACGACGCGACACATAAGGGCCCCCCTCGGCGAATTCCCTGACGCAGCACCACTGGAACACGTCCACATAGACCTCTTTGGCCCACTCCCACCTTCGGCAACGAAAAAATATATATCATCGATGATCGACCGCGCCACCGGCTGGTTTGAATGTGCCCCTCTATCGACCATTTCCACCGACGCAGTAATTACGGCCCTACACACTCACTGGATCGCGCGATACGGCTCCCCTGCCCACATCACCACCGACCAGGGCACACAATTCACCTCCGCAGACTTCCATCAATGGGCACGGAGGTACATCATACCAACACGTATCATCCCCAAGCAAACGGCCTCGTCGAGCGACTACACCGCATCCTAAAAGACGCAATAATCGCAACCGCCACGTCCCACACTTGGGCCACTCACCTCAGCGGCCTCCTCCTCGGCCTACGAAATCGCCCGGGCCCCAACGGATATTCACCGGCTCAACGCCTCTTCTCAGCCACTCCTCGCCTCCCGGGAGATTTATTCACTCAGCCGCCACCGACAAATCGTACCCCTCCGCACGAACGAGTCTTACCGCCACTACACACAGTCTTACATGCCATCTACCCTGCGCACAGCGACCCATGTGTACGTACGCGTCGACACACCGCGAGGGAAACTAGAGCCACCATACACCGGCCCCCATCAAATCCTCACAAATGACGGTAAAACCCTCACATACATCACGGACGACCACAAAACGCCGTCAGTGTCCGTCGACCGGTGTAAGCCGGCCCCCTCTCCTACGCACACCATGGGCCCCGCCAACACACCTACAACCGCCCCCCACCCTACCGCTGTGGCTATAAAATCGCACGCCCAACAGTGACGACAACCACTCACAAACCATGTCACCAAGACCCCCCACGACCGCCCAGCTCGCAAGGGATCTCGCCCTGACGCCGTCCCCAGGGGCTCCGACCAAGCGGATCAAAACCCGGCCACAGCCGCCCGGCCACCAGGCACCCATCCCGATCCCCATCCACGCGCGGCCCCGGAAAAACGCCACGCCACGCCGCACGCGATCCCAACTGCAGCCACCGCCCGGAATCCGCCCGATCTCCGTGGAAACGGCACCAGGGACCCCCGTGATGAGCGTCACCACCACACCGTGACGCTGCAGCTCCCTCCGTACACCGGCACCTGCAGCGACTGCTGCATACACGGAACTCGTCGTCCCGCACAGCACACCACAGGAGTACAAGCCTCGCCCGCCACCGCTACCGTAGCCATCTACGCCCAGCACCCAGCGAAGGCACTCCTCGTGACGACGGACAAGGGGACGCAAACCACCCCCACGGGGACATCACCCCTGGGCGCGCCCGCGGCACGGCCGATGTCCCCCAAGCCGGCACACCCGCCATCGCCGCACGCGCCACCCCGCACTCCGTCGTCATGCCGGCGCACGCCACCGCGTCGCCCGCGACCGACACCGCTAGACCGCCGCCACGCACGGTCCCGCCTCCATCGCCGCGACCGCCGCTAACCCCACCCCGGACTCGACCCCCCGACCACGACAACCGCAGCCACCCGGACAGCCACGACGGACCACCGCAACCAGCACACGCACCTCCCACGCCCGACAACCGACGGCACGAAGAACACAATTTAATTAAATACGTAACTCAAATTCTGGGGGGAGCAGTGTTGTGATCGGCTGCTCCTCCACACCCTACACTATGTGTAAACATGTACTATCTCAGAGTGGGGACCCCCCGACCCCCCTCTGATCATGTCAGGGGTCTATAAAAGAGCCAGGTGCCACGAATAAAGTAACCATTCTCAATCAAAGCGATTGACTCGTCTGTCTCCTCCTCAATCACTACAGAGTTAAAACAACAACGACTGGTGTGGTCAATCAACCTCATAATTGTACATCGACCTAGTCAAAAAAAAACCCAGCGCAGTATAATAGATAGATAAACCTTTGGAATCGACCGTGAAAGAAAAAAAAGTTTAACCCCCCCCCCCCTCCCAAATTTTCATAGTTTACGTTTCAAGGGACGTAAAATACGAATATCCAATAAATAAATAAAAATCCGTCCGTCCGCCGCACGCCGTCCTCGGCTTTTCTTAGTTCCCATGAACCAAAATGCATGAAATTCGGTGTATGGGTCCCGTTTGGGCTCTAGTTGGTCCTCGAAGCTCTGTGTAGCTGTCACTCAACTCCAAGGGGTAAAAAATAAGGGTTGAAATATCCAGAGTATCCCTATCTCGGAAAATTGTGTTTTGAGGTGTGAGTTTTCTCACATTTTGAAATAGTTTGACTTTTTTCTGAATTTTTGAGACCATCCGGAGCATTCGAAGATGTTGCCATAAAATTTGAATTTGACCTAAAGAGCTGCGTGTATGCAGGCATCAACCTGAATTGAGTGGCACATTACTTGCATTTGCCCAAGTGGCTCTGTAGCTCAGTGGAGAAGCAAACAGAATTTCATGCTGAAGGTGGAAGGTTCGGATCCCAGCCGGAACCATAAAATGTTTTTTACTCCACATCAACGATATGCCTTCAGAACTACACCTGAATTCTGCCATTTTACATACTGCTTTTTATGAAACTGTAATTCCCGCGCCAGCTCCAGTACTCGATTTAGGGCTTTCCTGGGGGGGAGCTCGAGGGTAGGATTGACCACAGAAAACAGTGATCTAAACAGAAGGGGCATCCATACAAGTAAATAATAAACCGTTGTGTAATCGTTTGCAGCGTTGTTTCAACCGTTTGCAGCCATGGAATTCAAAAAACCACAATTTCTGACAACGGCAGAATTTGATTGCTCTACAGCCAATGAACTGCTAGCTGCCCACAAACTAGACACGCATTTCATTTGTAACCAAAATCCTTAATAGCAATTGTGTCTTAGAACGATTCCGTTCCACCACTCGGCTTTTAAACATTCGAAAAGGACAGATAGATAAGTAATGGATAAACATAAGTAATGCATTTGACTAATGCATGTTTACATGGTAATGCATGTTTACACGGTAATTACACGGTAAAGTTTTTTACCTAAAACTTTTTTTAAAACTCGTATACTCAAATAACCAACTTAACCTGGATCCGTGATATCTAGTTTTTTGTCAATGATAATCGCTTTAGTAGCGTTGCAGCAAGATGGATAATAGATAAAAATAGCTTTACAAAACTAGAAGTCATGATTCAGCCCACACCCAAGTTGAGGCGTGATAGAAGAACATTACTGTGTGACGTCACCAGATGACACAAGGTAAAACTGGAAGCCAGGTAAATACCTCTACGTTATTTTTCCCGACGAATTGGAATTTCCTCGTCGATTAACAGCGAGAAACTTGGTTTGAGGAAAAATAAGCCAATGCCGGACCCATGGGTAGGTACCATCGAATTACTATAACTCGATCCTACCCCACAAGAGGAAAACGAAAGGCTGGCAAAATGGGGCATTTCCTCGTAATATAATAATCGCAATAATTCCCGCATTGGTGGAGAGCACCCACCTGGGGATGCAATTTACCGTAAGCCAGCGCATGCGCAGATGGATGTTACAGTTTAGTTTCAATATAATTCACATTGGCTGCACCCACCTTCCAAATTTATATTCATACCTCAGAACGTTTTTTTTGTGTATAACGCGCGTGGCCAGAATTTGCGGACAAAGGTAACGTCTTGTACATCATTTGATGGTATTTTTACCACATCAAGATACAGCTATACTAATGTCTACTTTCTCCACGCTGTTCCTTCTTCAGTGGTTTATGCCGTGACGCTGGCGAACTTGGGGCGAACTTCGACCTTTTCGGGTCTCTCCTTATAAACCCGGCAAATAATACCAACCCCTGGACAAAGCCGTCCGGTGGATTTGCATAAAATGCTTCCTAGTAAAACGCAAAGCAGAGCTGGAATTCCGTTTGGACACGTTTGCGTGATCCCGAACTTGATAGGTCATGCATCGCCGCACCCTGGCAACACATTGTAATCCCTGACATTCAAACAATTTAGATCACAGTTGACAGCTGTGACATTCTGCCATCTTGGGTCCCCGGTTTAATCCAATAGGCTGCAGGAATTTAAATCAAGTGAGTACTTGATTGCTGCTGATGTCCATGAACATGATACCTCAACAGTCTCACCTTTTAGAATATCCATATTTAGTATTGCTATTATTAAATGGCTATTTCGATCTTGTAATAATTATGTACCTGGTTGGCGACACAAAGAGTTATGTATAGTTTGATCAATTCAACCTCTTAAGCACATATGAATGGTTTTTTATGGTAGCATAGAATATTACCTACGAATAAATTACTGATATTTTTAACAGGTATGGTAGGTATTTTTGGGGATTCTCACATTGACTAGCATTGGGGAGAGAGAAGACTTCTTTGGGAAGGGAATTCTTGTCCCCCAAAATCATAACATGCTCCTGTTATTTGAGTTTTATGCCGCGTCTGACTGTCGGTCTGCATGTAACAGTTTTGAGGGGGTCCCTTGATGTTTCAGTATGAAATGGAACAGATCCAAACGTTAAATTCAAGCTGCATTCAATCAATTTAGTTAACTCAGTATTTACACCGTCAGTATCTGCATATGAGTTGCAAATATTATTCACGTATCAGCTTTCGTTTCGAAATAGGAAGAAGGAGACGAAGTCAATTTATGTTTTAGTTGATAGATCAACATAAATTATGATTTACTTAATATGATTTAATGTTGATTTGGACTTTGTCTGTGGTTGTGATGGCTCACTTGCAAGGATTTTGGCACCTCATACATCACGAAGATATACATATCTTTATAGGGAATGATATTGGCGATTTTCCTAGAATTAGGTAGGCACTTGCTAAATACATGAGTGAACTCCATGCGTCTGTCCTTAAGAATTTCCATGTATTCTTCCTAACTTGCTCTTTTTCGCAATTATATTGATTAATATCTTAATTTTTCATGTAGGTATCAAGCAAAATGTATAAAAATCCCATTTTGATCCCTATGGAAACTGATGGGTACATCTCAGATGGGTACAATCAGTTATAGGGTTTTTGAGAAAACAATATAGTTAACAAAACGAAAAACTACAGAATGCTCTATCCCTGTTATTCCAGTAATGGGGCGATTTAGACAGAAAACGTATTGCAATGCCTAGTCCTTCAAATTCAGTGGTAAAACTTTAGACTTGCTACAAAATTGGCAACTTAGCCCTAAATGTGTGTAGTAGTGTAGGGTAGTGAAGAGGATGGTGTTGGGCGTGTTCACAACATTTACCTATTAGTGTTCGGGGCGCAAAAAACGTTCAAATTTTGATGGTGAGTAATAGGACTTGGATATATGAGGCGCCGAATTTAAACTGTTGCCGGTGCTCCACTTTCGTTGTAAAACCTCGTAACATTTACTGTGGGGCAAGGTGCAGTATATAAGCGACACGACGTCTTGCGCAAATAATAAGGAAGTGGTCATGTCACCTCTTCCCCGAGGATCTCCATCGCCGTAAGTTTGGCAGGACGTTTGGCGTCTATCGGTCCTGGGACGACTCTCCGAGCTTTCTTCACCAGGATGTCCTCAGCTCTCTTCTTGGTCGCCCTCCGGGGTTTCGTGAGCAGAGCTTCGACTTCCTCCAACGTGGACAGTTTGATTTCCGTCATGTCGATGTTGAGGCTCCACGATGGGTCCATTATTTGTGGTCGGGAGAGTTTAGCCGTCGTTGGACGCATTGCTCGGGGCCGGAGCGGCTTCTCGCTCATCACCGGTCTCGGATCTGCCAACGACTGAGGTGAACGTGGGGCGCCACAAGCCACAGGAGGCAGGAAGGAGGTTTGAAGGGCAGATGTGGCCACTACCGCTCGGCTACTTACTACCGCCTTCCTTCCACCCCACGTCAAGTCGCTCGATCTTTCCTAAGCTTTTCCCAGCTGGTCAATGACCCTCCTACTGAAATATCCCTTGGTACCGAGTTCACTACGCCCCGATACATGACGTTCTAAATTAGTTGGTGCTTTCTAGTAGGTAGTTAGCTAGTCAACATCATCACATCGTTTTTATAGATACTTTTCAGTGCCTACATGAAACGAGTAAATATTGGCAATAAATTCATTGGACACAAAACTCTAAGAAAAAAAGGTGTTTAACGAACATTTTTTCATTATATAAATCACGCGTGAAGTCATTAGCTTACGTTAAAACATTTTATTTGAATAATTGTTCATTTAAAATGGCTCCATATTTATCTATACCATAAGCTGTTTATGCAGGTAGGCACTAACTGAATTCGCCCTGTGCGGATCTAGGGATCACCCCCCCCCCCCCCCCCCATCAAAAATTTGAGCGCGTATGCGCAAAAATTACGGTTGGTCCGATTGCAATGAATTTTATAGGGGATCATCACCCAATACCCCTCCAAATTTGAACGGAATCAGGGCAATTGGATCGAGAGAAATTGAAGTACCTCGGATTTGATGCATGCAAAGTGGCTGTACTGATAATCCGATCGTGATAAAATTCGTAAGGGCCCGTCTAAGGCCCAAACCGCAGTATCCCCTCAAATTTGAACAGAATCGGTCCATTGTATTATAAGAAACTGAGTACATTTTGTGCGATTTCATTGTGGTAAAGGGCCTGCGAAGTGTCCCACGAAAAGTCCCACCCCCCGCAACTACTCTGTTATAAAAACTCACCCGCCAAGAAACCCTCCTCAGTCGCAAAAAGGATTGATGTCCGCCAAAGTAGCATGCTCGACAGCTTTTTAACCCCCCCCCCCCCCCCCCCCATACCACCGCCCCAAGGCAAAAAGCTCCCGCCAAACAAAGTTGGAAGAAATTTCAAGATTCGGGGGGTAAGGAACACTATACGCACATGGAGAAGGAAGAGGGTTCTATATTATGCATAAAGAAAATGGGAAACGTTTTAGAGTAAAACACAAGGAGGATATTTGAATAATTGACGGTATTATTAGAGACGAGGTAAACACTTCCTATTAGACGGGATAACTGACTGCTAGGTGAGAGGGGGTCGAGACAACGAGTTTGAAGGATAGAAGATATGCCAACCTTGGGGCACCAAATTTCCTCACTTATACAATTTACAAAAAAATAACGCCTCCCCTCAATTGTCCCAGGCATATAGTTTCGACAAAAAATATTTAAGTAGGCACATTAAAGAGCAGGTAGGTACTGTGGTTCACTACACATCACAAAAATAGCCTAAGCATTACCCACGATGAGATCATACAATTACGTGAGTAAACTGAAATTTGAAAACTTCAGGTAAGTAAGCGCTTCAAATTGAACGACTTCAAATAGCCAACATGACCAGTTTCATACAAAAATACATAAGCATTAAAAACTCATCTGAATGTAATTGATACTTTTAGCACTCAACACAATTTATTGAGGAGCGCGATTTGCAAAATTTAGGATCATATACACCTTTAGTAAACAAATCAGCCTTTTTTTTATGTATGAATAAGTATAATCTACGTTTATGTATAATTTCATGTACAATTATATGAAAGTTTGTGTTTATTATTAAGTTTATGTATAACTAGCTGTGTACCCGCGCTTCGCAACGGTAGAACAGACACCCCCTTTAGGACAGGCCCCACTCATAACAGATACCACCTTCTACGTTCAGCCGTTCTCATTTATCGATGCCGAGACAAACAAACAGACTGACACTGTTTTATGATAGATATTATACTATTTGAACCGACGCGTGTTGCTGCGATTTAAATAAATGGAGCCAACGGTCATGCTATTTTAATATGCCTGTATCAGGAACCTCCTCCACAACTGATCAGAAACCTTCCCCAATGCCAACCCTAACTGCCTTTAACCCCCCCCCCACCCCCCGTATCCTTTGAACCCTCCCTACCTGGTTAGAAACATTCCTCAATGTTCACACAACAAATTCCCAAAGTTGCACTCCAATTGGTCAAGTAGTTTTGAAATTTCTGTAGACCCCCCCCCCCTCTCATAACCTGTACCCCCCTCCCACTAACATCCTGATTGAAGTACCACTTGAATGTACTCGTCGAGCTGAATCCAGAATCTAATTACAATCGGATTTACGTCCAACCGTTCAAAGTTATTATAAGCATAAACGTCCTCATAGAAGTGATTATAACACGTTTTTTAGTAGTATTTCATTCATAGCGTTTCAACGGATGGACAGATTCAAATGCGGATTTTTCATAAACCTTCCCGGATAAATTCTGCGTCAAATGATACCAGCCGCAACTTTCTACGTTCAGCCGTTCTCAATTGATGCCGAGACAAACAAACAAACAAACAAACAGACAAACAGACACTGTTTTATTATATGTATAGATTATATGCTACGTTTATGTAGCATAAAAGATTAAACGTTTGATCTTTTATGCTCCCACTTTTTGAGACCATGGGTACATGACTGATTATCCTCTAATATTTTCAATGACCCATTGATTTTCACTTTTAAATCACTTAAGAGACTTTTGAGCCATACACATACACACTCTGCTGCTGCTTCTGCTAATGCTTAGTATTCACTTTCTGTGGTTGCGAGAACCACGACCGATTGTTCCTTCGTGCCCCAACTGGCAGCTGAGCCAAATACTTCGAAAATGAAGCCAATACACGAAAATGAATACTGGCCCAATCTGAATCAGCATATCCAGCTAGAGGTGTGTTCTCGTGTTTTGGAAAGAATGACCCTTAGCTGAGTGTTCCTTAGATGTACCTCAAAATACGTTTTAGGCATTTCCAGTGGTGCTTATATGGTTTGGTTTTGGTTGCAACCAAATCTCCATCCATCTGCGAACGTAGCGAGGCCTTGAGTGCACGATGCCAACGTTCAGTGGCATCATTGGCAGCTGGATGGTAGGCAGTTGTCTTAAGATGGGTTATTCCAAGGAGTTTGGACAATTCCGAGAATAATTGGCAGTCGAATTGTTTGCTCGGGCGAACGTGAAAATCGGTCGATAATGGTAAGTAGGTAAATACCGATTGTCTTGTGACGGTGGAAGTGGTCCAACAATGTCGACGTTGATGTGGGAGAACCGTCGGTCTATTCGTGGATAGGTTCCGATGGCACTGGAAGTGTGTCACCAGGTTTTCACACGCTGACAAGCGGCACATGTCTTCACCCATAGAGCGACATCACGTTTTAATGAGGGCCAGCAGAAGCGTTCTTGAACAGTGTTCACGGTAGCAGTAATACCTAAATGTGCCAAATTGTGAATGGAATCGAACATATTACGTCTCAATTCTGTGGGAATAAAAGACCGGAGTTTGCCCGTGGAATTATCACAAAATAGCTCCAGGTTGTCAGCTAGTGTGATTGCCTGAAAACTTTAGGAAGAACTGTCCGATTGGCATAAGTGCTGAAGTTCTGTACAAGAAGACTGAGAGCGAGCAACGTCTTGCAGTGAAATGGAACTAGGCATCAAGATGGAGGAAATGCGAGAGCATGCGTCTACTGGCATGTTCGACTTGCCGGGCACATACCTAATATCAGTAGTAAACTGTGCAAGGAAATCAAGATGTTGTAATTGGCGTGGTGATGCTTTGTCAGGTCGCTGGGTAAATGCGTAGGTTAGGGGTTTATGATCCATGTAGATCGTCAAAAGGTCTGCCCTCCAACATGAATTTGAAATATTTGACTGCTTGATAAGCCGCTAACAGTTCCCTATCGTAGGTACTGTACTTGCGTTGGGTGTCAGAGAGGCGCTTGGAATAAAATCCAAGTGGTTCAAGAATTGAGTCGCGAACTTGCTGCAGCGAAGCTCCAAGTGCAAAATCAGATGCGTCGACCGAGAGAATGATGGGCAGGTCAGTTGAGGGATGAGTGTGAAGTGTGGCATTTGACAGCTCATGTTTGAGAAAACTGAATGATTCCTTAGCGTCCTAAGTCCAATTATCTCTTCATTTGTCACGTTTTTTAACCGAGCCTGCACATAGGTCGTAGAGTGGTTGCTGAGACTTTGCAGCATTTGGGAGCGAGCGGCGATAAAAATTTATCATTCCCAAAAATCGACATAAATCTTCGATAGTCTCGGGAAGCAGGTAATCCTGGATAGCTTTAATCTTCATAGGCACAGGCAGAATTCCAAAGCTAGTGATCTGGTAGCCAAGAAAGGAAACCTCAGGCACACCAAACTCACACTTTGATAAATTGATGCAGATGCCACATGTGTCTAAACACTTGAAAAGCTGCCGCAGGTGGTTTTTGTGTTCTTGCTGGGACGAGGAAGCTCTACGAGGAGGTCGTCAAGGTAGCTATAGACGAAGGTAGATGGCGTAGGACTGAGTGCAAGTATCTTTGGAATGACTGCGCCGCGTTCATGAGGCCAAACGGTAAAAGTAAAAATTCGAAAAGTCCGAATGGTGTCATGACAGCAGTCTTTGGGACATCGTCAGGTGCTACAGGAATATGATGGAATGCTCGAATTAAATCAATCTTTGAAAAAATGGTTGTGCCACTGAGCTGTGAATTGAAATCGTGGAGATGAGGAATCGGATAGTTGTCAGGAATTGTGCGAGCGTTGAGTGCTCTATAATCGCCACAGGGTCTCCAGGATCCATCTTTCTTTGGTACAATGTGCAATGGACTGGACCAACAACTTTTGCATGGTCGGCATATTCCCATATCCAGCATTTGTTGAAATTCGGCTTTGGCTTGAGCCAGCTTGTCTGGAGTTAGACGTCTCGGCTTAGCGGTAACGGGAGGTCCAGGAGTGGTTGCAATCGTGTGAAAGTATTCCATTCCAGGGTTGCAAAATTTGGGATTTTCCTTAAGAAGATTTGGAAATTCCCTAAGTAGGCTAGCATAGTAATGACTAGGGTTGACTAGGTGAACTGCACTAGGTATGTTGGATGTAGGTGATACACCAGGTTGTGACAGGCTTGTGTTTGAGTCAATTAATTGCTTGTTCCTAATGTCTATTAGAAGTCCGAAATTGCTAAGAAAATCTGCGCCCATTATGGGACATTGAACGTCAGCTACAATGAATGGCCAACAGAAGTTACGTCGTAGACTTAAGTCTAGAGTGATGGGGGGTGGGTTCACTGTACGTAGGTATAGTGGACCCATTTGCAGCAAACAGTGCCCTTTTGGACAGAATTTTGGAAGATCCGGCTTTTGAAACAGGTAGCACAGAAACATTGGCTCCTGAATCAATCAGATACTTCAAATTGGATAGGCGATCACACACAAACAAGCGACGTGAGCCAGCACCTACACTGTCTTGCATCGCATCAAGACAGTGTGATGCTAGTTTTCCGACTGGTGCGTGAACTTGCAGTCAGCCTGGCATTTTCTGGCCTTACTGCCAAACAAGCAACTGTAGTAACAAAAAGTAGGGTCGTTGTATAGGAACGTGCGAGAGCCTGACAAGGAACGGCTCCTACTGGAAGGGTTCGACTTGGAACACGAACGGCCAGATTTGAGCTCGTGTATGGCAGAAGTGAGTGCCGAAATCTGGGCTTCAAGTCGAGACAACCTATCTTGACCATGATGATGTTCAGCTGCAGGAAAGGAGGCAGCATCGACCGAATTCATGCTATACTGTTGGGGTACTATTCACGAATTTTATCAGCCATAATGGCAAGCTGGTCAAGAGTGTCGCTCCTTGACGCCAAAATGGAACGAACGTGAACTGGCAAATGCTGAATGAACATGGTTTGTAGAAATTCGTCCTTTACGTTTTCCCCTGCCAAACTACGCATTTCACGTAAAAGCTGAGTAGGTTTTTTTCCCCCCAAGTTCAAGTTCCGTCAATAGTCGGGTCGTTCGACGCTGGTCTGTCTCTTGGAGTTCTTGTATAAGGCGCTCTTTCAGGTCAGTATATGGAGAATCTGACCAAGGTTTGGTTAAAAAATCGGAAATCATCTCCGCGACATCGGGGTCGAGAGTAGAAAGAATGAAGTCGAATTTTGTGCGTTCTGTGGTAATTCTAGAGGTACGAAATATTGCCTCAACTTGAATAAACCAAACGTTGATGTTCTTAAGCCACACAGGTGGTAACTTCTTGACGGATAGGCGAGCGACCTCGTTTTCGCCACCGTCGTCAATGGACATTTATCGACAATTAACTGTTTTTTGGGAGTAACGTCGTCGAAAGGCATGAATAATGTTAAAATGTACCTTCACCGGTTAAACTGAAAGATCGTTACCGTAGGTTGCCGTCGTTGTGAAGTCCGACCGGGGTCACCACTGTAGTAGGTTCTGGATGTTGTAGATACAGAAAACTACCCAATTTTACTACAGACTTTATTGTATAATATAATATAACAATCAGTAGGTAACAGAGATATGGTACGTCAATGATTTAGGTTGATGTAAAAAAAAGCGGGAGACCAACTTGTACATTGGGAGAGAGAAACACATTGCATTAGAGGGAGAATAGTCGAGTGGATGTTAGGTGAGACTGTTCGTCTCTCTTCGATGTCTGGCGAAGAAGTTGCTGGCGCGGTAGACAACGGTAGTGGTGGTCACCACACACCCATTTTGAATTTTTTCAACAGGTTTTACATATATAAGTGAACTGACAGAAGTACCTACATACCTTCCTCAGAACGTTTGATGGCAATTCCGAGAAAACACTGCACTTCACCGAGATCCTTCATGTGGAAAGCTTCCGTGAATGCACTTTTTATAGCATTCAACTCCTGGAGATTATTTTTGAACACACCATCAAATCGTCAACAAATAACAGTGTAAACACCAGCACTTTACCTTATGTGAGAATATATAGACACCTGTCATGCTGCGATGGGTTGAATCACGGCCGGCTTCAGAGAAGGCCGCCGCGCAAGATTTGGCAACGCTGTAACAGCTTCTTGGTTCAGGCCGCTCTCATAACCACTTTGCTCTTTTAGCTCCATGAATGAATCCTTCATTTATTTTATTATTATATATTACGAGTCGGTATAAGTAATGAAAACGACCGTCTGCTGAATATCGCTTTATTTAAAAGAACGGTAATGAGCTAATACCTAGAACAACAGAAAGCAACAAACAAGATGTCTTGGAGAAAAGGAAATGGAACATGAATTAATTATAGTTGGCTTATAGTCCTCTACTTCTGGAACTTGTGACTATCTTTTTGATTAATTATTCCCTGAATAATAACTGCACTGCATTCGGTTCGGAAAATGTTTTTGGAACACTCCCTCAAAATTTTTTCTTTTACGTTTCTAGGTTTGCACGTTCCAAAAATGCAATGTCCGTCCGCCGTGTCATCGATATCTACCTTAATTTTCGGTCTAAGAAAACCGTTCTTTTGCACACAGGCTCCACCTTGGCCCTAGTTGTGTCCCCTAACTCGGCAGTCCGATCGGAAAATATCCACGGGTGTTATGGGTGAAAAATGGGTGCAAAATTATTAGGTATTTTTGAGGTTTTAGTGAACTTGGGCTTGTGAGGTATCGTTTCCATGATTTTTAGGTTGAGTAGACCAAATATGAGGTTCATTTTGACTACTGAGTGAAGTATTGAGGTTCTAACGAAGTTTTAAATCTCAAAATTCAATATTTATGGGTCAAAAACCTGTGAAAATGGGTGTAATCACCAGGAATTTGTATAAAAACACAGAAGGTAGTATCAACGGTGAATCAGGACAGTTGAATGACAAGTTCAATGATCGAAGATAATTTGTACAAAAATAGAAGCCTAATTCGAGTTTTTAGGGCGAAAATTGGTGAAAACTGTCAAAAATAGCTATATCACTATTATTACACATGAAGTATTCTGTAAATCAATAGCCAACTTCTTTGATGTCCAATAGAATACTTAATAAACCCCGTGATAAGCATTTTGCAGCGTTTTTTGATTTTTGATCAAAAACATTCTTGGAGTATAATGGTTCGTAATCACATTGACCGCACGTAATGCTGTCTTCTAATGTGGAATGCGATCTCTCTGAGAAAAATATTACGATTAGGAGCCTTCTTTTTGGTTAGGAGCCTTCAAAAACTTATCCTCGAACTCTTGCGAGATTAAAATGTTCATATTATTCAGTGATTAATTTCATAGAATATTCTATTATCATACCATCACGGTAGTTGAATGATGGTAGGTACGTAGGTATCTTTAGGTTTTGCAAGGGTCCATTCTTTCTATTCTCCCTACCTACTTATCGACTGTACCTAAATCATTTTCGGAAAAATGATTTATACAAACTACTGACGACCTTGATTTTGGTTCCCAATTAGTACGGGGAATGGCACGAACCCACTTCTTCTCGTCATCCTTGGCTAACGAAACGAAGTCACATATTCTTTTGTACTTCGTTAATTACTTTTGCTCTCTGGCACAATACAATTTCCTGGCATTTTGTTATCATTAAAAACAATAACTTTTGTTAACAATATTATTGTTGAAAATAATTTTCGCGAGAAGATCTGTGGAACTATCGAACTATCGAAACCCGGAAATGAACAAACCTAGGCTTATTGGTGGGTGGTGTCGCGGCCGGCCTGAAGTGCGACGTTGCCAATTCTCTACTGCCACAGCCTTCTCTGAAGCCTGCCATGGTTGAATCCATACTTAGTTCTTTAGGTGCATGTCGATCGTGTAGTTCCAGTTTCTGGGTGCCTGTTTCAATCCATGAAGGGATTTGTGACACAATCTTGATTGGATCTGTCTGGCGTGTAAACATTCGAATAATCAGAATTCTTCTACCGATTGCGATCAGGAAAGCGAAGTAACTCACACAGAAGCACCACCATACCGTTCTTACATGAACGACACAACTTTCAACGCAAAAAATCCTTCAAACCACGATCTCATGAAGGATATAATGCAAGTTATGGAATCGCAAAACTACATCTCTAGGCAATTCGAATGTTTCAAAGAAACTGTCAAAGAGTTGAAAGCTGAAAACAAAATTATCAAAAAACAAATGTCCTCTGTTACTGAAGAAAACTGGGATATCAAGAAACGTCTCTACAAACTTGAAAATGCTGCAGTCGACAAAAACATTGAAATAAGAGGAATCCCCTATAACGAAAATGAACAACTTAATCAACTCATTGACAACCTTTTTGATAAACTCAACATTTCTGACTATAAACGACAGATAAGTAATGCACATTGTGAGGGCTGCGCCTCGACGAGAAAAACTCACATGGCCTGAAACACAGAATACAGACAGGGGACAGAAGCCTGAAAGCTCTCAATCAAAACAAAAGAGTATCTCCTCAGTGGTCATTGTGATGAAAGAAGCTCACCTCCGAGATGAAATTCTCCGAAAAGTGAAACCCGTGTTCAAAAGCTCACCGCTCAAAGGAAGTGATATTGGTCTTGCTGAAGTAACCACACAATATACATCGGTGAAGAACTTACATCACACGCCAAATATCTTCTTTGGCTAGCAAAATCAGTAAATCATCCATTGGATACAAATACGTATGGACCAAGAGAGGAAAAGTTTTCATGCGAAAATCAGAAGAAAGCAAGGCCATCATTATTCAAGATCCTTCTGACATCCCAACAGACTCAACCAAATAGACCCCTACCTACACTCCTGAAAACTGACCACCCTGCTTCAAATCTGGACGCGACAAGAATGAATGAAGGGCTAATAAAAGATGTGAGTTATATTGTACCTAACAGTGTTTGTGTATCCAGTGACGAACTGCGGAATTTATTTCAAAATAGCATTCCGACTATTCTGCAAATGAACATTAGAGGGATTCGTTCCAATTTTGATCAATTATTGATTTGGTTACAGAGCTCAAGTTTTAGGCCCCATGTCATCGTTCTGACCGAGACACAATTACAATACATAATTCCATTCACTATTCCAGGATACGAGATGTACCTATTCATTCCCATCGAAACACAGTAGGTACTCATGATGGTGTATCGGTATTTATAAACTCAACAATTATAAATGATGTGGATATTTTTGGTAATACTATGGAGAACTCAAATGCTATTAACGTAACTTTCAGTTGTAATGGAAAGTTTCATCAGGCCATACTTAGCCATATAGATCCCCTAAAACTAACAGCGTTTTATTCGTGAAAGAACTGGAGCGCATGTTATCAAAGCCTATTGACAAAAAACTTCACTACTCGTACTTACTTGGTGATATTAATATAAATATACTGGCAAATGCAAGCCATAATTCTACTGTTACAAATGACTACATGGATATTTTGTGTGCCAATGGTTATAAATCATGCATCAACACCCCTACAAGAGATTTCAATGGTTCAACTTCAGGTCTCGATCATATTTTTTATAAATCTAATCAAACTAACCAAATTTTTGCAGCTACATGTAACACCAACATCACTGACCACTTACCTACAGTGATTGGATTAACAGAAAGTGGAGTACTGGAACAACGTACAGGCGGTTATGAGCGGATCACCACCGACATCTACGATCTTTTGGGAGAGTGGAAAGGTGGAGGTGAGTGATAGAATTTGCCCAGGCGGCGGATATCCACCGACATCTGGGATCTTTTGAAGGAGAGAGAGATGAGAGGTGAGTGGTAGAGTTTGCCTAGGCGGTTATGAGCGAATCACCACCGACATCTAGGATCTTTTGAAGGAGGAGGTTTTGCCTAGGCGGCGGATATCCACCGACATCTAGGATCTTTTAAGAGAGGAGGAGAGAGAGAGCAAGAGTGGTAGAGGAGAGAAGAGAGAGCTGGTTAGAGGAAGTGTCGAATGAAGTTAAAGTCGCAGGATCCAGGGTTTTATAGGAAACGGGGGTCTCTCCCTCCAACCCCCTGTTAGGGGTTGGTGGTGGGGCCCCAGGTTGTGTACCCTGGGTTCTGTGGCTTGTCTCCCCACTCATTCGTTTATTGACGGAAACTAAGTTTGGCGTTAGAATATTGGTGAGAACTTAAGTGTACTAGAGGAGTGTTCCCGGGAGGGACTCACGACAGAGGTCCCCCCAGTTTGAACCAAGATTCGTGGAGCTGAAGGCGCAAGTTGACAGGGGCTGAGGGCCAAGGCAAACATCTGTAGGGCTGAAGGCCAAAGGTGACAAGTAAACCAAGATTTGGGTGCTGAAGGCGCAAGGTTACAGGAGCTGAGGGCTAGGGCAAACATAAGTGGGGCTGAAGGCCAAAGGACAAAGGCTGAGGGCCACGGCAAACATAATAGGGGCTGAAGGCCTCGGACCTAATGCTAGCTGATGCATGTTCTTAAGACTAAGGGTGGCATGTACAATGGTGGGGGAGTAGGATGAGGACTTAATGCTAGTTGATGCATGTTCTTAAGACTAAGGGTGGTATGTACAATGGTGGGGGAGTAGGATGAGGTGTTATTTACAACGAATGGGTGTGCATGATGGGGTGTTGGGACTGGTACAATGTTAGGTAGTAAGTTGATAATGAAGCATATTTACAGTATTTTTAGTATTAGTATAGTGGTAGTATTTACATAGTATTAGTATAGTGGTAGTAGTTATAGTATTTACAATATTATTTAGAAATAGTATATACAACAATTTTATAATGATGGTCATGGGGTGGTGGCACAATACGGGGACCGCGGGGGTCCGCCGTTCCCTGGGTATGGGTAGGATGTGGTGTGTGGATGGGTGTAGGTGTGGTTTAGGTGGAGTGTGGGGGCGCCTCGGTGATGCGGAAGAACCCCTGATAGGAGGAATGATGGACCTACCGGGAGGGTCTTCCGCCTCGCCGGTGCGCCCGTGCTGTATCCGTGCGCGGTGGCGGTGATGGGGCGGCCGCGGCGGGGTTGTGAGGGGCGGCACAGTGCGTGTGGATGATTTAGACACAAGCACTGCCCCGCCATCTCAAGGCCCCGCCGTGATTGCTCGGGGCGGGGCGGGGCTATTGGGCCGCCGGGATGTGGGGAATTTGGTGACGCTCCCTCCGTCCGTTTCGCCGCCCGGGCCGTTTTGTCCCGGCGGGAACTATTGCGGATATCCCCGGCGGAGTTGGGTGGGTAGGGGGTGGTTGGGGTTTGATGATTTTGGGGGGTGGTGGGGAGAATTCTATTTTGGGGGGGTTGAATTGTTGAGGTTGTTGGGGGTTGTTGATGTGGGGGGAAGCGGGGTGTATGGGTGGTTGGGGGGGTTGAAAATTGGGGGTTGTTGGGGTTGAAAATGTTGGGGGTGGGGGGGCATGAGTTCCGCGAGGCGGAACTCGTGGAGGATGGAGGACATGAAGGGGTCGGTGGGGATGTATGGGGGGTGTACCCCAGTGGCTTGGGCTGTGCGAAATTCGCGCAGAATTTGCCACTGGGGGTACTTCCACCGCCGGGGCCGGGGAGGTAACCCGGTGATCCTTTGCGGGAAGAAAAGAAGCGGTGATGGGGGCCCGGGCGAAGGGGGTAGGGGGGATAGCGGGTCCGGGACGAAAACGTCCCGGAGAATCGCCGCCATTTCCGGATCCGAATCGAAATCCGGAAACGGCGACGGAGGTGACGGGCGTTGAGGGAAGAGCTGGTGCGACATCGCGAACAGACGGTGGGAGACTGATAGGGTTCGTTGGTTGAGGGAGCACAGGAGCGGGTTTACATCTGGCTAACGGGACTGTGTGGGGTTTTCCGTCAATTAACAGGGTCGCGGTGGTTTGTGTTGAGCGGATGACTTGAAAGGGCCCGGCATAAAGGGGTTGGAAAGTTTTATGCATGCCGGGCTCTTTCAGGTACATGTGAGTGGCGGTGAAAAATCGTTTGGGGTAAGTTGTGTCGTTTGTCGGTGTTGTTGTGTGTAGCGGTTCCCTGTTAATTGACGGTGTGTGTTGTGGGGTAAAAATATCGGCTGGTAAGCGGAGGGGGTGTTTAAATGCATTTTGCGCGGGACTTGTGTTGTCTGAAGGACGGGCGGAAGTACGGAGGCTTAATAAAACGTAGGGAAGGGTTTTGGTCCAGGAGGGAGATGTGGCTGATGTGGAAATGGCTTGTTTCAGGACCGAGTGCCACCGCTCTATTTTCCCGTTGGATTGGGGGTGATAGGGAGTGGTGCGGATTTTTTGGATCCCGAGGGAACGGAGCAGGTCGGAGAAGTGTGCTGATTCGAACTGCCTCCCCTGATCGACCGTGAGTGTCCGCGGACAACCGTAGCGGCTGATCCACTGATTTAGGAAGGCCGCGGCGACGGCGTCCGCGGTAATGTGGGCAAGTGGGATGCACTCAACCCAATTTGTTGCACGGTCGATCATGGTGAGGCAGTACCTCTTCCCCTCAGAGGGGGGAAGGGGGCCGACCAGGTCGATATGCACGTGTTCCCACGAGAGGGAGTCGGGGATGGGTTGAGGAGGTACATGGGGGTGAGCCGAGACCTTAAACTGCTGGCACTTCTGGCACCCCAGAACCCAGGTACGGATATCTGTATTCATGTGGGGCCAGAAGTACCGCGTCTTGATGAGATCCCGGCTCGCCCGGATGCCGGAATGGTGTAGGGAGTGGTAGTGGAGGAACAGCTGCCGTCTCAGCTCCGGTGGGACGTACGGGCGCAGTGTATCGGCCGTTACGTCGCACCAGAGATCGAGGGGCGGCAGTTGTTCCAATTTGGAGGCGGAAATGAGGTTGGAGAGGGCGGGGTCGGAATTTGGAGTTTGCTTTGATTTGAGGATGTGTGGGGAGGGGAAGGGCAGTAACTCCTCCACCGGCGCGGGAGTTGGGCGTGAGAGCGCGTCCGCCACGCAGTTGTCGGCCCCCGGCAAGTAGCGAATATCGGACGTGAATTGTCCGATAAATTCGAGTTGCCGGAGGCGACGCGGGGAGGCGGATTTGCGGTTTTGGAGGAGGGCGTGGGTCAGGGGTTTATGATCTGTTATGACAGAGAACTGCCTGCCCTCCACGAAGTCACGAAAGTGTTTAATGGCTTCGTGGATGGCGAGGAGTTCTCTGTCGAATGTTGAGTAATTTTTTTGGGTCGGGGACAAGGTTTTAGAGAAAAATCCTAGTGGTTGGGGGGTGGCGCCGGTGTGCTGGTGGAGTACTGCCCCGATGGCCCAGTCGGAAGCATCGGTTGTGATGGAAAGGGGGGCGTGGGGGTCGGGGTGGGCCAATAGAGCGGCGTCTACTAGGTCCTGTTTGCAAATTTGGAAGGCGGTGGTAAGTTCGGGGGTCCAGGGGATGGGGCGGTTGTCATTTTTTTTGGCGGGTTGGGGGATGGCGTGTATGAGTGGTTGTTGATGTTGTGCGGCGTGTTTGATGTGTCTACGGTAAAGTTCAACATACCCAGAAAACGGCGGAGTTCCGTCACGGTACGGGGCTGGGGAAAATCGGTGATGGCGTGGACCTTATCCGGTAGGGGCTTGATTCCGTCGGAAGAGACTTGGTGGCCGAGGCAGCGGACGGAGGATTGGGCGAGTACGCATTTCTCGATGTTGATCTGCAATCCCTCCGCGGAGAATATGTCCAGGATTTGTTGTAGGTGGTCCAGGTGCTCTTGGGGGTTTCGGGAGGCGATCAGGATGTCATCCAAAAAACAGAAGACAAATGGGAGGCCGCGTAGGATATTATCCATGTAACGCTGCCACGTCTGGGCGGCGTTCCTGAGGCCGAAACCCATTTTGATATACTCGAAAAGGCCGAAGGGTGTGATAATAGCGGTTTTCGGTATATCTGGGGGGTGGATGTTGATATGGTGAAAGGCTCTTGATATGTCTAGAGTGGAGAATATGGTTGTGTCGTGTAGGTGGGAGGAAAAATCTCGAAGGTGGGGGACATTGTATAGGTCGGGCGTAGTTTTAGAATTTAGGCGGCGGTAGTCGCCGCAGGGGCGGATATCCCCGTTTGGCTTTTGGACGATGTGTAGGGGGGAAGCCCAAGGGGATTTTGAGGGGCGGATAATACCGTCCGCGATTAATTTATCAAAGTGCCGACGGGCTTGAGAGAGCTGCAAAGGGTGGAGGCGGCGGGCTTTGGCGGAAATGGGGGGGCCAGTGGTGTCGATAAAATGTTGGATGGTGGAAATATGAGCTGAGGGGCGGCGCTGAGGTTGGTATTGGCGGAGGAGGGTTTCAAATTTGTTTGGCGGTCGGTCGAAGGTGTGGATAAATCCGGGAATCGGTTTGTTTGTGGAGGGGTCGATCAGGCGCGCGTTTTTCACATCGACCTGGAGGCCGAAATAAGCCAAAAAATCGGCCCCCAGGATCGCTTTCTCCACGTCCGCCACGGTGAAATCCCACTCGTACACGAGTCCGCTCATATGGATGGACGAGCCGTACGTCCCGTACGAGGGGATGGTGGTACCGTTGGCGGCGTAGAGAAGTTGGCGATAGCAGCGCGCCTGACGACGTAAGATTGAGTTGGGGAAAATGGACAGCGCCGCCCCTGTATCTATGAGGAAGGGGACATTGGTTTTCCCGCATTTTAAAAACAGGCGTTGGTGGGTTGGTGTGGAGTGGGGTAAAATTGCGGAGGCTGTGGCGGGGGGCGTCTGGTCAGTAGCAGGGGTGTTGGAGTTGAGGGTTGGTGGTGGTGGTGGGGGTGTGTCCCCTGCAAAGGAGACGCGGTTGGTTTTTCGCCCGTTCCGGGGTAGGGGAACGGTGGGGGGGGGGGGGGGGCTCGCAATGTTGTGGTGGGGCTTGGTGGTTTTCGTGGGGGGGCCGTTACGGGGTGGGGGAACGGCGTGTGGTGGGGGGTGGGAGACGGCGGCGCGGCGAGGCGCGGCCGGAAGGTTGGTGGCCCTGGTGGCGGTTGTGGAGGGGCCGTTCCGGGGTGGGGGAATGGTAGTTGGTTGGGAGAGGGGCTTGGCGGCGCCGTGAGGTGCGGCCGGCAGGTTGGTGGCCCTGGTGGTGGATGTGGAGGGGCCGTTCCGGGGTGGGGGAACGGTAGACGGTTGGGGAAGGGGTTCGGTTCGGCGGCGCAGCTAGGCGCGGTTGGAAGGTTGGCGGCCGTGGCAGCGGCGTAGGAGGGGTAATATCGTTTGGTGGTGGTGGTAGAGTGAATTCGGGCCGGGGGGGGGGGGGGGGCTGGCGGGGGTCCCCCCCGTGTTGGCGAGGAGGGGGGCCCGCCGGGTTTACCAGCGGGCGTCGGCGTTTCCCTGCCCGGGGGAGAAGGAGCAGGGGGGTTGGCACTTGCGGGCCACCCCACCGAAGTTCACATGGTAGAAGCATCGGTGGGGGGGGTCGGCGGGGAGGTACGCCGTCTTGGAGGGGCGAGGCGTGGTGGAGGGGGTCGTGGCGGCCGGCGATCTCCCTCTTCGCTGCTCCCGAGGAGGGGTGGGGCGGCGTTCGAGGGAAGGCGGGCGTCGGCGGTCCGTGGAGGGGGTCCGGCGGCGTTCCGTGGAGGGGGAACGGCGCCTGTCAATGGAGGGGGGTCGGTGGCGCTCGGTGGAGTGGGGACGGCTGCGCTCGCGGGACGTTGCGGCGCGTTGTCGGGGAGGGGGTGCGGTGCGGGGGTTGTGTACTTCGCCGACGCTAGCGGCAGCGGCGAGGTCATGCACCGTGTCGGCGAGGCGGAGGAGAGGTTCGTCCGGGCCGTCGAGGTGGCTGGCGAGTGACATCAGGATGGGGTGGGGTAGGGCGCGCAACCAGAAGGTCCGGGCGATGTCGGCGGTCATAATGCCTTGCAGTTGATGTCGCAGGCGTCGGTAGAGGTGGGAGGGTTTCATATCGCCGAGGTGGAGCGGCTGCGTCAGGGCGGCGACTCTCGCGATTTTAGAAGGTTGGTAGAGGGAGATGAGACGGCCGCGGAGGTCGTCGTAGGCGGTTGCGGCGTCGGGGAAGATGTCTGACGTCTGCAGCAAGATGTCGTACGGTAAAAGGGAGATGATGCGGGAGTAGCGTGTCTTTTGGCTGCGGATTCCTGCGGCCGAGAATGCTGCGTCTACCTGAAAAAACCACAATGCGGGGTCATGTGAATAAAAGGGTGGTAGTGTGAGGGGAAATGACGCAGAGGCGGTCATGACGTCGGCGGCGGCGGCGGCGGCTGCGGCTGCAGCGGCGGCGGCGGCGGCGGTGGGCGCAGGTGAAGAGGCGGATTCGGGTGGCGAAAGGGTGGAGAACGGGTTGGCGACAGTGGCCGTCGCGTCCGTTGTCGTGGCGGCGGGTGGCTGCAGCGTGGATGGCCGGAGAAGCGGTGGCGGCTTCGAGTTCGGGTCCATGGTTGAGTCTGTAATTTGAAAAAAATTCAAATTTTAAATTTCAAATTCAAAATTCGCAAATCGGGAGCGGAGGTGTGTGTGGTTGAGCGGAGATGTGAGAGGTGTGCGATCCCCGAGCGGTTGAGGGAGTGTGGGCGAAAATTGCGAACATTAACTGACTGACTGACCGAATTTGAAATTGAAAAGGGGACACCGTACTGAACTTGAGACCGGGGTTGACACAGTAGGTAAGGAAGGTTGGGTGAACGTCGGGTTCACCACTGTGATGAATTTAAAATTGGTTCATCACGGTGGCGTGAGGAAATGCGCAGGCGGTTATGAGCGGATCACCACCGACATCTACGATCTTTTGGGAGAGTGGAAAGGTGGAGGTGAGTGATAGAATTTGCCCAGGCGGCGGATATCCACCGACATCTGGGATCTTTTGAAGGAGAGAGAGATGAGAGGTGAGTGGTAGAGTTTGCCTAGGCGGTTATGAGCGAATCACCACCGACATCTAGGATCTTTTGAAGGAGGAGGTTTTGCCTAGGCGGCGGATATCCACCGACATCTAGGATCTTTTAAGAGAGGAGGAGAGAGAGAGCAAGGTAGAGGAGAGAAGAGAGAGCTGGTTAGAGGAAGTGTCGAATGAAGTAAAAGTCGCAGGATCCAGGGTTTTATAGGAAACGGGGGCCTCTCCCTCCAACCCCCTGTTAGGGGTTGGTGGTGGGGCCCCAGGTTGTGTACCCTGGGTTCTGTGGCTTGTCTCCCCACTCATTCGTTTATTGACGGAAACTAAGTTTGGCGTTAGAATATTGGTGAGAACTTAAGTGTACTAGAGGAGTGTTCCCGGGAGGGACTCACGACAGTTTTCAACAATAGAACTATTACAGATCAGCAAGAAATATCAGATTGCCTAAATGACCACATTACAAATGTATGCAAGCGAATCTGTAGCGTTGATGAAAGTGCTGAAAGTAACGTTTGTAATTCAAAAACCGAAATGAGTGAATCTAATTCCGAATCTGGCTCAACCATTTTGAGATGCTCATAAAATGCGATGTCCACTTTTTCTAAAATATCTTAATCTGAAATAATCAACTATATCAGCAGTTTGAAGAATGGATCTGCTTGTGGCAACGATGCCCTTGATGTAGTGCTACTCAAATTCCTTAAAAATGAACTATCAAAACCCTTGGCTTTTGTATTCAATCTATGTCTTGGGCAAGGTGTCTTCCCAAATAAATTCAAAGTTTCTATTATTACTCCTCTACATAAGGGTGGTGAAGAAATTAAGCCTGATAACTATAGACAATAGCCATTCTCCCCCATTTAGCAAAAGTTTTAGAAAAATTTGTTAAAGCCAGACTGCTCATACATCTGGATAACGAAAAAATTCTTGCCTCTAACCAGTATGGGTTTCAGCAATTTAAAAATACGGAGCATGCAATCAGTAAACTCATTAGGGAGCTCTATCTATCACTTGACAACCATAAAAAAGCAATGGTGATTTTTCTTGATATCAGGAAAGCCTTCGATGTTGTCGACCACAAATTATTGTTGATGAAACTCCATCAGTATGGAATAAACGATATTTTTCACCAGTTTTTTGAAGCTATCTGAATCAGAGAAAACAATGTGTGAAATTGAATCAAGTCATAAGAAGTAAGACCATGAATGTTGCAAGTGGTGTACCCCAAGGTACAGTACTTGGACCTGTTCTATTCTTGATTTATATAAATGAATATTGTAAATTGATGTTAGACGGTTCCATTGTAACATTCGCGGACGACGCCGCGGTTGGTATTACGGGCAACTCATGGCTGGAGGTTTATTTAAAAGTTGACCGTATTCTGTCAAAAACACTTCAGTGGTTCAAGTTGAATAAATTGCCCCTTAACTTCCAAAAAACAGTTTACGTACCCTTTTACAACTATAAATCTAGTGCCCCACCCAGCGAATTCAACATGAAATTTCACACACCTTCATGTCCAAAAGTAGGTATTTCACACACCTTCACGTAACGCTCCACAACCAAGCTGTGATTACCCCCTTGTACTCAGAGCATCTCAGGCTAAATATCTTGGCATTATTTTAGACTCTCAGCTTAGATGGAAACACCATTTGAACAACCTCCAAAGTAAGTTACGTTCTGTAAATTATGTCTTCTATAGAACCAGAAGTTTGTTCAAAAAACCAACCCTCTACTCATTGTATTTTTCATTAGTTCACTCCCAACTTTCTTATGGTATCACAGCTTGGGGTGGAGCTTACGACACGTACTTGAGACCACTTGAAATTACTCAAAAAATATTAATAAAAACTATGCTATTTAAACCTATCCTATTCCCAACAAACGAACTTTTCATTGATAGCAACCTTTTCACAATCCATCAACTATACCTCCTGCAAGCTCTTTAATTCGTAATAAATAATCACTGTCTGTTCAATAAAAATTCTATTTGTAAAACCAAAAGAAACAACTTTTTTACCATCCCTCAATGTAATACTAGATTAGGCATCAGATATATCTCTTTTATTGGGCCCAAATTATACAACAGTACACCACATAACTTACTTTCCATAGACAAACCTGCTTCCAAACAAAAAAAACTGTAATAATACAATTTATCCAAAATTTAAATTCAGACAGAATTAGTACTTTTAACCTGACCCTTCAGGTTTTTGCGATGGGACCCCCCGCCGAAAAGCGACAGGAAAAAGTGAGACCAAATAGTGAGACAAAAGTAGCGCGGATTTTAACAATGATTTTCACTTACAACCGAGTAGTTGCTAGGGAAATGAAACTTCTTTCATTTTCATCGGACAAAAATCGTTTTCCATTCGTTGGAAAGCTCTTGATTTATCACGAATGTATTTCGTATTTGTTCTTGGTATTTATATCCTAGTTTCATAATATAACTATATAAATGAATGTTGTAAATGGATAGTAAACAATGACGCTTGTTTGGTTGTCACTTGGTTGTAGTAAACTAGGCGGCTAAAGCATGTTTTTTTAACCTGACCTACCTAATTATACAAAGCGGTTTACTCGATCAATATAACGATAGCAATAGTAGTTGGGTACCTACATAATAATCCGTATTTATAAAGTGATACATATATTTTTACTGAAAAACAAAAAAGGGTGGAGTCTAGTATGAGCCGCGCGTGAAGTAAGGTAAGAAACAGCCGATCTTATATAATACAGCGAGGGGGACAAAAACCTGAAGGGTCAGGTACACCATATTTTAGCCGTCAGGCTTTAAGGCTAAATGTAACGAGAAGTTAGTGAGATTCTCAGATAAGAGATGGCAGCACTATCGGGGAAAAATTTCCTTGACTCCTCACAGGAGAACGAATCAAGATATTTTGAATCTGAAAACGGATTTGATAAGATATCAACCCATAGTTTGGACGAAATCGGTTTAAAAAATTTGCACAATTTTTTTGCGCACTGTTCAAAAAATTTTTTGATTAAATCGAGACTTTTTCAAAAATGTCGCCTTATACAGCAGTGTGCCCATGCATACAGTGTACAAATCCGTTTTCAGAATTGAGATTGGTCAAAAATTACGATCGTAATCCTTGAGATTGGTGAAACAATAGTAGGGCTGCGCTCGAGCGAGGGGGGCAGTTTGGTGAGGTGGTGCCGGCCGCCTGGACCCCTCGTATGAACGTTCTCCGAATTCTCTAAAATGCCCCCCTCTCGCTCGAGCGCACTCCTCCACCCCGTCAGCCCTACTATTGTTTCACCAATCTTAAGGATTACGATCGTAATTTTTGACCGATCGAAATTCTGAAAACGGATTTGTACACTGTATGCATGGGCACACTGCTGTATAAGGCCACATTTTTGAAAAAGTTTCAATTTAATCAAAAAATTTTTTGAACAGTGCGCAAAAAAATTGTGCAAATTTTTTAAACCAATTTCGTCCAAACTATGGGTTGATATCTTATCAAATCCGTTTTCAGATTCAAAATATCTTGATTCGTTCTCCTTTGAGGAGTCAAGGAAATTTCCTTCATTTTGGTGCTGCCACGTGGTGGCAGGTTTTGCAACTAAAAGCGTTACATTTAGCCTTAAGCGGAAGTCATCCGGGGGTGCAGGGGGCGAAGCCCCCGCCGAGGCGCGCAGCGCCGAGTTTTTCTCCAAGTCATTCTATTCAAAACTTCTGCACCTATTTTCCCTTGTTTCAAATACATCATTCTTTTTTCCCATTTTCCACTGTCTTCTACAACGATAAACCTACAGCCATTTTCCTTATAATTTTGGAATCAAATCATGATACCCCCACTCTCTAGCTTAAAGCCTTGTGGGTTCCACTCAATTGTTCAAATAAAATGCAACTTTTTAAAATTAAATTCTAATCAATCATGTTCGATTTCTTCAGTCTGCATACTAGATCTCTTAGATCTCTTCCTGTAGTGGTCCATGTAGAAATGCGCCAACTACATCCATTTGATGGGCATGTGGGTTATTCGATTCACGATTGCTAGTAGAACTCTGACAGTTGTCAGACGTGCTACAGGAGCGTACTTTTTCCCATATTCCAATCCCTTCTGCTGGCTGCAACCCTTCACGACCAGCCTTGCCTTATAGCGTTCTAAATCTCTATCAGAGTTATGTTTGAGACGAAAAACCCAGTGACTAGCTACAGCTCGTCTTCCCTCCTGTAGAGGTACCTACCAGTTCCCACGAATCATTAATCTTTAGACTCAATTTTCTGATCAGCTGCTTCATTACAATTCTCTTTATCATAAAAGTTCTTGATATCATCATAACTTTGTGGAAAGTTGTCTACAAAGGCTTCAAAACTGAGAGCTATAAATGTTTCAGAGTCCCTCAAGCACTGGGGCTGTTGCATATTCCTCTTGCTTTTTATATATTTTCCTCGGAACTTCCATTGCATCGTAGAAAGTCTCCTGACCTTGGATATGTGTGAAGAGGTTTTTGACTAGCCCTTGTACGGGTAGGCTTTCAGCTTTCAGATCTGCCTTCAGGAAAACTTCATCTCTCTTGACTTTTTCCATTTTTTTTTTTAAGCAGGAATCCGAAATCCAAATAAATTAGGGCTGCGTTGACACGGGATTCCCATGTAGTAAAGCTGGTGTGTCCCGAGAAAGGTTTCACTTTAGTAATGCTCAGCAGAGAGGTGGGCTGGGCCCATAACCTAAAGAAAATGGGAAACGTTTTAGTAAAACACACAGAGGATATTTGAATAATCGACGGTATTATTAGAGACGAGGTAACCACTTCATATTAGACAGGATAACTGACTGCTAGGTGAGAGAGGGTCGAGAACGTGTTTGAAGGTTAGATATGCCAACCTTGGGGCACCAAATTTCCTCACTTATACAACTGGCAAATAACAATGCACATCCAAGAGCAAGGTGCGAAGCACCGAGCATGCTACTTTGACAAGCAAAATGGATATCAAATCAATCCTTTTTGCGGCTGAGGAGAATTTCTTCGAGGGTAAATTTTTACAACAGGGTTGTTTTGGGGGAAGGTGGTGAAAATCTACGGATGGATTCAGAATAATCTGAAATGGAAATAAATTAACCAAAAAAATTTCAAAACCTGCACTAAAAATTGTGGACCTAGGTACATGTTGCAATAGGTAACTACCTAGAGTTAAATTCTTCGAATATTTGCCGAACGTCGTATGTTCCGTTGTGGCAAGAAAAAATTCTCTTGAGGTGGTCTATCGCGGTGGGGTGGGAGGGGGAGGTCTCAATTTGCTTTGTTCTAATTCTGCCTAATTTTCACTTGGCTGGATCGGGGAGACGAGATAGCTCCCTGGCTCATTTCCTGGGCGACGCGACGTCGAGAAGATTTGTTGTCTATTCGGCAGCCGTTGTCACTGAATCAATGCCCCCTTCCCAGCCCGCCCAAGCCGGGCAGAGAACCGAAGTGTAAAGAAATTATTAGAAATTAGTTCAGTACTGGAAAAGGGATCACCAGAGGAGCACATCGTTAATCATCAATATATTTTTGATATTTTTAGATTGACAAAACAAATAAAAAATAATAACAATACTAGAAAAAAAATCTCTGAAAATACAACACTTACAATATACACATCGTCCAGACC
Source organism: Leptopterna dolabrata (assembly GCA_954871275.1). Lineage (NCBI taxonomy): Eukaryota > Metazoa > Arthropoda > Insecta > Hemiptera > Miridae > Leptopterna > Leptopterna dolabrata. Next base: position 136,586,412 of record OX940974.1, on the reverse strand, counting down.
ATCCTATTTACATTCTACTTGATAAAAATTAATAAGCGTGTTATCTAACAGTAGGAATGAGTTGAGAAATATAATTATAATTTCAAGATCGATGGAAGTACAACAATATGGACTTTCAATTTATGGATAAGCATAATATTAATAACAAGTTGAAGATACATCTTAAAATAATGTCACATTAGTTTTATAAAACATATACGTATAGATAGTCAAGAATTTAATAGGTAGTCGTAGTGTACACCTATCAACCCCAAAGCATGAACTGCTATCTGAAGCCAACTTGGCTCAACACACATTAAGTACAAAAAACCATATTAGAGGTAGAATATAATGAAGAAGAAATATGAACTTCGAACAGTTAGGTATTAAATCTAAAGGGTAATTTCCGCTAGTGTTAAGAAGTAATATTACCATACCTTCCAGAGGAATCCGTCGTCACTAGCTGGTTGAGTAGGTACTGAGGCGAGCGCTTTCGATGTAAGGATATCATTACCAGGCCAGTGAAAGAATACTCTCGACGGCCTGACGAAGACGATGTCCCAGCTCCAGTACTCAACCAGCTTGTGATGACGGATTCCTCCAGAAGGTATGGTAACATTCGAATAGTTAGGTATAAATACCAGACTAAAAATAAAAAAACAACAATAATTATAAAATAATCCAATGTGGAGATGATGTGTTGAGATGGAATATGATATTGGTGTAGGTATGAAAATGACACACTTCTTTTACGAGTATATAGGTGAAGAGTTGAGGTGTAGAAATGTGGACTTGGAATGTGATAATATATTCTTAGTAACTTGAAATAATTACAGAATAATTCTGGTCTTTTAATAAATTTTACGAGACAGAAAGAAAATGCAGGCCAATAAAATTTATATTCATGTGCCAATACATTAAAAATTACATGACGATGTTAAATCTAATACTTATATCATTCATCTGCATCTGTAACACTTTCGCATACATAACTCTGTGTCACAGAATGTTACAGGCACGCCTATAGGTCCAAAATTTGCATATTTTATCTAGATTTTATTTTGCAATGATAATTTATAGGAAAACTGAATGGATTTGTAGAAATATCCAATAATTATCATGTTTCTCCCCCCATTCCCACCTTCAAACATTTCACACCATGAACATGGGCTCAAGCAAATGCAGCATTCGAACAGAAGGCCCCGTACTCTTGTTCTCCTATGTTGTCCATCTACTATGAGGATTTTTGAAACATCCATACGGTTCAACCAAGACTTCAACAGGCAGGACAACTTGAGACGCTCTTTGCACAGTGATGTCATCACATCTTCCCAATTCAAAAAAGACATAAACTTTTGGAAAGCAGAACAGGCATAATCTCTACTTTCAAATAGAAAGTTCCCATTATGCAGCATGACCATGTGAGTGAAGTTGGTGATTTTTAGCTATTTTTTGGTATTGAACGCCTTTTTATGCATCGATTCATCATTCTATACCGCTTATGGAGGTTGTACATCCATTTTTGGCGGGTTTTTAGCCACTTTTATGTTAGCCATATTTTACTGGACACCATCTGAGTGAACAAGAATGGGCGTGGTTGGTTCAGATCCCAGATCCCGTTTATTCGTGGCTCGGAATCAACCCCATCAATTTTGTAGGTATGTAGCAGGATTGAGAGAAGCAGGTTCTGCATTGAACAACAGCTTTCCACCACGCAATCATGTTTGTGACAAACTCATCCCATGTGAACTGCCCACAACTGATCAGTTCGTTCAAGTAATACATATGACAGTGGAATGAAAGTGAAACACCCTCTCACGAATCACGACCTGTGAGAACCCCAATTAATCCATTCATAAAATCGAATCCGAATTATATGGAGGATGAGGTTTCCACAATGGGATGGGACAACCATGACCCTCCGGATAACTAGGTATCTGAGTAGGAAACCCCTGTAAATTTCACCATAATTGATTGGTTGGATTCGGGGTTATGCATGAGACGGTTAAGTCTCCGTAACTCCCCTAACTACACATACCTACCCTACCAATATTAGCCATTAAAACCATTATTTCTTATTTTTATAAGTCTTACTAGGATTTTTTGAACACTCAAGACAGAAAATACTAAATTTGTTCAGAAAGGTCTAAAATGAAAAAAATGAAAATAAGACATTTTTTTATTATTGAGAACGAGAACAGTTTTCCTTCCAAAAGTGATCACAAGCCTTTTGCAACCTTAGTAGACTCCAAAACAATAGGAAGCGAATAACTTACCTATAAATTATATCGATACAATTTACTTAGAGTAGGTACTTCTAATGTCAGTCATTTATTTTCCTTGTGGTGGAGAACAAAATATAATAATGAAAATGAAATGGTAAGTAATACAGAATTTGAGAAATGTACACCACACAGCAAAACATCAAATAAAGCAGTATCATACCCCTCAGCCAAGATGCAACAATACGATAATATATTGATGATCATGATCGTTTTTGAATAATTGATAACAATATTATAGGTAAGTAAAATAATGTTAGTAGATTTTGATTACTATCTAAAGTTTTTACACAAAACATCATAAGTATAATGAAGAAGTCCGTGAAGCGCAGAAATGCATTCACTGCAGTTATACAACCCCGTATGAGGCCACACTCCTTCTGCTCTGAAATTAGCCAGATAAAATGCTTACTCCTGCTCCTGTCTTCCAGGAACAAACAGCTGGGGTGAACTGATGGGACTTCCATCGAGCATGGGAAGTAAGATTAAGGGGTATTCACATGGACAGGAATGTCATAAATTCCATGAAGGTGTCTTTATACCCAGCCAGGCCTCTTGCAGAAGGTTCTCAGCGAAGGAACACAAGAACGAGTATAGATCCACCTTCTAAACAGGAGCATCTTCAAACACAAATGACACAAATTACGGTACAGTCCCAACATAAGTGCAGTACACAAAGAAAACCGATGTTTCTAAGAAGTGCAAGTTTACAAAGACTAGAGCTCTTTCTATTAATCCTATGTTCTGACCTGGTTACATAAAAATATGTATTACTCAGAAATGAACATGGTTACCCGTAAATATAGCTTGATCGCGTTAAAATCGCTTAGACTTGAAACATCGATAGTCCTTGTTCATGTACCTATATTGGATTTGTACCCTAGCTACTCCTCACTTTTTTTTCTTTTTTTTTTTTACTACAAAACATCACAGGCATCATCTCAACTCAATATCTACTGTTGAATAAACATGGGTAATATACAGACGCTGCCAACGACGTCACAATCATATTAGGTATAACCTAAATTAAGTACGGGTAACATTGAGAAAAATTAAGGTCTTGTCATAATCTTCTATGAGTAATTCTGCTCACACAGGTAATCTAATTAGTGTATGTCATGTGAGATCCAATGTATCATTTTTGGATGTAGACTTTCTTCAACAAATTAGGCAGGACATAAGCCAATGCCTAAAAACATTTTCAAGATACAAGGTCTAGTATCCATGATCACCACAGGACACACTTTGTTTGTTTATTCAGACTGGTAACACTGGTTTTCAGAACTTACCAGATGAACCGATTCCGAATAAATTGAAACTGTTGTGCCTATCAATCTCTTCATTTATCATCAACTCAATGCGTTCATACTGAGTTGGTAGTTCGAGATCTCGATACTACCGCCAAGAAAATTTCAAGAAAAAGAGATGTGATGTCCAATTATTAAAAAAATATAATATGCAACAAATCATAATTTCAAAACCACCTATCACTGTAATAACATTGAAGACTAGCGGATTTCACCAGGTCAATGTGCCATAATTTGGAGCTGTGTGGCAATGAAAGTAGCGTAGGGAATCCTAATGGCATACAGGGTACGGCTTGAATTACACTAGGAAGACTCATTGGCATTTGAAAAAAATAACTGAACAGAAGAACTTTCCAAGAGCAGTGGAAAGAAACAAACAGATGAAATTTGGAAACATTTGTTAAATTCAAGGTCTCAAACCACCTTACCCCTGTACCACACTTGCAGGGCTACATCCAGTTTCACGGTCTCTGACTTGATATCAATAAATGTGTGATTCCAAAATCAAACTATCAAAAAATGCATAAAAAAATGTGAGGAATGAAATCCATTACAACATCCTAAATTTATAACGTAACTTACATAAAATTATGGATTTCTAACATGAAGTTCTCAGTAGACTTCATGACAACAAAACTAGTACCCCACTCATACTTCCATAGTAACAACACATTCATTTCTTATCCAACAATGGGAGATGGGCATCAAAAGCTGCATCATAAGATAATCTAGAAAGGTAGACATGGCTCAACAGATATGATGAACAAGAACATACAACAACTATGCTGATGGCTACCAAAAACTGGTCAATTTCGTTGAGTCTTGGTAATTTTGCATAAAATACGCTGCTAATAATTTGTTATATAGTTAGTAAATGTAAACCTATTGAGAGCAGTGATTATCCATGCCTATATTGAAAGAGAGGAGTAAATTAATAATATGTGACTGCCTTGTATCATGACCAAATTAAAGGGCTTCGTATGAATCATTTCTTGATGACAGAAAAGCTTCTAGATCTCTATTTTCAGCTAATGATTTTTTCCTCTTGCTCTTTTTCTTGTCTGTTTTTGACGCATCACTTTTGCTGGATTTCTTCTTGGGCTTCTTTTTCTTTTCGGACCCCTGTTTAAATTACAATACAGTGAAAGTGAAACAGACTCCAATAGCTTTTAGCTAGGTATATCTTTGGGGTAGGCAAGATAATGGGAGACATGTATTTTTTGGAAGAAAATTTAGCTGATTAAACAGGCGAATAACAAATAATACTTTCAATAATAAATGTGAGAAACGGATGGCCTCATCAAAACGTTAAAATACAACCAGACTATAAAATCAGGATTACACGAAAAATAGGGGAGATTCATGGAGAAGTTGGATATTCAGTAAAAATTATCTCCTCTAAGTAATGAAATAAGTAATCAGCTGAGTTTACCTCTTTTCAGTGGCTATCAAACCTTGTAGGTACTGAAACATTTGTGTACTGTAGGTTCAAAAGTTTCTGTCTAATAACAAAAACCAAGCTTCTCCCTTGGGGCCGAATCAATCCTCGTGCTATTCACTTTTGCAATGCTGAAACTCCAAGAGACGCTATGGTTCTTTGCTATGAGCGAAAAATACCAATTCAGAAAGGCTAGATATTCATACTGTTAGGAAACTGACTCCTACACTTTGCCTCCTCATCCCAGGACACTACCTACCATTATCGGGGACACTACCTATTACTTACGGCCACTCATTTCGTACATGTCCTGGAATACTGTAACAGCTCCAAGGAATTGACCACAGACAGACAGACATGGAACCAAATAATATGTTCCTTGATGTCTGAAACGTAAAATGCGAGTAGAAATTTTCATTTCGAAGGAAATAAATTTTTTTCAACTTGCAAGAATACAAAGCTTTTCTCTACCTTCGGTAGTGAGGAGGCAGAATTAAACTAACCATGAAATTTCTTTGTTTGTATGACTCGCAGGGAGGATATTTGATGAAGAGACAAAGAAAAAACGCTGCTAATTATTACACAGAGGTTCACTATTTACCTGTATAGATGCTCCCCCCAGGAAAGCCCTAAATCGAGTATTGGAGCCGGCCCCGGAATAAAAGTTTCATACAAATGCGTGGGATTCAATAATTCAATCATTAGTTATTTGCAGTTATTCATGGAGCATAAGACAAATAATAAACAGTTGTGTAATAATTTACCTCTATAGGTGCCCCTTTTAAGTAGATAGTATGTGTAATAATTTATATCTTGAATTTACCCAATTTATTATTATTTATTTTATTTTATTTTATTTATTTAATAATTTACCCAATAATACTTCAACGTTTGTTCAAGTTGCAAAAGTAACTATCTACAAAATCCAAAAGATCCATCATTTTTCAAATGAAATAATATCACAGAACAACCAACTCGACTTCATACAGCCATCCGTGATTATAATCAGGTGCTCCCTAGCGATGATATCTTGGCCGGATTTATCCGTTTGATTCACGATCATGTTGACGAAGCTTTTCGGTGCAAACGAACGGCTGGTCATACAATGCTCCGGGTGGTCTCAAACAATTCTTTAATTCAAGATCAATATGAAATAGTTAAAAAACCCATACCCTTCTATTGAAAGTTTTTGAGCTACGGCGTTCTGAAAATTGCAACCCCTGTTTTTCACCCCTTACTGACAGTAACGCCGAGCTTTGAGGACCAATTAGACCCCAAACGGGACCTACCAAATTTAATTAATTTTGGTTCATGGTAACTAAAAAAAGTGCAATGTACGGCGTACGGTGGAGAGAAATTTTTTAATTGCATTTTTGGATTCTACACACCTTGAAATATCCATACAATTTTGAGGGGGGAGGGGTTAAATTTTTGTTTTCGTGCTAGATTCCAAAGGTTCATTATTGAAAATAATGAACCAGAAACCACATCGATATATCTTATAGTAATTACTGAGGAACCAAATGAATAAAGGTTAAAACTTTAAACGCCAATTCCCAAAGTCACTTTTTGGAGATGTTACATGCCCTCACATAACATCTCCTCATACGTGGCCTCACATACTTTGAAGCAAAGGCGAACTTGCATGAGCTGGAGGATCCCATCTGTCATTCATTGCTACTTCGTCTTGTTTTGCAAGAATCCTATGACCTCAACCTGCAGTCAACTTGACGCAGTTTGCATGAGTATCCACGTTTGTATCGCTGGAACTAAACAATTATCCCTCTAGCTTCTCACCAACATCCACTTTGAAACCAGGATCACGGAGATTGCCTACATTCAACTTCTCCTTATGGCTGTTTTTGAGACTACTCATTTGTACTGCTGGATTCCATAACCACTGAATTGTGATCTGATCCGAAGTCAGCATGTGCATAGATCCATTTTATAGGCTTACCTTATTCACAGCAACGTATGGCAAATCAGTACAGCCACTATCTTCACCACCCTCTGGGCTCCCTCTTCCTTCAGAGATTGAAACTCCACTCATCCAGTGGTTCAAGTCTCCAATCTCTTCTTTAGTCTGAGGAAGAAAATTATCGTGGACTTAGTTTACAGACACTAAGAACCAAAATGAGTTGGTACAAAGGGAACTGAACAACTCCTGAGTGGTACCTGCTGAGTGGTACCCGCTGAGTGGTACATGTCTGCTCAAAAAAATTCACAACAGAGCAATTTATTTTTTTTTTTCATTACATGTAGAATAATTTCATAAAACCAAAAAATGGTAGTCACTAGATAATCTAATCCACTGAGACAACAAAAACCGAGATAACAAGATCAACCAAGAAATTCCTGTGACCGAATTATGGACTAACAAGTGGAAGGTTTCACTGACACATGATCAGATCAATAAGTTGAAGATCAAGTTACATCAATATTTATTTAATAGCAATCACAAACGTTATGGGCTGGAAAAATAACCAGACCTCTTTTTCATTGCCCAATTTCCTCTTTAAGACTTCATTTGTCAATCTTGAATTCCATGGCCTCTCATGCAATCCTCCGGCCAACCAAATTTCTTTCAGATCAAACTTGATGTGCCATTATTCTTATAATAAAAACCGAATTACCTTGGTGTCTTTGACTGAGCTACGGTCGGGAAGAGCATCATCAGGGTCTACATCATCCTGATATCCTGCTACAAGAGGATTGTCACCAATTTCTCCATCACTAAAAGCCAAACAAGTATGTCGTGAGTCCCTCCCGGAACTACTCCTAGCAGATTCAAGTTCTCACAAATATTTCATAAGCCAACTTTAGTTCTTACCAAATAAACCATACGAGTGGGGAACAAGCCGCAGGAGTCAGAGCACAAATAGGGGATGGAGGGAGACGACTTCCAGTAACATAAATACTCGCCTCCTTCGCCTTTTTTCTCATTCTACGCTTCCTCTAGCCGCTGGCTACTCTCTCTCTCTCCTTACCATGTCTCTCTCCTACTCCCAATAGATCCAGCCGATGGTGGAGGCATCGCCCTTAACCAGAACTGGCAAATTCCCTAAAAGATCGGTGGAGGTCCGCCCTTAACACGTTCAGCGCGTCTCTATGGACAGGTCATCAAACCGTTTTCCTCGTGGTGCGTCTCGATGGACAGGTAATCAGATACTGAGAGCGACCGACGTCCGAAATTCGGTCTCTGGGAAAGTCAATTGAGGACTTAAAAATCGATTCAGAGTTGAATATTACGCTTCGATATTGTATGAAGGTAGGGGTACCACTCGTTGTAGCCGCAGATTGAATACAAAATTAGAATCGATCATTGAAGTTGATATTTCGACTTTTGTGAATATATCGATTTTCAGGCGATTATTAAATATTTCCTTATATGCTTTTGTGCTGCAACTCCTAGGGAAAACGCCCATATCATTTCCAAGTCGCCAACTACCTTTTTCCATTGGCTAACAGCATTACAGTGAAGAGGGCAGGGGCTAACCTTCACAGAAGTGGATAGGCAACCCGCAGTACCGCCACCCCCAACACGAGGGAGGCAAGAAAAAAGTTTTCGCCTGGTGCGTTTGATGGACTGGTAATCAAAAAAAAAAATTAAGAGAAAAATCAAATTGTTTGACGGTTTCCGTTTATTCATGATTTTTAGAGATGGGAAAACCACAATATATAATAAGGGTTCTCAAAATTCCTTTCAGGCCCACGAGAAGTTCGGTTTTCTGGAGACGCAGTGAACGTGTTAACCGCACAAGCATCCAAAAAGATCCAGCCGATGGTGGAGGTATCACCCTTAACCAGAACTGGCAAATTCCCCCCTCGCCTCTCGTGGTGAATTTTACGCCAATTTTACGCCCGTCAGCGTCAACCCTACCCCCTCGCCCGACCCCTCTCGCTGGTCACAACACATCGACGCCGATGGGAATATCCGCATCCACTGCCCCCTCTGCAACCCCACTCACCCTTCCACCTTTTTTCGCATGAACAAGGAGGGGAGATAAGTCGACGGCTGGAGGAAAGTAGAATCAACACCCCACCACCCCTTTTTTCACACAGCCCCCTTCTCGGTCAGCAAACCATCACCCTCCCCCCACGACCGACCCTGCACCCAAACTCATGGAAGGCCTCAAGCCCCACCCCTTCCACCCCGCTCGCCCATTAAGCAAGCGTTTTCTTACCACCCTCAGGGAGGACCCAACCCTCCCTAACGCTCGCCAAAGACATCTCGCACGAGATATCAGAACCGCCAGCGCATTCTTACCCCCCCCCTCAGGGAGGGACCAACCCTTCCCTCCCCTCAACGCCCCTGCAACCACGGCGAACACCGCCGCACACACCTCGACCCCCGCCCCCTTGGCGTCTCTGCGGCCCCGGCGAACACCGCCGCACCAACCCCCTCGACCACCACCCCTCAAACCCTCCACTCACTCGGGGGCCCTCTCTTCCCGCCCCACGATGCTGGGAGCTGACCGCTTCGCCCCCTTCACCAACCCCCCTTTGGAAGGCTTCCGCCCCTCGCCTCAGAGCCAGGGTTAAATTGCAACGGCCCACGCCTCGCCCCTCACCCCCCCCCCCCCCCCACTCACTGGGGGGACCCAGCACCTGTACATATCTTACCTGTAAATATGATTCCTGTAAATGTCTTTAAAACACACCTGTAAATATCGAGCTTCCTTATTATGTCAATGTAAATATTCTCTAGCTGTAAGTCACTTCTCTTTGTACATAATCTCTCCTCATTCACCTGTATATTCCCTAGCTCTAAGTCACATGCTGTTTTTATCTGTATACTAGCCATAAGTTACTCCTCTTTGTACATACTCTCCTCATGCAACTATATATCCTAGCTCTAAGTACCCACTTTTGTACATACTATTACTTCACACCAATCTTCGCCACCTTTCTACCTAGTATTAAGCAAACCACCATCTCAACTACTGTCAATCACCGCCATCAGCCTACATTGTTTGCCTCAGCCCTCAGCTTTGTAAACTTGGGCCCTCAGCCACATCCGAATGTTCACTTGCTCACTTTCCACCGCCTTCAGCACTCCTCCTGTCTGCCATAGCCCTCAGCCTTTTGTAACCTTGCGCCTTCAGCACCATCCTGTTTGCCATAGCCCTCACCACTTGTAATCCTGTGCCCTCAGCTCTTGGAAATTTTTTGCTCGAACTGGGGGGACCCATGTCGTGAGTCCCTCCCGGAACTACTCCTAGCAGATTTAAGTTCTCACAAATATTTCATAAGCCAACTTTAGTTCTTACCAAATAAACCATACGAGTGGGGGAACAAGCCGCAGGAGTCAGAGCACAACCTGGGTCCCCACCATCCCCTAACAAATAGGGGATGGAGGGAGACGACTTCCAGTAATATAAATACTCGCCTCCTTCGCCTTTTTTCTCATTCTACGCTTCCTCTAGCCGCTGGCTACTCTCTCTCTCTCTCCTTACCATGTCTCTCTCCTACTCCCAAAAGATCCAGCCGATGGTGGAGGTATCGCCCTTAACCAGAACTGGCGAATTCCCCCCTCGCCTCTCGTGGTGAATTTTACGCCAATTTAAATTCATCACAAAGTATTTATCATGAACCACAATTCAGCACAGATGACAAAGAAAAAAAAATCATCGTTGCTCAGTAAAATACACATGATACCATGACAGATTCTTACCTTTCAGAATCCAGAGGCAAGTTTTCAGGGTCCTTTATAGAAAGTGCAGCTGAAGTGTCCTCCAAGAAAGTTTTATCTAAAAATCCACCATCTGGGATGAACTCCTCAACACTAGTTACCACTTGAGCAGCTATTTCTTCAGTAGCACTGTTCACAGGGGACTTTTTAATTGGGCTTTGATTTTGACTCATTTCATTCAGAGATACGGAGCGATCAATAGGAGTCCCTTGACCTAAAATGATGGATGGCAGAGGTTTGCTTAGATTCTGACAGCTTTGGCTCTGATTAATACCCACACCCGTGTTTTCTGCAACCTGTCTTCTCCTCTTGCTTAGATTATCCAAAAACCTGGGGAAAAAATGAATGTTCAAAGATGAAAAATAGAATTCAGACAAATTTAAATTATTGCCTTCCTTGCCTTATTGCTTTCTCGCCTAGTCCAAAATGAACAATGAATTTTAATTCATCTGGAGGAACGGTCAGGGACAAGTAGAAGAATTTTAGTTTCTATTTTTGGGTGTTCTTTGCTACTGGCTCCCATTTTCAAAATTTAATTACTATGTGAGTACTTGACGAAAAAATAAGTTTCAAGAGCGTTTTGGAATCTAGAAAACATGTACTTTCCACTCATTTTAGAATGCAGCAATTACTAGAATAACGATAAACACGAGTTGAAAAAAACGGGGGCCAGTAACAAAGAAAGAATTTCCCCAGTCAAATTCTTTATTACTGGCCTCCAACCCTCCTTCATATAATTCATTGTCCAATGAATCTGTATTGGTTGACTGTATCGGATGGTTTACCTGATGGTATCCCTATCACACACATTTCAACTAATTTGTGTTTTGCGATTTTCAACTAAACAACAATTCAGCTAATCTACGCAATTTGATTTCGGATGGAGAGGAGATGCAAGGTATTACCAAGTATTCGAGATGTGACTGAAGAAAACATCTAGATATCTAATAAACTATACACAGGCGAATCTACACATTTTTTACCAATCTACATCCACGACTTCCAGGTGAAACCGTGTAGACCTCTGGTCTTGTAGCACTAGACAGAGACAGTATACCTATAACGATGGGAATCATTATTTATATAGACGGTATAGACAGTGAAAGACAGATCATGCTCAGACCCAGGTTGTGATTGATATACAATAGGTAGACAATTGATTAATCAATAATCAACACAATTCGTCACAATACTTGCAATGAGAAGGAACAATAACAAAGAATTACACCAATCACGTTCTTTTTTACTGGCCCCCAACTTTTTCAACACGAGTTTTCACTAACTCAAGTTAGAGTAACATCGTTGTAGCTAATATCAGTGGAATTTGCATGTTTTCTAGATTCCAAATGCTCCTGAAACTTATATTTTGGTAGAGCTTTCACGGAAGTGGGAACCCCTATTTTTACTTGAAGTTTCATAATACTAAATGCAGCTTTTACAATGTATTATTTACTCCAAAACAAGATAGTAGTGCTTCAATAAGTTTCACATCAAACAACTATCTAGCAAATAGGTACAGTAGAACCTCTCGTATATGTTACTCATAGGACAAGGACACTGTTAGTACAACAAGTTGGATAATCAGAGGATCAATAGAGTTCATGCAGGCTTCCATGGGGCAATTTGCAATAACAGGGGAAAGACCATGCATAGAAAAGATGGACTGCTAATGCCTCAACTGGTACTCAATGGGAGGAGGGATAGTGTGGTCCTTAATGCATTAACACAAATCTAATGTATTATTCCAAGGCCACTCAACCACCCAAATGACAGGGAATGACTGTATCTATAATCATGGTATGGAGACGAGGAAGATTTGTGCAACACCCTGAAAGACGTTTTTAATATTGCATTGCTATAGGCGCTGTTTTTACCAATCCCTGCGGGTCCCTTGAGATATATAAATTCTTCTTTATATCTAAAGTTACATAAAAACAACACATGATCTATTTACTTACAAATCGTAATCTGAGTCAGGGCTTCGTTGGTAAATGTCAAGTTCGTCTATAGTTATTTGCATTTCATTTGCATTCCTATCCAACTGTTTTAACAAGGTCTCCTTTTGGAGTTGCAAGAAGGGCAAGCAAAAAAATTTGTGGATGTACTTCAAACCAAATCCGTTGGACATGGATGCTTCTGTGTAACGGATCTGAGCTTTTCCTTGAGGCCTAAAACAACAAAGAAACAACATAATATTGGAGTCGGCACACATTGATTGTTAGAAGCAATACAACACATTAGTACCTACAGTTTCTTACTTTGTCCCATTCATAAGCCAACCAAAATATTCTGTAAGGCAAACCACAGCTAAAAATGGTTGAAAACGTCAAATATGATCAAAAATTGGTTACATGTCACCAAAAACTTTAAAGGCTGAAGATTGTAGATATAAAACAACCGCATTAATAAACAAACCTATTTTAGATCAAAAATTGAGTTTTTGAACTCAAATACTGCTGACAGTTGGAATAACTGGTAAAATAACAACATAGAGGAACATCATAACTGTACACAATAAACAATTATATTATTAACGAAATTTCGAGTCACGCCGCACAGCTATAAGATCGAATTTTCATAGAAATATTCATGCTACTGTTTAAAAAGATGATATAGCGAGAAACCGGAGTTTAAACATGGAAAATCTGGAATAATATTGGGATTTAACAAGTACGTATGGTAGGTTGTTTAGTCAATAAACAGTAACAGGTATTATGTGCTTCAACCAGTACATTTATAAGATATTCATCTAATGGTAGATGGGTAGGTATTCTAACTTGATCAGCATTTTTATGACAAATACTTCGAATCAATATAATATACTATTAGTTAGGTAGTAGGTATAGTTCGTAGTGGAACAGCAGTCATTCCCCTTGACTTAGTTCACTTCACAGAACGTTCGTTCACTAGGACCACAGAGTAAAAGAATCAATGACCCAGTGTCTACCACTAGGACCACAGAGTAAAAGAATCAAGGACCCAGTGTCTAGAGATGGATATTGGATGTAGGAAGGGGGAACTAAAGAGCCATCGTTCTGTGCATTATGAACTCAGAACTAACGAACTAGTAACTCAATCACTCACAAGGCGACTAAGTTAGTTCTTGTAGTTCACATGAACGGTGGATACTACATGAGGAGTTGATGGCATCCACTGAACGATAGTTCCTTTAGTTCACTAGGAGATTCAGATGGGATGAATTAATAATGAGGAGTCCATAGTACCCACAGAAAGATAGTTCCTTCACCACATAGTAAGCTGATAGTATCCACTGAGCGACAGTTCCTTAGTTCATTAGAAGTTACTTATGTTACGAGACAGTTCGATGGAACTGCATTGGTCAGCTCGACCCAGTTTTCCCGAACTCCCCTCAGGACATCGCCCTACCATTCAGTCTGCCATAGCACCTTGTACGCTATTCACACTCCCGTTGTACCATTGTGTTATTCATATAATAACCCAACAAAATTAATACTGTAGTGTTTCATGTGGGATTTTTGTGTTATTCACCCAATAACCAAATAGAATTAATACTGTAATGTTCAATGAGCGGGATTTATTTATCATCCTTCTCAACCTGTACCTTAATTCAACACTAGGAACATTACATCTGGCGCAGCCGTATGTTAATGGCCTTAAATACGTTCCCTATAAGGAATTCCATGATCAATTATCGTGTTTCAGTGTTGTGTGCTAACACAGTCAAGTTTTTGTGACTATGGTGTTTCAAAACAACGTCGAACTTTCCCATTCTTTAGCTTCTCACTACCCCTGCACTCTACAGAAATTGAATAGGAACTCAGATGAACTTATTCAATCCCTTCCAAGCCGGTTGGTCATTTCACAAGCTGTTGAATGGGTAAAACGTGCATTCACAAATCAAGTCGACGCCCATACCCTCATCAACAAAGCCCCTGGATCCAAGACGTGCATTTCAACAAAGACATCCAACAAACACAGCCTGGGAACTAAGTCTTTGTTGGCATCAGACATCAACACATCTCAAAGTGTTACAAAAGTCAAAAACCACTAGATCGCTCATCCCGCCCGAAATATCAAATCCTCTTCAACCCCAGGAATATTAAATTTTCCTTGCAAAGTTTGCAGTGGACGTGATGCCCACCGTAAATACAAAATATTCAAAGGGACGAATGTTGAAGAACGATGGGATGTAATTCATTCTAATGATTTTTCTATATGTGCCGACTGCTTTGCCTCGGCACAAAATTCAAAAATGTGTACTTCCCGACTTGCATGCCAACATCACAAAGCAAACAATTCGCTGCTTTGTAACAACCCATTCAAATTCGCTAGAATTCACGAAGTTGATGATGTAAAAACAGGGTGGACTACTCCTTTCCTCTCCACCTGCGTTCATGGATCGGACATGTAATTCCAGTTGTGAGGAATCTACTCTGAAGAAATTCGCTCCTCCCTCACTTACATATGAGGACAGATATTCTCAAAAAGCAGAGGGAAATCAGCAACACAGAATCTGTATTCAACGATAAAATCCTGCGGGTATTCCAGCTTCCCATCTAGGCTGAATTTCATACATACACCTGAGGAAAGGAGCTTCTCATAGGGGCAGGTTATTTTACGAGCCAGTTCTACGGAACTGATTTGGTCAGCTCGGCCCAGTTTTCCCAAACTCCCCTCAGGACATTCCCCTACGGTTCAGTTTGCCGTAGCACCTTGCACGCCACTCACTCTCCCGGTGTACCATTGTGTTATTCATATAATAACCAAACAAAATTAATACTGTAGTGTTTCATGTGGGATTTTTGAGTATCATCCTTCTCAACCTTAATTCAACGCTAGGAACATTAAACTTAGATAGGAGTTAGTTCAGATGGAGTGGATACTACAAAAGGAGTTTATAGTACCACGAAAGACAGTTCAAAGGAATAAGCAACTAAGTTGGTATCGTTCAGGAACTAAGTTGGTATCATTCAGGAATTAAGTTGGTATGGTATACCTTCGTTCTAGTTCAGTGTTTGTGTGATTTGAAACTAAAATGAACTGGAATGCTACTGAACTATCTCAAAAGAACTAATCCTTTCAAGGTGCGAACTAACTGAACTTGAGTCCCTCAAATGGACTACTCTTACCCACCACTATTCTAAACTCTTGCACCACCTTGTTAGTCTCTCGAACTCTTTCTACTCGCTGTCACGCCCATGATAGACAATATCAGCATGCAGGAATATCATTCATGAAATTAAATGAAATACCTATGTGTCTGCCCATATAGTACATAAACATACAAAAGAATATGACATGGCACGTCATTTTCCACAAAAAACAGCATACAGTGGGGACTGCAAGCAGCAAAGTACCCCATCCAAGTTTTTTCGGTCGAGTATGTGCTGGTATTTGTACACTCACAGTTTTTCATTGCTTACAAAAGTTCAAAACCTTTTGCAATGTGATGCAGATGAAAAAGGGATTAATATTACATTCCACTTTCATTATTGGTGAAAAGAGAATCAGAATCATCTACATACCCCCTTTTAGTGTCATAATTTTCTATTTGGGACATGAATGAGTAAACGTAAAGCTAAGAGACAAAAAATTCTGAATTTCCTCAAAAAGTTTGTAATGGCAAACAAAAGGATGAATTTTTGAGGATTTTGAGGAAAAACGCAGCACGTTCTTCCACAAAGGTTTAGTATTCGCAGTACAGATAACTCTACCATCTACATCACGTGTCAGTTCCCATACTTAGAGCCAGGTCCATCCACGAACCCAAAGAATTTCCTTGCTAATGGACAACAAGTACCTACCTACCTCCTACCTGCATCAAGAATTTTGTACTATCGCTTCTGAACCTATCTCACTGACTTTATATAGATAAATGCATGAATAACTCAGCAGAAAACTATAGTATGGATAAGTGTTAGTACTCATCTGTTATAATAAACAGTGGAAAACACATAGAGGATGAGAAGTTCTAACACAGACAGTGAAACTTAGATAACAAGCATTGTGGAGGACTTGTTGATCCTTCATCCCTTCCTCCAGGTTCTGTTACTAATTTGTCATTGCTGTAGTATGTTCAATGTAGGAAGGTGCTTGGGATTTTGCTTTTAATCTTGTAAGACACAACACAAAAATTAAATTCATTCTGTCATTTTACCAAGTTTGAAAAGGGGTTGTTCAGTTCATAGGCTGTTAATCAAACTGCAGCTAATTCCAAACACCTTCCCTGAATGGACAGAGTATTGGTACCTGTAAATGAAACTTCATTCATATCAAAATCACATTGGAGGGGGTCAGAATTGTTGGGAGAATCGCTACCACTTCTGCAATCTTTGAAAAGTGAAGTGAGTGCTAAAGGGATAACTGAAGGGATTGGTTATAACAGAAAGGATAACAGAACAGCAAAAGCGAAAGACTAATAGGTACGAAGGCTAAGAGAGAAGTAATTGGTCATTCAAGCAATGGGAGCAAAAGGAATAACAGAAACATTGGTCATTTAAGCAATGGGAGCAAAGGGTATAACAGAAGAGTTTAGGTCTCAGCTCATCAGGGCTTCAGAGATAATCTATGACAATGAGTTATTTTAATCTACTATAGGTATTAATAGTATGAGTAGAGGTGGGTATTACTGCTGACTAAATGAGAAATCAACTCGACCTAGTCGCAAGGAATGAACAGCTTACATAAAATATGCATTTTCAACATAAGGTATTATGTAGAACACTGACCTTTGGATTGAATCAATATAGTACTGAACTGCATCTGCCATTATTGTTCGATGATGAGACATATCACAATGATTGCCCAACACAAGCACAGGGATGTCATCAGGGACTTTGACGATTTCATTCTGGGCATAACCCCAAGTCCTGAAATCAGGTGAATGGTGAATTTTAGAGTAAACATGGGGGTTGGTTGGTGGCACCCACTTTTCAAAGTTTCAACTTCGAATCTTCACCACGGATCAGCGCTTGATCGGAGTATTTTTAAAATTGAGAAAACTGAAAAAAGTCTGATGCGGCAGTCTCTGACCCTCCATTTTCAGTCGTTGACCCTCTTGGCAGCAGTCGTTGAACCCCTCAAATTATCCCTGGCATCAACCATTTTTCCAACAAACCTATCATCACGCCTTTTTATGAGCAATGTGAATATTTGACATACGACTCTTTATACAAATAAATGCATTGAAAATCAATATACATACTTTTAGGGTATTTACAATATAGGTACACAGGTATAGGAACTGACAAACGTCAGTGCTGGTATGTATGTGATCTGCACTACAGACAGCAATAGTGGGTCTTATGAACTGAAATGTGGAGAGTAGACTCACTAGACTCCAAGAATTTATGAAATCATTTTTGGTTCCATCGTAACACCCAGGAATGGTGCCATGAAGATTTGATTCAATTTCGTTATTTCCGCGGCCCGCAATTTTTTTTTTTTTTAGTTGATTTTTTAAAATCATTTTAAACTTTCAGTTTTTGAATTTTCGTTTATTGAACTTTCTTTTCCATTTCGTGACGCGCTTGTGTCAAAACGGATTGCAACCAGTCACAACACAACAGCTATCGGGTGCCGAAGTTGTATAATTTCAAATGTTTCCCGATATATATATATATATATATATATATATATATATAATCTAGGGATGAATAGGATGTTCTAAAACGGATTTGCCTACAAAAAAATTTCAAAAATTCATGTTCTGAAAATGTTTGACTCATTGCAATAGCGTCATTTTCCTTTAGAATTCCCTAAAAACCATACAATACACGTATTTAGAATTTACGAGTTCAGCTTTGGTGCCACCATGACGCCAGGGAGTGGTGGCACAGCGCCACGACAGGATAAAACCGGATTTTGGGATTGTAGGGCTTTTTTAATTCACAAAGAATGATAAAAAACACGTATTTACTGACAAACTGTGCCGCTGGCACCAAGGCCCCGTCTGTCAGTAAATATGTGTTTTGTATCATTCTTTGTTAATAATGGAGTACTGAATCAATTTTCAAACCATTCAAAATACATTATGACCATGGTAGTGCCAGGGAGTTACAGGGCGCCGTTTGTCAGCAAATACGTGTTTGGTGTTCGTTCTTTGTGAACTGTGGAGTACTGACTCGATTTCGAATTTTTGGTATCATTCTTTGTGAATTTTGGAGTAGGCATTGAATCGATTTTTAATCGTTTTCTTATTAAGCAGACCCACCAAACAACTAGGTGGTGAACGCTTTTTTTACCGCTTTAGAGTAAATAATGAACAGTAAGTAGGTAGCTCTATCACCCATGTTAAGTGAGAAAAAAATTGGTCTTTAATACTGCCGCAAATGTGTGCTGGAATCATTGACCCCCCCCCCACCGGTCAACCACCACAAAATGACATAATCATGTGTAGTAGCTGTTGACCCTCTAGTCCCCCACCCAAAAATTTTTCGCTTCCTGGAAGCACCCCCCCCCCCCCCCAATTGGTGGTTTTGACGAGGAAACTCATCAGGAATATGACGAAACCAAAATAAAAACTACAGTTGACTGAAAAAGTGTAAAACAATGAGAAAAGCAGAGAAGCGGTTCTACTCGCTTTTGAGGTTTTTCTGCTGTATGCAAGGCCCACCAAACAGGTTTATGAAAATCACTAAAAAAAAAACTGAAGGTTGCTGTAACCAGACACAAACCCCACCTGCGCGACATCTACAAATGGAACTAACAGACCACCAGTAGGCGCCGAAAAGCCATTATTCGAAAATATTTCTTATTTACTAAAAGGAGGTCAACGACCACCTTGGCAGGCAATGTCCCCACGTTTACTCCAAATCCTTTTGGGGTACTTGACGAGTTATTAACATATATAAATCGTGAGTCATACATGAGGGGTATTGATGGTTTTCTCAGCTATATTAAATATGTTGAATCAAAAATGTCATAAATGATGGGAATCTTGAGGCACCTGTGTTGAACTCTGCTATACTAAACTTGTAAATGCAGATAAAGATAGTTCAACAACAGCAAGGAAGGCACTTCTCTCACAGGTTATGCTCTTTGTTTGAGCAGGAAGCTAGCTATTTATATACTTCTGTGTTGTGTTCTGTTGAGTTGTCTTTCTTCCAACAACTCAACACAGAATGCAGACCACAACACAGAAGTATATAAACACCTAGCTTTCTGCTCAAACAAAAAGCATAACCTGCGAGTGAACAGCCTACCTTGTTGTTGCCGAACTCTCTTCACCTGCATGTACAAGTTCAGCATAGCAGAGTTCAACACAGGGGCCTCATTATTCCCACTGTTCCCACTGTTTACGAAGTTTCTGATTTACGTAGACGGGAAAAACCATGAATACCCCTTCTGTTATCATTAACACAACATATTGTTGAGTTAACTTAGTCAGGAAAACCATGAATACCTCTTCTGGTATCATAAAACATATCATATTTAACACACTTCGACGTCATAAACTTCCTGACCATAAACACCCCTATGGTAGTTTATCACACATACAAAACCTCAATTTTCTAGTTTTTCGCATTGTTTGAACTCATTTTTTAAACTTGTTTGCATCGTTGAAAAAAAAAAATTAACCAGAGAGGAGGTTGGTTTAGAATTTCGCTCTGGAATGCGGATCTGGATCTACAATAAAAATTCAGATTTCACAATAGAAGTTGAGTTGAGAATTCGAAATAAGGAAGTTGGAGTTACTAAAGCATAGATGTTGTATCAGATCGGGTAAACACCCATAAACTGGGTGAAATCCAGAAATTCTTGTTCAGGGTGATTATAATACTTAAATATTACCCTTTAGGTTGAAGAAGGAAAGTAAAATATAAATAATGCAAATCTCCTTAAAACTCTCGTGTCCAAGCTTTCCAACACTGTATTTATTTATTTTTTATTTAAAAGTTAACCAGAGAATAGAATTACGTTTGAATGCAAAAATAAAATATGATAATGAGTTACATTCATTCTGGACCATCCTGTATTGGTACCTATCAGTCACGTAGAACGAAATAATCCGTACAGCCAGGGTTAGCTAGCTATTTACCAGTTTTTTGTAACGTCCAAGACCAGTATAACACCGTTTGTTCCTTTGTAAACATCAATGAACTCAGCATCAAGGGCAGGTGTAACTTCATCTGATAGTTTCAGTCCTTCTGGGTTTGGACGTTTCTTACCCTTGTCGACAACATCCCACACTTCAACTTTGACAACATCATCAGCGTTCTTATAATTCCATTGGACACTAGCAACCTTGAAAGGGGAAAAAATCTTATTAAGGGCTGATATCTATATTAATTTGAAATCAAGTGTACAATTATTATTATCAGTAACCTAACAATGCCTGAAAAGCTGAATTCATGTTTCTGTGTCATTAAACCTTTGTTACATGGACCACTCAAAGAAAACTAAATGCCTGTTTATTCAAAGATTCAATCGCTGAAAGTTGGGATAACGATTTTTGAAGAAAAAAAAATGGTAGGCCTATAAATGATAACCGGAAGAAACCATTTTTCAGGCTGAAGATGATTTCACAACTAATTTCCATGATTAGTTTTCATTAGGCTCAGTTTTAGGTGTAGTAGTGTAGGTATCCCATTCCAGCAACAGAAATGTTAATATTCATGTTAGGGTAGAAGTGATAGTCGTTGTCTTCTCTGTTCAAGCCACCAGTAAAGACAACGGAAAACACTATTCCCTTTGGTCATACTCATAGAATTTCACAGTGAGGGAGGGGATACTTTATCACAAAAAAAGGATGCTAGGATGATTCTTTGTACATATAGCTAATCTATAGTATTTTACTACGTTTTGCCCTTGCTGTAATTATATTTCGGGAGTGGCAATTATGCAACAATGAGCTTAGGTTTAGAGAAAAGGAATGAAACAGAAAATGTTCCAGTAATGCAGCCGACCAATTGAGCGAATTTTCGAAGTAATTTATCAGCTCAATCTTCACTTTAGGGAATTTGATATTTATTTATCCATTTTTAACAATTGTTGACTCACTAAACCTTGTATTTTTTATTAGGAAAAAAATATTTGTGAGAGTTGAACAAGTCTTTCTTTCTTTCGAGTCACAAACCTCTAGCAGTTTTAATGAATTTGAAGTGTTATTGGTGACAACCATTTTTGATAATTTTTGCGACTTTTGACCAACAAAAACTCAATTTGACTTCATTTCGACTTTAAAAAATTTCTCATCTTCAAACTCATCCTTTTGTGAGGCATTAAAAACATATTGGCGGAACTCAGAATTTTTACGTAGTAGTCAAGGTCAAGGTGTAGTCAAGGTGGTACTGTCTAATAACGCATTAGGTTCGTTCGCTTTTTGTATTTTTCGGACAGTTAGCTGGCTCCTAGGAAACCGTAAGAGTAAGAAACCATCCATGATCCTCTTGATGAGCGCTTGACAAGGGTTTGAGAATGGTTTTAATTGTGAAGGCTCAGATAACCGTTAGATGGTCACTGCAAACAAACCTATAAATAAATACATTTCCAGATTTTAACAAGAAAAACATATGTGTTTTTCTTGTTAAAATATGTTAAAATTTTCTTATTGAAATAAATTAAAAGAAGGATGTGTGTGTATGTGTGTGCGCGTGGGCGTGTATGTGTGTGGGCGCGAGCGTGCGTGTGGGCGCGTGTGTGCGTACGTATGGGGTGGGGGGGGGGGGTTAAAATCTGTGAATTGATTCAGAATGCTCTGAAATGGATTTGTATAAAAAAAAAATTTCGAAAATTCAGACAGGTACTAGAAACTTTGGACCACTTGCAATAGGTTAATTTCCTTTCAAAAATTCGCTAAAATCAACACGTCAAGGTTTTTTATTTTCTTTCTTTTCAGTGGTTACATCTAACTCTTTAGCTGCCAAAACTTGTAACCTCCTACTATGCTTGGTTTCGCACCACTTCCACAAATATATACTTAGTAACTATAGAGGTGTCTCCTCTAATGCATGCATTACTCAACAGGATATTGTTTTTCATTGTCTGCTCACTGACCTGAATTTCCTCAGTAGGTTGATAGTCAGCAACAAACTTTTTCCCTTGAAGGCGATGGAACAGACACGTTTTTCCAGTGCTCCTATCCCCTTTTATGATAATTTTCACTAGAAAAGTAACAAAGAGCAGTGAAGGATAGTTGATCATTTGAAAATAAACACTGAATTCCAATTCTGAAAATAGTCCATAAGATTTCCTGTAAATCTCTCAACTCATCAGAGAGCATTTTGAGGATTGAGTATCAATTCAAATAAAAACGCTTGCTAAGTGAGCTTTTAAAAAAATAATATTGGTGTTACCATGTACGACTTGGGAGTATTTTACGTATGTACAATGATTTTTTCAATAAATAAATAAAAAATCTTCCCCTAAATATTTTTTCACGGTGATTAATTGATGGTGATAGAATGTGTACATCCTGGTTTGAGCCCATTACTGCCATAGGTACTTTCAATCTGATGGTTCAAGCTTAGTTTTGAGTCAATATGGTAGCAGTGAAGGTTCGAGTATTCCAAGGTAGCTGTAGAGCGATGAATTTGCCATAAGGGAACCTACGGATCCCCCCCCCCCTCCAAATGAACTCTACAACACACCAATGCATCGTAGGAACACGTTATAGGGCCAGACTCTGCCCAAGCAGGCAGGATCCACAGAATGCCTTTCACCTATTTACATGTTCACGTTATACACCCTTTGTTTTTCATGCCAAGCCCGCCATTTCATGTCAAAACTAGATAGAATTAAAGAAAAATTGGTTTTCCTTCAATTATTCTTCAATTCTATCCAGTTTTGACTTTATTTTGCTTCCTCACAACCAAAGGTAGGGAAGCTTTGTATTGGTGCAAGAGCAGAAAATATGTATGTATTCCTAAATGAAAATTTCCACTCGCATTTTACGTTTCAGACATCAAGGAACATATGGTTCCGTGTCTGCCTGTGGTCAATTCCTTGTCCCCGGCAAAACTATACGAAATAAAAGGTCGTAATAAGTTGAAATTCGGGAAATTCATAACTACCCTAGAAATCGTCGAAAAGAGCAGAAAGTTGGAGGGTAGATGCAGAACGGTATTCTGATGGTTCCACATCGACTTCATCAAATTCGGACTGTAACATTTGGATGAGCATGCACAAACACTAAATGTTTGTCAATTCCTTGTAACTTGTGATGGTGGTCAGTTCTCGAGTTGTGCCTCCAGTGAAGATGGGGGCGGTCAAGCTGAAACCTAATCGCTATCCCTTCTTAGCTGGTGATGATATCACTAGTCTAGGAGTGGGACTCTCGAGGGTCTACTCTGGAAATCGTCGTGAAGCGATGAGGTTAGGAGGGTAGGTGAGGATTGGCCCACAGATAATTCCACATTAAAGTCACTGAAAAGGTACAGCAACTTTCGTCTGCACATGCACAAACGTGAATCCTAGTACAGCCCACAACTACCCTACAAAATGATATTGTGATGATCCAGCGGGAGCTAAAAGTAGAAATAAATACACGAGACTACTTGAGTCGGTTTGTGTGGTCAAATGACAATTTATTGGCAGTTCACAGCTTCTTTTATACCCCTTGATACATCCCCAGAGAGGGGTAGGGGAACCCTGCTCTGGGAAGCCGTTAGACGCGGCTTATAATGCAAGCGACGCTATTTACATAGTGTTAGGGAGCAGCCGATCACCACACTGCTCCCCCCAGAATTGAAGTTAAATACTGCAATTATGTAAATGACGATGAATCTTGTTGATGAGGCGTCGGTGTTGGTGAAAGAGGCTGCGTGTGAGCTGTGTAGTTGCCGTGTAGGTGGGTGGCTTGAGGAGTTCGTTGGGTCTCGCCGTCCTGTGTTAGCGGCGGCTGCGGTGTGGGATGCGTGAACGTGCTCGGATGCGGTCCAGCTGGAAGCGTCGAGGGCGATGTCTCGGAGAGCGCTGGAACGGGCGGCTGGAAGAGGTGATCTTCTGAGGCGGCTTGAATGGCGAGGCAGGAGGTGC
Source organism: Leptopterna dolabrata (assembly GCA_954871275.1). NCBI lineage: Eukaryota > Metazoa > Arthropoda > Insecta > Hemiptera > Miridae > Leptopterna > Leptopterna dolabrata. The sequence goes on along the minus strand of OX940974.1, from coordinate 136,561,755 downwards.
CGGAGCAGGTGACGTTGGCCGCACCTGGAGTAACGGCTGTGCCTGGGTCCCAGTGAAGACGGTGTCGGGAGAGGCCTGTGTCCCAGGGTGTGATAGGCCGTGTAGGTGATGGAAGACCGGGCGCTGTAGATCTGTAGGTAAGTACGGCCGGGGTGCTGAGTCGGGCCAGGATGTGCCAGTGTTACAGCTCTCTCGAGGACATGTTTCGTTGCTTCGAAGGCGGCTTCGGAGTCGTGAGAGCAGTGTAGTAGGCGTTTATTATGTCGCTTACGGGCGGCCGTTCGATCGGGCAGATGTGTAACGCCACTGGGTGATACGATGTGGCCGAGGAATTCGAAGGAGGTGCGGGCTAGTTGACACTTCGACTTGTTGACTTGGAGGCCGTATCCAGCGGGAGCTAAAAGTAGAAATAAATACACGAGACTACTTGAGTCGGTTTGTGTGGTCAAATGACAATTTATTGGCAGTTCACAGCTTCTTTTATACCCCTTGATACATCCCCAGAGAGGGGTAGGGGAACCCCGCTCTGGGAAGCCGTTAGACGCGGCTTATAATGCAAGCGACGCTATTTACATATATATATTTGGATTTAAACATAAAACGACACGTATTTGGATTTCTCTCTCAATTTTAATTAGTTCTACTCACTTTTTTCAGTACAAAATCTTGTAATGAATTTACCTTGCTTCGACACTTTTAAAATTATTCAAGCGGAATGATGCCAAAAATATTCACAACACTTATATGAATGCCTATAATAATCCTACTACGCTTACAATTAATCCTATTACTACTACTCCTTTTCCATCCTACTATTTTGTCATTTTTGAACCTCTCAATTTCAAATCCATACTTGTCAAACCCACAAAAGTCAATGGATCAACCAACTAATTATAAACGTCCATGTTACATAGGTGAGGAAGCTATACTGCCTACCCAACTTGGCAGACGCTTTAAAAAATTTCCGGGGAAATAAAGGCCGGGATCTGTCCAATCAGGCAGGATCCAAGAGTTGTCCTCCACTTATGTGTTTATCTAAGAGTCTTGTACGAGCCTACGACGAGTAAACATCGATTCGAGGGAAGTAAACAAAAACGCGAATGCAACCGGGATTTTCTCGGTCGGCATTATGACCTCTGAAAATTGAGTAGGAAAGCTGACAATTCCTCAAATTATTTAGTAAACGAAGGCCAACCTTATGCAGCACCAAGCGTTCACTCAGCAGATTCCTGATGAGAATGTCCTGAAGTCGTAGGGTGTGTTACATGGTTTCACTTCAGCTCTTTGTGATTATCTAATCGAATCTAATGAAATCATAAGTGAGGAAAAAAGAAAAATCACTGAGCTTGTAGAAGAAAATTCTTCTCTAAAATCAAAGATTAGAATAATTGAACAAGTGAATAACAGTGACAATACGGAAATTCTCGAAAATAAACCAAACTGGCGATTAAAACAAGCTGACTACAAGAAGCAAAGTAAAGAAACTCTCGAACTAGAGAATAATCCTAAAAACGCTGCGAAGTCCTTGTCACATGGGTCTATAATTATTCTCGACTGAATACGGCCCCTGGGTGTTATCCGATTGGGCTGCCAAGATAGGTGACACAACTAGGGCCCAAATGGAGATGCGAAAGAACGATTTGGTTAGATTGAAAACTAAGGTAGGTAACGATGATACGACGGATGGCGGACGGCATTTTTGGAATCCACACCTTGAAAACGCAAAAGGAAAAAATTTTGAGGGGGTGCTCCAAAAAAGATTTCCGAACCGAATAGGTATATAGGAGTATTATTCCGAGAATAATAAACCAAAAAGCAGTCAGGCCAATCAAGAGCCAAAAACGGAGTCATATGAGGAATATTACACTGACGAGGAACTTCTTGAATATGAAACTAGAGACAGGAAGATAGTACAAGATAAAGAAATCCAGTGGTCCCCAAAATATAGCTGGATCCTCAAAAATATACAAAACGCATTCTAAAGAGAAGTAAAAAACGCTGCCAGTCCTTGCCACGTGGGTTTAATATTCTCGACAGAAGACAGCACGACTAGGACCTCAGTGAAGAGACTTGACGGTTTTAAACTCGAATATTAGGTTGCTATTTCTGACGAATTATTTTCGACCAGTCAAATTGTCACTGCATTGTCTTGATTCACCTGTTGAAACAACCTCCTATGTTATAAGTACAGATTTCTGGTACTTACAGCCATTTTCACTGGTTTTTGACCAATAAAACTGGATTTTGAGAGTTAAAAGTTCGTTAGAACCTCAACCCTTCACTCAGTGATCAAAATCAACTTCATATTTGGTCTCCTCACCTTAAAAACCGCTGCAAAGTTCTTGTCACATGGGTTTATTATTCTATCGGACATACCTAACGAAATGTTGGCTGTTCATTTATTCTTAACTGGCTGTTAATGTGGCTTGGCTGTTTATTTATTCATGTGCCATAATTGAAATAGTTATTTTTTATGGTTCCCACCAATTCTGGCCCTGAGAAACACGAATTAGGCTCCTTTGATCATTGATAGTGCCATTTAATTGTCTTGATTCACCTGCTGATATGAATACTAGTGTTATTTACAAATTTACGGTGATTTCAGACAGTTTCCCAGGTTTCTGACTCATATAAATTGAATGTTGGGCGAGGAACCTTCGTTACAACCTCAATTCTTCACTCTTTCTTCAAAATCAACTTCATATTCGGTCTTCTTGCCCTAAAAAAATGGAAAACGATACCTCACAAGCTCATGTTCACTAAAATCCAAAAAAAAAAACTCGAAAACCCCTATTTTTTACTCCCCCCCCCCACCCCCCACAATAAAACACTGGGTGTATTCCGATCGGGCAGCCGAGCTTTGGAGCACAACTAGGACCCAAATGTGTTCCCAATTGAGGAACCAAACGGTGTGTGGAAGAACGACGATTTCAGACCAAACTTTAACGTAAATGTAAAGATGAAACTTCGTTAGTAACTAAATTTTTCACTCTTTGTTCAAAATCGACTTCATACCTCCCTGGGGGGGATGATGCGGCTGACTGACATTGCTTTTTTGGAATCTACGCACCTTGAAACGCAAAAGAAAAAATTTTGAGATGGGTATTATAAAAATTTTTTGTTCAGCGAATACATGGGTGTATTATCCACAGAATACCAAAACATGGAAAACGATACCTTTAAAAAACCCAAGTTCACTAGAACCTCAAAAATACCTGATTTCGCATCCATTTGGTTTATCTACTATATAAAAATAAGTCGGGTTTTCCTTCCTGACGCTATAACTCCAGAACGCACGAACCGATTTCCACGGTTTAGCATTCGTTGGAAAGGTCTCGGGTTCCGTGAGGTTTATAGCAAAGAAAATTCAGGAAAAATTTCAACAGAAAAGCGGAAAAATCTTTTCACATACAGCGCCATCTCTGATACATAGCATGTACTACAAACCAATATTTTAAGTAGTTGGCGCCGGTGCGTGATACACAATTCACTTGGAAACCACTAACATTTCAATTGGAAACCATCAAATCAATCAATCATTCAATCACGTGTATTGTATTTTATTCAATTTCAACAGCAGGCATTTGTCTTTAAGGTGGTAAGTTGAACTGTGTAAATTATGTGGATCGTGCATTTGAGGTTAAATTCACCACTCTGTCCATAGTCCAAAATGCCTAGAGGACGACGTGCGAACATCGGCCGCCGCACAAGACATGCAAGCCAGCAACAAGTGTATTCACAGAACTTAAGCGAAGAAAGACAAAATATAATAAGAGAAAATGCCCGATTGAGACAACGCGTGAGCACACGAAGATCATTGGCATCATACAATCGCTTGGCATTCCAATATGATCCCACTGCGAACTACAGTGATGATGAAAATTTAGATATTGGACCAATGACGACTATATGCCGATATTGCAATGCCTTAAAGTTCAAAAGAGAAACGGCTGGATTGGGCTGCACAAGTGGAAAAGTCAAACTGTATCCATAACAACTACATATACACCACACACTACACCATCACACGATCAGAAGTTACACCGTATTCTTCAACAAATGTTTGTTTTCAATTGCAGATACAAGGACAAATATATCATTTGCATGGTTCAATGGTGCCAACACCAGATGAACCGCATCAATTTCTGCAAATATATTTCATTTCGTCGATGGTGGATCAGCTGAATGTGCGGTGCAATATACAGGGAACACAACAGTTAAAGAGACAAATTATTGAACAGTTGCAAGCATTTTTTCACGCTAATAATGGTGTGGTTAATATGTTCAAAACAGCATTGGAACGAATGCCATTGGATACGCACAAATTTGTCATAAGAGCGGATTGTACCCCAACAGGTGAACATGTGCGAAGATTCAATGCACCCACCGTTAATGATGTTGCTGCAATTATTGTTGGCAATCCAACTAAATCGCGAGACATTGTCGTTCAGCGAAGAAGCAATATCATGCATCGTGTAAACGAGACACATCGTTTGTACGATGCGTTACAATATCCAATCATTTATTGGCAAGGGCAAGACGGATAAATCCGGAGTTCCATAATTTTGCACGTACGTCATAGCGTCTTGAGCGTATTCGTGCATGTGGCGTGGGCTTCCGATATAAGATGATGGGAGAATCGTCAGACGTCCAATATTATGAACATCACCATCTGAATGAATAGCATCACGTCATTGGTCCAATATCTAAATTTTCATCATCACTGTAGTTCGCAGTGGGATCATATTGGAATGCCAAGCGATTGTATGATGCCAATGATCTTCGTGTGCTCACAAGACATGCAAGCCAGCAAAAGGGGTAGTGCTCTTCGCACATGTTCACCTGTTGGGGTACAATCCGCTCTTATGACAAATTTGTGCGTATCCAATGGCATTCGTTCCAATGCTGTTTTGAACATATTAACCACACCGTTATTAGCGTGAAAAAATGCTTGCAACTGTTCAATAATTTGTCTCTTTAACTGTTGTGTTCCCTGTATATTGCACCACACATTCGGCTGATCCACCATCGACGAAATGAAATATATTTGCAGAAATTGATGCGGTTCATCTGGTGTTGGCACCATTGAACCATGCAAGCCATCTGGTGGCGAAACGGAGTTCGCCGGGTTTGCTAGTTATTCTATGAATAATAATACACCTATGCATTTGCTCAGCAAAAAACTTTTAGAACGCCCCCTTAAATTATTTTCTGTGACGTTTCAAGGTGCGTAGATTCCAAAAATGCAATGTCCGTCCGCCGTCCGCCGTACCTTCCATATATCTACTTCATTTTCGGTCTAAAAAATTCGTTCTTTCGCACACAGGCTCTATCTGGACCCTACTTTTGTCCCGTAACCTTGCAGCCCGATCGGAATATACCCAAGGGTGTTATGGGTGAAAAATGGGTGTAAAAATAGGGTTTTTTGGTGTTTTAGTAACAAGAACGGGCGAGGTATCGTTTTCCGTATTTTTTAGGACGGAAAGACCGAATATAAAGGTTCGAGGTTCTAAGTTTCAGCCTTAAATTTCTACTAAAATTTGGTCTTCAACGCTGCAAATTCCTTGTCACATGGGTTTATCATTCTACTGGACACACCTACAGAAATTTTGGCTGTCTATTTATCATTTCTTTCATGTGCAATAATTTAAATAGCAATTTTTTTATTTCTACCAATTTTGGCCCCCAAAAACAGAAAATTAGGCTCTTTTTTCAAATTATCTTTGATCATTGACGGTCCATTTAATTGTCTTGCGTCACCTGTTGACACTACTTCTAGTGTTACTGTACAATTTTATGGTTATTTCAGAAAATTTCCCAGGTTTTCGACTCATAAAAAAGGAATTTTCGGAGCTGAACCTTCGTTACAACCTCAATTCTTCAAACCCTGGTCAAAATCTACTTCATATTCGGTCTTCTCGCATTAAAAACATGGAAAAAGATTCCAAAACACAAAAAAAAAAACCACAGTCATGCAGCATGGCTATAAGAGCGAATTTTCGAAGAAATAACCACGTTCCTTCATCTTCAAAGTGCTCCAGTTTGAGAACGGAATGAGATATCGCAATTCTGATTTCACCATCGTGTTCAGCGTACAAAACCTTTAAAATGAGGTGTCACTTGTCAGACTGTTTCATTTTGGGAATTTATGGGTAATTTTCCCCCCCTAAAACTCCCCAAAACTCCCCCTTAGAGTGACCCGATTCTGCCCATCTACGAACTTAGCCTGTAGATTGCCAAGACAGATTTTTCGTGCAAATTTGAACTTTTTATCTCAATTCTTTCGAGAGTTATCGTCTGGAATGACACACACACACACATATATATATATATATATATATATATATATATATATATATATATATATATATATATATATATATATAATTTTTGGTGTCTTTCAGCAGTGAATTGAGGATGGTCTGAAACGGATTTTGGTATAAAAATTTTTCGGAAATTCGAGTTTTAAAAATTTTGGACCGAGAACAATAGCTTCCTTTTCTTCGAAAATTCGCTAAAACTATGCACCCATTTTTCACCCATAACACCCCTGGGTATATGCCGATAAGGCTGCTAAGTTTTGGGACACAACTAGGGCCCAAATGGAGTCTGTGTGCGAAAGAACGAATTTTTTAGACCGAAAATGAAGTAGTATGCGTGATATGGCGGACGGCTACGCACCTTGAAACGTAAAAGAAAAACATTTCTGAGGGGGTGTTATAAAAAATGTTTGCTGAGTGACAGGTGTATTATTCACAGAATAATAAACCAAAAACGCTGCAAAGTCCTTGTCACAGGGGTTTATTATTCTACTAGACATACCTACAGAAATGGTGGCCGTTCATTATGGTTTTTTTCATGTGCAATAATTGAAATAGCTATTTCCGATGGTTTCCACCAATTTTGGCCCCCAAAAACACAACTTACGCTCTTTTTTTTCAAATTATCTCTGATTTTTGACAGCGCCATTTAATTGTCTTGATTCGCCTCTTGACACGTTTTCTGGTGTTATTATACAAAGCAGGTGATTTCAGACAATTTCCCAGGTTTTTGCCTCATAAAAAATGAATTTTGGGAGCTGAACCTTCGTTACAACCTCAATTGCTCACTCTTTGGTCAAAATCGACTTCATATTCGGTCTTCTCGCTCTAAAAAAACATGGAAAAAGATACCTCAAACGCTCATTTTACTAAAATAACAAAAAACAACATTTTTACACCCATTTTTCACCCATAACACCTTGGGTATATACCAATCGGGCTGCAAAGTTTTGGGACACAATTAGGGCCCGAATGGATTCTGTATGCAGAAGAACGAATTTTTTAGCCCGCAAATGAAGTAGTTAAGCACGATACGGCGGACGGTGGGCTGACATTGCATTTTTTTTAATCTACTCACCTTGAAACGTAAAACGCTGCAAAGTCCTTGTCACATGGGTTTATTATTCTACTGGACATACCTACAGAAATTGTGGCTGTTAATTTATTGTTTCTTTCATCTGCAATAATTATGGAAATGGATATTTTTGATGGTTTCCACCAATTTTGGCCCCCAGAAACACGAATTAGGCTCGGTTTTTTTTAAACAGATTATTTTTGATCATTGATAGTACCATTTAATTGTACTGATTCACCTGTTGATACTACTTCTAGTGTTATTATACAAATGTATGGTGATTTCACACAGCTTCCCATGTTTTTGACGAATAAAATATGGATTTCGGGAGCTTAACCTTCGTTACAACCTCAATTCTTCACTCTTCGGTCAAAATCAACCTAATATTCGGTCTTCCCGCCCTAAAAAAACATGGAAAACGATACCTCACAAGCTCATGTTCACTAAAACCTCAAAAATCCCTCGAAAACCTCTATTTTTACACCCATTTTTCTCCCATAACACCCCTGTGTGTATTCCGATCGGGCTACCGTGTTTCAGAGCACAACTAGGACCCATATGTGTTCCCAAATGGGGACCCAAACTGTGGGCGGAAGAACGACAATTTTAAACAAAATTTAACGTAAATTTAAGGCTAAAACTTCGTTAGAACCTCAATGTTCCACTCATCGGCCAAAATTGACTTCATATTCGGTCTTCTCGTCCCAAAAAACATGGAAAACTGTACCTCAAAAGCTCATGTTACCAACATGTTACTAAACCACAAAACGCTGCAAAGTTTATTATTCTATTGGACATACATACAGAGATGTTGGCTGTTTATTTATTGTTTCTTTCATATAAAATAATTGAAATAGCTATCTCTGGTGGTTTTCACCAATTTAGGCCCCCAAAACACGAATAAGATACGCTTTTTTTTTTTTTTTTAAATAAATTATCTCTGATCATTTATAGCACCATTTAATCGTCTTGATCCACGTGTTGACACTTTTTCTAGTCTTATTCTACAAATTGATGGTGATTTCAGACGATTTCCCAGTTTTTAACTCATAAAAAATCAATTTTGGGAGCTGAACACCTGGTAGAACCTCAATTTTCTACTCTTTGGTCAAAATTGACTTCATATTCGGTCTTCTCGTCCCCAAAAACATGAAAAACGATACCTTAAAAGCTCATGTTACCAGCATGCTGCTAAAACGTAAAAAGTACCTATTTTTACACACATTTTCACTCACAACTACACCCCTGGGTATATTCCGATCGGGCTGAAAAGTTTCGGGACACAACTAGGGCCCAAATGGAGCATGTGTGCGAAAGAACGATTTTTTTAGACCGAAAATGAAGCCTGTACACGTGATACGGCGGACGGCGGACGGACATTGCATTTTTGGAATCTACGCACCTTGAAACGTAAAAGAAAAAATTTTGAGGGGGTGTTATAAAAATTTTTTGCTGAGCGAATACATGGGTGTATTATTCACAGAATAATAAACCAAAACGCTGCAAAGTCCTTGTCACATGGGTTTATTATTCTATTGGAGTTCTAGAGATTCTTGTTGGCTATTAAATGTATTGTTTCTTTCATGTGGAATGATTGAAATAGCTATTTCTGATGATTTCCACCAATTTTGGCCCCCAAAACATGAAATAGGTACGCTTTTTTTCTTTTTTTTTAGATCATCTTTGATCATTGGTAGTGGCATTTAATGGTCTTGATTCACCTGTTTACACTTTTTCCAATGTTATTGTACAAATTGATGGTGATTTCAGACAGTTTTCCAGGTTTTTGACTCATAAAAAACCAATTTTGGGAGCTGAACCTTTGGTAAAACCTCAATTTCCGCGTCTTTGGTCAAAATCGACTTCATATTCGGTCTTCTCGTCCTCAAAAACATGGAAAAAGATACCTCAAAAGCTCATGTTACTAACATGTTGTTAAAACGCAAAAAGTACCTATTTTTATACCCATTTTGACTCATAACACCCCTGGGTATATTCCGATCAGGCTGCAAAGTTTCGGGACACAGCTAGGGCCTAAAAGGAGCATGTGTGCGAAAGAACGAATTTTTTAGACCGAAAATGAAGCCGGTACACGTGATACGGCGTACGGCGGGTGGACATTGCATTTTTGGAATCTACGCACCTTGAAACGTAAAAGAAAAAATTTTGAGGGGGTGTTATACAAATTTTGGTTTATTATTCTGTGAATAATACACCTATGTATTCGCTCAGCAAAAATTTTTTATAACACCCCCTCAAAATTTTTTCTTTTCCGTTTCAAGGTGCGTAGATTCCAAAAATGCAATGTCCGTCCGCCGTCCGCCGTACGCCGTATCACGTGTACAGGCTTCATTTTCGGTCTAAAAAAGTCGTTCTTTCGCACACATGCTCCATTTGGGCCCTAGTTGTGTCCCGAAACTTTTCAGCCCGATCGGAATATACCCAGGGGTGTTATGAGTGAAAATGTGTATAAAAATAGGTACTTTTTGCGTTTTAACAACATGTTAGTAACATGAGCTTTTGAGGTATCTTTTTCCATGTTTTTGAGGACGAGAAGACCGAATATGAAGTCGATTTTGACCAAAGACGCGGAAATTGAGGTTTTACCAAAGGTTCAGCTCCCAAAAATGGTTTTTTATGAGTCAAAAACCTGGAAAACTGTCTGAAATCACCATCAATTTGTACAATAACATTGGAAAAAGTGTAAACAGGTGAATCAAGACCATTAAATGCCACTACCAATGATCAAAGATGATCTAAAAAAAAAGAAAAAAAAGCGTACCTATTTCATGTTTTGGGGGGCCAAAATTGGTGGAAATCATCAGAAATAGCTATTTCAATCATTCCACATGAAAGAAACAATACATTTAACAGCCAACAAAAATCTCTAGAACTCCAATAGAATAATAAACCCATGTGACAAGGACTTTGCAGCGTTTTTTGCTGAGCGATTACATAGGTGTATTATTCACAGAATAATAAACCAAAAGGAAAACATGTTGAGGGGGTGTTCCAAAAAAAAAATGTTTGAACCGAATACATCGGAGTATTACTCAGAGAATAATAAACTAAAAGCAGTCAATTCTGTTTTTGGGGACCAAAATTGATGGAAACCATCAACAATAGCTAGGTATTTCAATTATTGCACATTAAAGAAACAATTAACGAACAGCCAGCATTTCTGTAGAATAAAACGCTGCAAAGTCCTTTTCACATGGGTTTATTATTCTACTGGACATACGTACAGAAATGTTGGCTGTTCATTTATTGTTTCTTTCACGTAAAATAATTGAAATAGCTATTTCTGGTGGTTTCCACCAATCTTGGCCCCCAAAACTTGCATTAGGTACGCTCCATTTTTTTTCAAATTATCTTTGATCATTGGTATTGCCATTTAATCGTCTTGATCCACGTTTTGACACTTTTCCTAGTGTTATTCTACAAATTGATGGTGATTTCAGACGATTTCCCAGGTTTTTGACTCATAAAAAATCAATTTTGGGAGCTGAACATTTGGTACAACCTCAAATTTCCACTCCTTGGTCAAACTCGACTTCATATTCGGTCTTCTCGTCCCCAAAAACATGGAAATCGATAACTCAAAAGCCCATTTTACTGATATGTTACTAAAACACAAAAAGTACCTATTTTTATACACATTTTCACTCATAACACCCCTGGGTATATTCCGATCGGGCTGAAAAGTTTCGAGATACAACTAGGGCCCAAACAGAGCATGTGTGCGAAAGAACGACTTTTTTAGACCGAAAATGAAGCCTGTACACGTGATACGGCGGACGGCGTACGGCGGACGGGCAATGCATTTTTGGAATCTACGCACCTTGAAACGGAAAAGAAAAAATTTTGAGGGGGTGTTATACAAATTTTTTGCTGAGCGAATACATAGGTGTATTATTCAAAGAATAATAAACCAATAAACCCATGTGACAAGGACTTCGCAGCGTTTTTACCCATAACACCCCTGGGTGTATTCCGATTGGGCTGCAAATTTTCAGCGCACAACTAGGTCCCAAATGGAACCTACCTATGTGCGAAAGAACGATTTTTTTTGTAGACCGAAATTTAAGGTAGATGTGGTTGATACGCCGGACAGTGGACGGACATTGCATTTCTCGAATCTACACACCTTGATAATATGTAAAAGAAAAAAATAATTTGAGGGGGTGTTCCAAACAAATTTTCCGAACCAAATACATAGGCGTATTATTCAGAGAATAATGAACCAAAAAAAACGCTGCAAATGATTACACAAAGGTTACCTGTATAGACCCTGTATAGGCCCTTCTACGTAGATCAGTTTTCTGTGGTCAATGCCCTCGAGTTCCCCCCAGGAAAGCCCTAAATCGAGTACTGGAGCCAGCTCCGGAATTAAAGTTACCTACAAATGCGCGGGATTCAATAATTCAATCATTAATTATTTGTAGTTACTCATGAAGCATAGGGCAAATAATAAACCATTGTGCAATAATTTACCTGTATAGGTGCCCCTTCTACGTAGATAGTATAATGAACCGTTGTGTAATAATTTGCCCATCAATAATACTTCAACGGTTGTTCAAGTTGCAAAAGTACCTATCAACGAAATCCAGCCCCTTCTACGTAGATGGTATAATGAACAGTTTTGTAATAATTTCATTACTGCGATATTATTTCATTTGAAAAATGATGGATCTATTGGATTTTGTTGGTAGGTACTTTTAAAACTTGAACAAACGTTGAAGTATTATTGATTAATTATTACACAACGGTAATATTTACAGTTGTGTGATAATTTACCATTGTGTAATAATTTACCCATCAATAATATTTCATCGTTTGTTCAAGTTTCAAAAGTACCTACCAACAAAATCCAACAGATCCATCATTTTTCAAATGATATAATATCGCAGAACAACCAACTCGACTTCATACAGCCATCCGTGATTATAATCAGGAGTTCCCTAGCAATGATATCTGGGCCAGATGTATATACTTTCGTACTTATATAATAGGAACATGGAAGCAAAAACAACGCTGCGACCTATTACACAACGTTTTACTATTTACCTGTATAGATGCCCTTTCTGCGTAGATCACAGTTTTCTGTGGTCAATACCTACCCTCGAGATTCCCCCAAGGAAGTCCTAAATCGAGTACTGGAGCCAGCCAGGCGATTGCATTTCATAAATATGCAGTGAACTCAAGGATTCTATAGTTAATTAGTTGTTTTAATTCATTCTATAATTAATTATTTATTCGTGAAGCATAACGTTTGTTCAGTTTGAAAAGTAGGTATCTATCAACAAAATCCGAAATAACCATCATTCTTCAGATGAAATAATATCATGGAACAACCAACTCTTTCATACAGCCATGCACGATTATAATCAAGTTTTCCGTAGCAGTGATATCTGGGCTGGATGTATACCGTTTCATTCACGATCGTTGTAATGAACTCACTCGCCTCAAGCATAAAATAATATATAGGGTAGAATGCAGGGAGAGAACAGAGTCAAAAATATGAGTTAGAGAAAACAATGGGATCTTGTTCAAAGTGCTCAAAACTTGTTTCTAGATGGTTTTCCGCTTGATGTCGCTCTTATGTATATTTATGTACATATATGTTGGAATTTCAAATGGTCATAACTCCTCAAAATATACCGTTTTTTCGGATTTCCTTTTTAGGTTTTGTTCAGCTCGTTGATGTCTTCAATTTGAGACGAGAACGAGCTTCCTAGGTGGAAAAACTAGGGAGTTACGACGGGTTTCTCTCATTTTTCGATTTTCAACTATAACTGCTGAAAAATGGACCAAAACTGGTGCAGTTGGTACCAAAACATCCGCTGGACGTCTAGATCATGCCTACTGATTTTGAACTCGACCGCATTCGATTTGGCTAATTATCAGCAAACAATATGTCAATGAGTCCAACATTTTCAAGGTTTACTAGAGCTAAATGACGTTTATGGGGTGTCAGAAAGTTTCTGAAAGTGAGGTTCCTATGCAAGAATATTATATTTCAAAGTTCAGTTCCTATAGTATACTCTCATGATCAGCCTGTCAGGCCAACATGAGCAGCCAGTCGGGCCGCAACAGTCAGCATGTCAGGCCGAAATGGGCGACTGGTCCTGTCTTCCATACTAGTCTTGACTTCCGCCAAACTTGTATCCATAGGTTCGTCGGACAGTCCTGTACCTTTCTATCCAAGCCACGCCCCTTTTTGTGAGTTTGGACAGTACCAGAACTGGTCATGGATTGAGAGTTGGCTGTTTGGACAGACAGTCCAGGACCTTCAGGAATAATTCTAATGCTGAGTTCACATGGATGCGGAAAGTGCGGAGCGGAAAGTGCGGAACGCCACCTGATTGCCTGCCAGCTGTTTGGAGCAAAGGCTCCAGCCAATCAAGTGGTGTTCCGCACCGCACTTTCCGCATCCATGTGAATCCAGCGTAACAGCCCTGGATTTTTTCGAGGACTGTTGATCCTGCACATGCGCACATAATGCTTCTACCTTCAGGTTATGTGGAAGGTTACAATGCTTCAGGTTATCCGCTTGGAATCACCAGTGCGCAGACAAAGTACTGGACTCAATCCTGGATGGTTCTATCCCCTCATTTTCAGAACGCTGTTCCAACCTGGACTGGTCCAGGACTGCCTGTCCAAAAAAATAAACCACATACTATTATGAAGAACATGGAAGCACTGTGTGGCAATCTCCATACACCGTACTTTCAAATCAAGCACTCCGTGGTTTTCGTTCAATTCTCCTTTATTACTATCTGGCCTGCGTTTATTAGGAACCCTCGATTCATTAGGTATATTATGAAGCTAATTTATGAGGTAATATGATATTAATATAATTAATTGTTATGAAGCCAAGCGGAGACCAATCAATTTTCAGATGATAAGAGGTATCAGATAATAAATTCGAGATAAAAGTTCTTCTTGTTTATACCTACCTAAAGATTTAATTGCAGTTTCTGCTTGGCAGGGCGTACATGTAAATGTAGCAGTGGATTGGGGCCGGATTCATTGTTATCTAGGGAGAAAACATATAAATAGGTACTCACTATTATACTGCACGCCTTTTGCGAATTTTCTTTGAAGGTTTTGCGACATGGCCTGGTGGCTGCTTGCAGTGTTCGGAACAGTCCCATTTTCTACTTTGTTTCTCGTGAGACGTTTGAAAGCAGAAAACATGATCTACCTGATTAACATAAATACGATTCAACTTGTTATAAATAAATGTTAATAAAAAATGTTGCATTCGGTTATGTCAATGGACAAATACCTACCAACTACCTACTTAATCCTGACTAATACATACCGAGAATGCTTAGCACGCACTGTTGAAAGTGAACATCAAGTACTCCCATAAGATGCCCAATTGGTAAACATTTCCATTAATTGCTATGAGGCACCGAGTAACATGAGTAAATTTGTAAGTGAAATATCCACATTACAAATCGATGATTGAACACACTGCACCTACTACAACAACTCCGAGTAAAGTTTAAAAACAAAATTGAACATGACAAGTGATTAGATAATAATATACCTGCAGAAACAAGCCGGTGAGGTGTGAAATTTGGGCAATCGGATATTTATTAACAATTAAGCCACTAAATTTCCAATTATTCGTGTCATGGAATCATTATCTTAAAATCAAAGCGAAACCAAATCAGTGATGAAATCTATTTGAACAGGGCAATTCGCAAAAAGTCGCACGATTAACCACGACGCCATATGTTAGGTACCATTGATAACCAATATTTAATATTTATTTTTACACCAATCAAAACAAGTGATAAGCAAATCACTTCCTTGTCGCCCTTGATAAGTGTTCTTCCTCCATGTCTACAACAAAATTCTTGGAAGAAAAATTTAAATATTATTAATAAGCTGCCGATTACCTACATACCTTAATAATAGCCTTTAAAACACAATTATTTTTATTATTTTGTTTCCAAGTGGTCTTTAGAGCAGAGAATTGTGAATTAACCTTTTGAAATTTCATTTATCTGTTGGCCGCAGTCGTGGAGGTACTTATTTCTTCTACTTTCTCTGTGGCCGCTTTCAGTACCACAGTACGTTCACACTAATAAAAACTAACCAACTTAGAGATAACAGACAATAACAGATATGGAGGTAATTAGTAGGTTGCCGAAAATGCATTCCCATTCGGAGTTGTTTCAGTGATTTTTTTCCCATGATCATTTTGATTATTTGAAGCTAACTGGCGCAGTACTTCAACTAGTATTCTTCTTTCGTTTGATGCTCAGTTCTGTTCTATTGTTGATGAGTGTGCAATGTTGATCATTTGTGATCTGTAAAATTGGTGGTTTATTATGACGTTGGCTTATTCAAATACCAACTTAGGAGAAATAGTACATCTTAATGTCGGAGGGACGCGGTTTGTAAACAGCTTTATAATAATCAATGTACTTTATTTTTATTTATGGTAAGTTAATGAATGATTTTATTGTTATTCAATCCAGATTCTCCACATCGAGACAGACGCTCTTGTGGATTCCTGACACGTTCTTTAGTGCCCTTCTCAGTGGAAGAATTTCAAGCTTGAAAGATGAAACGGGAGCGATCTTCATCGACAGGGATCCTAAACTGTTTTCAACGATATTGAATTATTTACGAACGAAGGAGGTCGATCTTTCAAATTCCGACTTGTGTTTCTTGAGACATGAAGCTGAATACTATGGAATTACACCTCTTGCCAAAAGACTTGCCCTCTGCGAAGATCTAGATTTATCATCCTGCGGGGACGTGCTCTTTTATGGTCTCCTGTCACCTCCCAGTGAGTTGATCCACCATAAATTATCATAATCCATAACTTCACCATAAATCAGGTCGTAATAATTTTAAACTCTTCTTTGGACATATAGATGGGCAAGTTACCTACTCTAATTTTGGTATTTTTGCCCATTGAGAAGATTTTTTCTTGTTCTGACACAATTTCTTTGAATGGCTCAAGTCACCATTCTATACGGTAGGGTTGAGAAGTGGTGCGATTTGAAAAAATACACAAAAATTTTATTAATTTACAATTTTGTTTCATACAAGTGAAACACAGTTGTACACAACAACTGTGGTGGTTATGATTATGATGATTTTATTTGGTTGAGTGAAATTTGTTTTTGTAATTGATGAAAACCTTTTATGAGTATGGTTTCCTGTACAGTCCTTTCATCGCCACGCGTTGCCGAAGAAGAAGAACAAAGCAAGCCATGACATAACGCCACGTTTCTAGTGGAATTTATTTCACTCATTTCTAGCCGAATTCGTTCCTTCGAATCTCCCAGAAGATATGGCGACCCGCCATACAGCTCGTGTTGCTAGGGACTTACTGTAACGTGCATTCCCTGGCCGTTTATAAGCATGGCTATTATGTCCCCTGTTCTGCTTGCTCACCGAACTTAAGGTGCATGGGACCTTGTATAAAACGGGTTTTCCAACTTTTATCTGGCAATAATCGGGTGATTTTGATGCTTCTCGTGGCATTCTTCTGATTTTTCCATTCTCTCGGACAAGAGCTCTTGTTCTAAATTTCGAAAATTTTCAAATTTAGGTACCATTTTGAAATTCACGTTTCGAATGTCCATAGGCATAGCCCTGAAAAGTAGAAAAATAGGAAGAATGCCACAAAACGCACCAAAATCAACCGATTATTGCCAGTAATAAGTTGGAAATACTGCTCAGAAATTTCTTGACATGGGAATGAGCAGCCCATGTGGTTCTGGGTGAACGGAGCTCAAGTCTGCCGCTAGATGTCCATAGCCTCGCGAGGGCCTCTGAGGTGGCTACCTTGTTGGCAGAAGATTGGCGCGTCTTCACTCTATTTTATTGCAGTTCATGTATTTCGTGATAAGTAAACCAAGTGACTAAATGCTAGTAAATGCCAAGGCAGTAAGAATGTTTCAGCAGGAGGCTGAGAAAAAACAACAAATACAGGAAACCCCGACACAAGGAAAGAAATAATGAAACAGTCGCCAAGGTAAGTTTGAGCTACCTATACCTTACTCCTATGTACCTACTCCTATGTAGCTATGTACCTACTCTTTGTTTAGCAACTTCGAGTCATTGGAAATTATTATAACAAGGTCATATATTTATACATGTTTGGTTTATTATTCTGTGAATAATACACATGTAATCGCTCAGCAAAATATGTTTGTAACACCCCCTCAACATTTTTTCTTTTGCGTTTCAAGGGGCGTAGATTCCAAAAATGCAATGACCGTCCACCGTAGGCCGCGCCGTCCGCCGTATCATGCATATCTCCTTCAGTTTCGGTCTCAAAAATTCGTTCTTTCGCACACATGCTCCATTTGGGCCCTAGTTGTGTCCCGAAACTTTGCAGCCCGATCGGAATATACCCAGGGGTGTTATGGGTGAATAATGGTTTTTTTTTGGTGTCTTAGTAAGATGAGCTTGTGAGGTATCGTTCTCCATGTTTTTGGGACGAGGAGACCGAATATGAAGTCGATTTTGACCATAGAGTGGAAAATTGAGGTTCTAACGCAGTTTCAACCTTAAATTTATGTTAAAATTTGGTCTAAAATCGTTCTTTGGGACACCGTTTGGGTCCCCATTTGGGAACACATTTGGCTCCTAGTTGTGCTTCGAAGCTCGGCAGCCCGATCAAAATACACCCAGGGGTGTTACGGGTGAAAGTGGGTGTAAAAATAGGGATTGTCGAGGTTTTTATAAGGTTTTATTGAACATGAGCTTCCGAGGTATCGTTTTCCATGTTTTTTAGGGCTAGAATACCGAATATTAAGTTGATTTTGACCAGATTGAATAATTGAGGTTGTAACGAAGGTTCAGCTCCCAAAATTAATTTTGTATGAGCCAAAAACCTGGGAAATAGTCTGAAATCACCATAAACTTGTATAATAACACTGGAAGTAGTTTCAACAGGCGAATCAAGACAATTAAATAGCGCTACCAATGATCAAAGATAATTGGCCAAAAATAGGAGTTATATCGTGTTTTTGGGGGCCAAAATTGGTGGAAACCATCAACAATAGCTGTTTCAATAATTGCACATGAATGAAACAATAGGTGAACAGCCAAAATTTCTGTAGGTATGTCCAATAGAATAATAAACCCATGAGACAAGGAATTTGCGGCGTTTTATTTTTTAGTTTCGATATTGTCATGAACTAGGTATAATTGCCGAACATTATTCTACTTGGTCGACTCGATTTGCATTCATTTTTGGTGTGTCTGTCCAAGTGAATGTAGCGCGCTATTATAGGTAGGTACCTATAGGTTTTAGAGTAGGTACCTGCCTAAGGTTAGAAATGAAATGAAATGTACCTTGACACGTAAGATTTGCTGTTCAAGTTTTGGCTGCTATCAATAGCTAATTCGGGTTTTAGGGCTTGGGATTTGGAGGATAACTATAATTCGTAAAACCTACCTCAGAAATTATATAGATACATAATACTATGTTTGGTGATTGGTGCCATGCTAGAGCAGATGGTGACGTGTATGTTAAAAAATACGCTTTGCTATTATATGCGTTGTGTTCTTTGTAGATTGTGGAATGCTGAATGAATTTGTGAACCTTTCAATACGCTATCAGGTTTGCAGTACTCATAATTCAGGATACATATCCAAATTCGACGTTATGCCTGTCTGTTCACTACGTTAGTAGGCACATAATTATTAATTATGCAAATATATACTGGAGGCAAGTTCATAAAAATTTGATTCGGAATTGACAAATTTTCCGGAAGCCTTGTGACCACTTTCAGAGAAGAGATCATTTTTGTTCTCCGAATTCAGAATTTCCACTCGCATTTTGCGCATCTGAGTCCTTGGAACAAGTTTTGTTTCGAGCTGATCTGTCCACGAACCCTTGTCATACACGATCAATACGATCATAACCGCCACAGTCGTCATCCGATTTTGAACAAGTTTACATAGTTTGTGCGGGTTAGGCTTGGGATAATCCGCACAATCCTTGAACATTTCTTTTACGCGTTACAATATTTATACAGAGACAGAAACGGAACCAAATTTGTTCAGAATTCTGATGAAAATGTTGATGTTGGAGGACAAAATTCTAATTTTAAAAATAAGCATTTTGACCAACATTCGTCGTCTAGAAATCCCTGAACAGACCCAGAGTTTATTACCTACCTGCATTTTTCAAATATATAGGATATAAGTCGAGATTTGGCAATTTAATTTGGACAATAATTTTTATGTGGTGTTGGAAATTCTCATTCTGTCTTGAAACATTTTGCTGTAAAATACCTATCGTTTTCGTGTGTTTTAAATGAGTCAAGTACCTACCTATTTAATTTAGTTATTTTTATCTAAACATGTATTTTTATCTAAACTTGTAAATCTGCGGTAAAAATTGTTTTGAAAGTACCTACCTATGTGCAAGCGTACAAAAATACATGCGCGAAAAAATACATTTCCCACAAAATATGTCATCACGATGACATGTAAGGAAGGTGGGTGACATAAAGAAAGGTAGCGGGGGATTAGCAGACACCTTTTTAACATCATCATTCTGACTCATATTGGTACAGATTATGTTTGGCTCCAAAACCCCTGGTTCCATGTACCAACCTGCTGAAATTGTGTTAATAAATAAACTTGATTCCTTCTTAATCAATGCGCAGATGAAGTAACAATAAAAAAGACGTTAATTAAAAGTAAGTAAGTAACATAATATTAATGCATTATACAGCCTATGTATATTCCTTTTTCAGGACCAACATAGCCAACCAGCGATGTTGGAACTGATGATGAGGCGCCCTTTAAAAAATGATAGGAAAAATAATACAAAGGCACATGCCAACATCGGGCCAAATGAGGAGGCCGACTGAGTGGCAACAATGGCTCCTATAATTGGAACACCGTATCATTTTCATTCATCTAATGATTTAAAAAATAGAAGTAAAATAGAAATGTATAGGCAATGGAATGAAGATTGCGCACGAACATCCATAAAAAAGGAGAACACTATTTAAGCATCCACCCAGAGTTCCCGAGACTGCCGTGGTTCCAGGAAGGAAATATCGATCGCAAGTTCATCAGAATCATTTCTCGACTAAGGATCACTAGACTTCCATCTCATCTCCGCAAAATCCCCATCCTGGACAGCCCGAAGTGTAGGCATTGCAACGGAATGGAGGAAGGAGATGCTGACCATGTAATTTTTAAAATGCTCCAAATCTCAAAACCAAAGAAAAGAATTATGGGAAGACCTCGTCCAGGGAAAAGTGGTGTTTCCAACTAGAATAAAATGTGTAATGAGTAATAATAAGACTTACAAATCTATAGTGAAGTTCATCAGGAAATGTGACATCGAACTCTAATAATTGAATAAAATCATAAAGCAATGTAATTCTAATAAGTAGCATTGCTAAGTATAATATAAATTGTGAGGCCAATAAAGGGTGGGGGGGGGGACCTGCCCAACTACCTATTTTATTTGCGTTTAATATTGTAACAAATTGTATGATACTTCCGTTCTTTCATTTTGATGACTAAAGTGCAGTATGGCGTATGAATTGATTTTAATTTAAACCCCTTCTATAAAACATTTCGTTCTTACGGCGCTAGGTAGGTGCGTTAGATGCTTTTTCTCTCAACCATATTTTCCATGTGAACTATTCAATCGGCGCCATGCCGTGATATATCAGGTATAAATTTATTGCACAACTAATTTTGCAGTTAGAAGTTTCTCGTATCATACGTTTTGTAATACCTTCCCACAAGAGAGCCCTAAATCGAGAACTGGAGCCAGCCTGGTAATCACATTTCATAATAGGCAATATTTGTTCAGATTCAGAAAGTATCCCACAACAAAATTCAAAATAACCATCATTCTTCAAATATAATGATATCTCGGATCAACCATCTCGATTTCACACAGCCATCCGTGATTATAATCAGGTGTTCCTTAGCAATGATATCTGGGCTGGATTTACTTATACCGTTTCATTCACAGCCATTCGTCATAGCTTCGTCAACGTGATCATGAATGAGACGGTATAAATCCGGTCCAGATATCATTGCTAGGGAACACCTGATTATAATCACGCATGGCTATATGAAATCGAGATGGTTGTTCCGTGATATTATTTTTTTCATTTGAAGAATGATGGTTCTTTTGAATTTTGTTGAAAGGTACTTTTGTAACTTGAACAAACATTATGCTTCATGAATAACAACAGATAATTAACGATTGATTTATTGAATCCTGCGCATTTTTATGAAACTTTAATTTCCGATTTAGGGCTTTCCTGCGGGGAGCACAAGGAAAACGGTGATCTACGTTATTAGACCCTCCCCCCCTACACAAACTCGTCCGTAGCTTTTCTCTTGATGCTTCCAGGTGCTCCCCTACCTGACACACGAGCTTCAGCATCAACAAATGGGGGCAATAAAGATACAAGTAGCAATCACCACAGATCTCAATCTCAAAACGGGGCAGCAGCCAGACCTACTGAAGCTTCAGCTAGCAATGTTCACCTTCCAGGCATGTTTCACCTTATTCTTTGTATGTTTTGTGTTTTTAATATTCATTCGTCAAGTGTGCACCTTGAAAAGTGTAATTGTCTCAATCGTCAGGTGATTTCGTTATTTTTAGGGCCATCAACTGGCGCTACACCTCATATCCACAGATCTCACTCTAGAAACTCATCATGGGATATGAGAGTTGGTTCAAGGAGTACTTTGGATCTGAGAAGCTTAGCGAGACCTGGACATTCGAGAACAGCTTCCTTGGATTTAAGACACGGAAGTGATTTAAGTAAAACGAATAATGATTTGGCACAGATCTTCGGTATTAATCAAGGTAGCTTACCTTCTAATTGTTTATACAGTCATATATTGTAGGCAGGAAGCGAAGTGCTGAGATTTTGATGAAAATCCAACCTACCTATTTTGAATTAAATGAAATATGAAAAGTAATAGAAATAATTTATTAAATATCTTAACTTAAATTTCTGTATGTGAATTCACCTAAGAAAAAGTCGAATTCTCACAGCTTTCTGAGGTTCTTCTATTGTGATTTCTCACATAAAAGCTCAAAGTTAGATTTTTTTTCCATTTAGTGGTGTCATGGCCTCTCTGGCTCCATTTTGATACCATAACAATACATCAATGTCGACGGTTGAATGAATATACGCTCAAAATTCCCTCAGATTTTCGAGGCATAAGACCCAAAATTGTTATCTGGATTTGGTGGCGCCATTTCTGGTTTCATACTATCTGTTTCTACCGCTGTCATGACACCAACATGTATGTTGCAATTTTGGACATTCCAGTACTGGCATTTGTGTTTTAAGACCCGAAATTTGCTGTTTTTTGGTTTTGTGGCTCTAAACCAGAAAGTAATACCAGTAAGCCGATTAGGATGCCCTAATATACACTCAAAGTTTCAAGTCACAAAACCCATTCAGAGGGTAATTTTTTCATGCTACAGACAAACTAAGACACCCACACACTTCGTGCCAAAAATGTGGCCAACTCTAAATATAAACCTTTCCAACAAACAGCGATAATAAATCATGAAACTCACTGAACATGAGCATATGAAAGTGCTGTGCTCCAGACCTGTGCACGGTCCATTCGGCTTCACTTAATTATGAACCGAGTCATTTATCGCAGCATTCTGTCATGCAAACAGCATCCAACCTCAGCACCAGAAATGAGGAAATGGGCAAGAAAGAAAAAATTGGTTGTGAAAAAATGACGGGAAAGCCTTAATGTAGCATGCAAATAAACCACAAGAAGAATGTGATGGTTTATTTTCAGGAGCCATCTAATAGAAAATAAAGTTCATCGGAAGATTCTAGATAGTTTCCTTGGGTTCCAGTTCTTGACTTCTTCTCAGATGGGGTTTGAAAAGTACCAGAACTGGCTTCAGAACCGGATGTGGTTGGAACGCTATATAGATTATTAGTTTTTGAGCTTCAGCTACTTGGAACAGTAGTTATGTGCTAAACCCATTCCCATAAGTTCGGGAAACTCTTCGTCTTGGAACACACATTTTGTATCACAAGCTTTATATGTTTATGTGTAATAGGCGTAAATCATTTCAGGTGCCAGTTGGACTGACCCTCTACGTGTGCAAATCATTAAAGCTCACCATCACTGGATTGTTGTGGCTTATGCTCATTTCATAGTTTGCTTCAGGTAACTAACTATTCATCTGCATCATTTACAGATTTTAGCCCAGGCGATGAATGTCAAAAAGTAGATCTAGAATAAAATGCTGCCATTAGATCAGGTGGCTTCAGAACTTCGTTCAGATAAGTTAGGATTCAAACACCTCGACTATGGGTTGCGAGGATATGTGTTTTTCTTTTCTGTTATTCAAACAATCAACTGTTTAACGTATCTTACTATTCACATTCCAACACTAAAGCTCAATACTGCTAGCGATTTGAAACACTTAGGTCTCAAATTCGAGGCCTGAAAATTCCCCAAAATGCCTTTGACATTGTTTGTACTTTCTTTAGTGATTATTGACATTCTGGCACAAATACTACATAAGTACCTATTTGAAACGACTGTTCACTTTCTTCACTCTACCTGGAGGTTGGCAAGACTCTCGTTTGAAGAAGGTCGTGTTTTTGTATGCTAGTGTACCTCAGTTATTGCGATAAAAAACGTTACACTGCAATGAATTGGATCGTCTTAGGAAGTTGAAGCTCTGAAGAGGGTATTACAAGCATAATTTCTGCAAAGGTGCTGGAAGTTCGAGGTGGTGTTGTTGGTAGAGGGGAAGTGTTTATCTAGCTGGCGGCGGAGCCAGATGAGACTTGACATGATCTGTTTGGCATCTTCTTCCGTGCCTAACTCTGCGGACCAGTAAGTCAAGCAACGGCAGTGAGGAGCAACAATAACAACGTGTCTGTCGACTGTAACGATAACATTGATAACTCTTTGATAAACAACACCTACCTAACACAAACCAAGTACTTATTTAGGAATGGAACTGTTCAAAATAGGGTAAAACTCTGCAATTCTACACTTTACATTTCACTCTTCCTCTTCAAATCAAGAGCGTTCTTTGGGAACGGAAATTCGTTTGCAAAGTGCAGAGTGTGGATTTGAAGAGTGCAGAGTGAAGAGTGAAAGTCTTTAGGAATGGGCCCCTGGTCAATCTCTTCGAAGAGCACGCTATGATGATTTTGAATGGGCGAACTCTGGAAGATCAAGAGGGAAACTGGACCTATGTGGATGTTCGGAGATGTCCAGAAATTTTCTCAGACCACCAGCCTATAGTTTTAACTTTGGATCAAGCAGCCAAAGATGAGAAAAATATCTTACCCGTGAGCCTGAAGCTGATCTGGACAGAACACTACCACGAAAAAGTCACTCGGGAATTGATGAACGAATCATTCGATGATATAAGCTAAAACTCATATCAAGAAAAGATCGTGCAATGCATAAAAAGATCGGCAGCAGTAATGAGAAGACGAATATAGGGAGTAGGCCAGTGTTTAGGCAACCCTGGTTTGATTTCGCATGTGGGCGATCCCACTCATGGAACACAGACAATATACAAAACAAGGGAACTATTTACAGGCACAGGAAGAATACAAGAAACTGTGTAAGCAGAAAAGAGAAGAATTTTACATAAACAAGGAAACTGACTTGTGTACAGCAGGAGATTGGACAGTTTTGGAAGGTGGCAAATGAAATAAGAGGAAAGAAAAGTGTCGTGATATTCTCCCGGAATACCACTCCATGTACCTATTAAGATTGTCCAAATAAACCGAACGAACGGAAGGCCTACGTGACGAAGGTAGGGTAGGTCTCTCTTCCCTCCTTCAGTCCCTCAACGGTTTGTAACGACCATCGGAGGACAGGATGAGGATGGAAGAGCTCCTATAAAACCCGGTCTTCTCACCCGGCTCACCATTCTACGCTTAAACCTCAAGTCGATGCCTCCTCTCTCTATCTTCTCATACCTCCTTACCTTTCTCGCCTAAAAGAACTCGGAGTGGTGGAACCAGTCTGGTGATAACTGACATGGTGGAACCCCCTGGGCACATACCCTAGCATTTTTAGTGGTGGTAAACTTCCTGGCTTCGCCATAGGTGGTAACCTTTTAAACGCTAGCTACCAACACCTCTTCTTTTCCATCCAAGCCACACCTCTACCTTCAAACCACCACAGTGGTGATCCCGATGTGATTTGAACACGCAACCCCCAACAGGTGGCTGTGCTTTCGGCCGCCAACCTTCGGGGACAGAAGACCCGCTATTCCAAAACTATCACTCTCCTCCCTTACGATATTATTCTCCAAACAGCAGATATTTCGCCCGACTCTCCCTACGCTTACGACGAACTCCACAACCGACTCATCGTGCTGCCATCCAAATTGGCTCGTATTTCCGCCCTCTCCCTACCACAACAACTGGGGGATTTGAAACCCTCACATCTTTTCCGCCGCCTGCGCCACCAGTTGCAGGATGTCCTGAAGGCTGATATTACTCGGACCTTCTGGTTACGAGCCCTTCCCCCACCATCCAGCTCGTCCTGGCAGCCCACCTCGACTTTTCTGATGACGCTCTCCTCCACTAGGCAGACACCATCCACGACCTGAACACTTCTGCCCTCCGTCCGCGAGGTACGCTCGCAACCCGCGGGCTTTCCTCGCTCTCGATCTACGACCTCCACCAGATGCCACAACCACTCCATGGATGGCCGAGGCCTCTCCCCTCCTCAGACTGCAGATCCACCCCCACACTCCGCCCGACCACCACCCCATTAATATCGGCCTGCTGACCACCCAATTCAGCCTGCAAGCGCACCAACCTCATGATACCCAACAGTGTCCTCCGCCGCCAAGCTCAATCTTCACACCAACTCCTATACACAGCAAACGGCACACAATCCCCTCGTACCCAGTCCATTTAAATGGCAATGTCTACGAATGGCTGTCGCAAATGTCGAGAAGCATTATCGTGGGGGCCGACTTCCTCGTGGACATCAAAAACTCCTGCCTATCGACCCTGCGGCCAATAAACCCCTCTTCGGGTTTATCAACTCGCTCACCCCCACCCCTGTACCCGACAGATTCACCGCCTTACTGCAGAACTCCACCCTCTTCAACTCCAACAAGCGAAAAAGCATTTTGACCGTCTCATCGCAGACAAAATTATCCGCCCTTCCTTGACGTATTCTGTCAGAGAATGTCAAGGATCTGCTGAAGGTGGCGGAAATATTCTTCGGGGGTGGCAGGTGTGATCAGGACGTCGTTCAAATAGCAGAAAACAAATGGGAGGCCTCGTAAAATTTGGTCCATGTAGCGCTGCCAAGTTTCGGCAGCGTTACGGAGGCCAAAGCCCTTTTTGATATACTCAAAGAGGCCGAATGGAATTATGATGGCTGTCTTTGGTATGTCCAGGGCATAAGTATCGATGTGGTGGAAGGCCCCTGCAATATAGTCGGTACTGAAGATAGTTGCACCGTGAAGGTGGGAGGAGAAATGCCGAAGATGGGAGACGTTGTTTAGGTCGGGCGTAGTGTGGGCGTTGGGCCATAAAACCCTTCTACCTCTATACGCCGGCCCCTTTCAACTTATCCGCACCACACAAACCACCACTACTCTGTTGATTGATGGGAAACCCTATACCGCTCCGCGCCATCTGCAAGCCGGCTTATGTTCTTGCCGACCACGCACCACAACATCAACACCCGTGGAAATTCACACTCTCTCGCCTTTTCTCGACCACAGCATATCGCCTACCCTCAACCATGTCGCAGTGCCCTCACTCTCCCGACCCCAACATTGCCACAATCATGCGCGACATCTGGGTTCCTGTACCCCTGTCGCCACTCCGTCGGTTGCCCCGGCCTCCCTTACCGCCGCCATGGCAACCCCCGCCGAGGATCACCGGACTACCTCCCCAGCCTCAGCAGTGGCAAGTGTCCCGGTAGGCGATCATTCGAGATTACTGAAGGCCACTGGGACACACGACCCCCGCCAGGAAGAAGAAGAAGAAGAAGGCCCGGACGACGCGAGCGGTGGAACACCGGGACCTTCCTGGCGGCTCCAGCCTACTGCACCGCTCCGCTGCATCACAGCGGGGCCTTGGGAATGTCTCCGACAGAATACGTCAAGGAAGGGCGGATAATTTTGTCTGCGATGAGACGGTCAAAATGCTTTTTCGCTTGTTGGAGTAGAAGAGGGTGGAGTTCTGCAGTAAGGTGGTGAATCTGTCGGGTACGGCGGTGGGGGTGGGCGAGTTGATAAACCCGAAGAGCGGTTTATTGGCCGCAGGGTCGATTAGGCAGGAGTTTTTGATGTCCACGAGGAAGTCGGCCCCCACGATGAGCTTCTCGACATCTGCGACAGCCATTCGTAGACATTGCCATTTAAATGGAC
Organism: Leptopterna dolabrata; assembly: GCA_954871275.1. Lineage (NCBI taxonomy): Eukaryota > Metazoa > Arthropoda > Insecta > Hemiptera > Miridae > Leptopterna > Leptopterna dolabrata. Next base: position 136,533,968 of record OX940974.1, on the reverse strand, counting down.
TGTGGAGCGGTGGGTGATGTACGAGGGTATTGTGTGCCGTTTGCTGTGTATAGTAGTTGGTGTGATGATTGAGCTTGGCGGCGGAGGACACTGTTGGGTATGATGAGGTTGGTGCGCTTGCGCCTGATGAATAGGCGACGGTGGATAGGGGCGGTATGATGGGCGACAGCAGTGGTAGAGGTGGGTGGGGGGGTGGCTGTTTGGGCGGAGGTGCAGCTTTGAGGACAGCGGCGTAGCTCGGGTGCTGCTGGTTGGGGGGTTGTGGCAGTCCGAGGAGGGGAGCGGCCTCAGCAGTCCATGGAGGGGTTGTGGCATCTGGTGGAGGTCGTAGATCGAGAGCGAGGAGAGCCCGCAGGTTGCGAGCGTACCTCGCGGACGGTGGGCAGAAGTGTTCAGGTCGTGGATGGTGTCCGCCAAGTGGAGGAGAGCATCGTCGGAAAAGTCGAGGTGGGCCGCCAGGGCGAGCTGGTTGGTGGGGGGAAGGGCTCGTAACCAGAAGGTCCGAGTAATATCAGCCTTCAGGACATCCTGCAACTGGTGGCACAGGCGGCGGAAAAGATGTGAGGGTTTCAAATCCCCCAGTTGTTGTGGTAGGGAGAGGGCGGAAATACGAGCCAATTTGGAGGGCAGCACGATGAGTTGGTTGTGGAGTTCATCGTAAGCGTAGGGTGGGCCGGGCAAAATATCTGCCGTTTGGAGAAGAATATCGTAAGGGAGGATAGTGATAGTTTCGGAATAGCGGGTCTTCTGTCCCCGAAGCTTGGCGACCTGTTGGTGGTTGCGTGTTCAAATCACATCGGGATCACCACTGTGGTGGTTTGAAGGTAGAGGTGAGGCTTAGATAGGTGAGGTTTAGATGGAAATGAAGAGGTGTTGGTAGCTAGCGTTTAAAAGGTTACCATCTATGGCGAAGCCAGGAAGGTTACCACCACTAAAAATGCTAGGGTATGTGCCCAGAGGGTTCCACCATGTCGGTTATCACCAGACTGGTTCCACCACTCCGAGTTCTTTTAGGCGGAAAGGTAAGGAGGTATGAGAAGATAGAGAGAGGAGGCATCGACTTGAGGTTTGAGCGTAGAATGGTGAGCCGGGTGAGAAGACCGGGTTTTATAGGAGCTCTTCCATCCTCATCCTGTCCTCCGATGGTCGTTACAAACCGTTGAGGGACTGAAGGAGGGAAGAGAGACCTACCCTACCTTCGTCACGTAGGCCTTCCGTTCGTTCGGTTTATTTGGACAATCTTAATAGGTACATGGAGTGGTATTCCGGGAGGATATCACGACACTTTTCTTTCCTCTTATTTCATTTGCCACCTTCCAAAACTGTTTGACATCTCCTACCGTACACAAGTCAGTTTCCTTGTTTTTGTAAAATTCTTCTCTTTTCTGCTTACACAGTTTCTTGTATTCTTCCTGTGCCTGTAAATAGTTCCCTTGTTTTGTATATTGTATGTGTTTCATGAGTGGGATCGCCCACATGCGAAATCAAACCAGGGTTGTCTAAACACTGGCCTACTCCCTTTATTCGTCTTCTCACTACTGCTGCCGATCTTTTTATGCATTGCACGATTTTTTCCTGATATGAGTTTTAGCTCATATCATCGAATGATTCGTTCATCAATTCCCGAGTGACTTTTTCGTGGTAGTGTTCTGTCCAGATCAGCTTCAGGCTCACGGGTAAAATATTTTTCTCATCTTTGGCTGCTTGATCCAAAGTTAAAACTATAGGCTGGTGGTCTGAGAAAATTTCTGGACATCTCCAAACATCCACATAGGTCCAGTTTCCCTCTTGATCTCCCAGAGTTCGCCCATTCAAAATCATCATAGGGTGCTCTTCGAAGAGATTGACCTGGGGCCCATTCCTAAAGACTTTCACTCTTCACCCTGCACTCTTCAAATCCACACTCTGCACTTTGCAAACGAATTTCCATTCCTAAAGAACGCTCTTGATTTGAAGAGGAAGAGTGAAATGTAAAGTGTAGAATTGCAGAGTATTACCCTATTTTGAACAGTTCCATTCCTAAATAAGTACTCGGTTTGTGTTAGGTAGGTGTTGTTTATCAAAGAGTTATCAATGTTATCGTTACAATCCACAGACACGTTGTTATTGTTGCTCCTCACTGTTGTAATGTGTCGAATTCCTAATTTCCTACTGTCCTATGGATGGCAAAGCTAGTGGGCGGGATGGTGTGAGTGGATTCCTACACTTACATCTATTACCTGGTTTTGTAGGAGGCAGTCGGCCCCGAGACAGCTTTGCACAGTACTGGCTCGGGTTCAGGAGACACTCTGCTGAAAGTTTAGTAAAAGGACTAGGCTTCCAACAAGGAAAGCAAGCAATTGACTGATATTACTGGGAGAGTGATGCATGTGACTAACGAACAAGAGAGTTTATTAAACTGTATACCAAATACAGAAACAAGGGGGTTCACGAGATGCGGCAATTTAGAAGACAAAGAACTGAATAAAGGTGTTCGCAAAGTATCGGGACTCGAGATAATGCAGAGGGACGAATTTACTTGATGGAAAATATTGTATGACTTGTAATGAAAATGATGTTGTGTAAGGTTGGCACCAGAGTCGGGTGCATGGATCCAAAGGGGTGCAATTCGGGGGTCAGTGTGTGTGCCTGCACGTGGTAGAGAGGTTCACGTTAGGCCAAGGCTTGGGGTAGTAATGATTACCTGATGGAAGTTCTGCAACAGAACGGAAGAATCCCTCTGTTACTTCTGACAAAATGTAATGCAAATTGGACGCCTGAAGGGCACTGCTACGTGACTGTAGCAAAAATGGATAATAAGGAGGTAAGTGTGCAAGTCCTACCTCTCTTGGAAACTGGCAGAAGTTCCAGGCAACCTTCTTGGGTGCGTTGTCCTGGCTCCTGCGGTCCACTGCTCCGGCGTCCACCCAAAGGCGAACTGGTCTTGCCTGAAACAAGATATCTCCGCGGCAGGAAATGGGTTTCAACCTGCGCTGAACCCCTGTGCTTCCTGGTCGAATATTCCTCCAATAACTCGCCTCGCGTCTCTCCCGTCTCTGGTCGTCTTTACAAATCTGGAATCCAAAAGGGGAAGCAAAAGAAAAGTCCAGGGTTATCAATATGGGGATCACAAACGGGATCTCAATATACCTGAAGGCTCTAACACAACTCAACTACTCCACTGTCTCAAACGTCTCGGTACTAATCGCAGGTCTAGTCTCTGGGGCCCAGTCTCAAGTGAGCTGTCATGGAGGCCGCAACGGGGTATATCCCTTACCCCTCTCCTCGCGAATTCACCCCTCCGCATCGTGGGGAAGCTGCGCAGACAACTCTCGCGTCGACGGCTCCTACCGCCGGTATCGATCGCCCATCGATCGCGCACTGCCCGAGTCAAAAAGGAAGATGTCATTTTCTGGCCATCTTACACTGTCGTTGCTTGACTTACTGGTCCGCAGAGTTAGGCACGGAAGAAGATGCCAAACAGATCATGTCAAGTCTCATCTGGCTCCGCCGCCAGCCAGATAAACACTTCCCCTCCACCAACAACACCACCTCGAACTTCCAGCACCTTTGCAGAAATTATGCTTGTAATACCCTCTTCAGAGCTTCAACTTCCTAAGACGATCCAATTTATTTCAGTGCTAACGTTTTTTATAGCAATAACTGAGGTACACTAGCATACAAAAACACGACCTTCTTCAAACGACAGTCTTGCCAACCTCCAGGTAGAGTGAAGAAAGTGAACAGTCGTTTCAAATAGGTACTTATGTAGTATTTGTGCCAGAATGTCAATAATCACAAAAGAAAGTACAAACAATGTCAAAGGCATTTTGGGGAATTTTCAGGCCTCAAATTTGACACCTAAGTGTTTCAAATCGCTAGCAGTATTGAGCTTTAGTGTTGGAATGTGAATAGTAAGATACGTTAAACAGTTGATTGTTTGAATAACAGAAAAGAAAAACACATATCCTCGCAACCATTAGGTTCATGATCACGATTTAAGAGTGTAGTTATGCTTGGGGCAAGAGTTTCACCTTTGCACAGACAAATGTTACATTCAATTTTGATAAACGTGATATGGAATCATCTTGTGCCCCAACCCATACCTACCATCCCCATTTCAGCTCATTATGGCCTCACATGACAGACTGGTGCAAAACCAACATTGATTAAAAACTTAAATAAATTACTAGGAGAATCTAATTGCAAGTACTATAAGCAATAGAAATTAATTGTATTCAGGATTACCTTGACATGAGTAGTTGCATCATTGCATTATAATTTATTTTAATGTAATTTCATTTTACCTAGGGATTATAATTTTTAGCATTTATTATTCACCAGTGTTGTTCATTCTCTTAGCATGAGAATGATTTTCAAAACATTTCTCTCCTGTAATTTCGAGAATTTCCTTCAGCAGTAGTTCACTAATTTTGCACTTGGCATTTGCCTTGATTAGACTGATCCATGCATTTGAAACAGTAGGTATATTCTCATGTACATACTTATCATCCAGAAACGATAGCAGATAGGTACCTAACTAAGCCAGATGAAGTAAAAAGCCCCAGTCGTTGTCATCATTTTGAGAATGCAGATGTGTGTGAAAATAACATGTCACTACTCAATTCAAAGACACAACCTCAATTTTCATGAAAGCTTCGCAAAAATTGTACGTTTGTACCTATCTACCTCATCAGTTTCCATCAAAAAGTATTTAGGTACCAGTGAATAATATCCAAAATTATTTTCTTTCAATAGGCTCAAGAAGGCTCAGAAAGTGAAAATTTACCTCCTAACTACCTTGTCTGAACGAAGTTCCGAAGTCTCCACAATGCATTATAGGAACCTCAGTCAGCGTAATTCATTTATTTGTATAGACTATCAATTTATTTTCTTATCTTATCATTTCTTTTCTTAGCTTATTATTAATATTTTAGTTCAAAAAGTCTACAAATCATACATGATGTAGGTATCCAAAAAATTTATCCAATAACAAGACGGTACACAAATAATTCTGCGAAAGTCTACTTGAACATGATGTGAGCCAACTTTCACTTGTAAGAACTGACTCCTTTTCTTGTGGGGTTGAGGATTATCTGTGGCTCCCTGACGAAGCCTATTTGGTGTTCCAAATACAAAAATATGGAAGAAAACGAGTTTTTGTCTTCCACCTTCAGCCCCAAAAGAAATGACCCACAGGCTACCGCTAATATGACTCCTTTGTTGTCTGCACTACTACGAGTATTACCTTCTCTTTCTTGCCTTCTCCTAACTTAAATGATGATCTGAAATGGAGTTTTGCTGTTGATATTCATTGAGCTTCAATGAATAATGAAGTCCAATTATTCATAGTCTTGGTTTCTCAAGATGCAGATCATTATTAACAAATTATGCATTTCTTATTTTCTGAAATAACATTGTTAGTTATAGCAATTTATCGTTTTTTGTAGTTTAAAAGATTCAACAGGATGGCAGCACGTATTTACGTCTCCTCACATTGAAAGTTGCATTGAGCGTGTAGCAGTTAATGCTAAAATGGTTCAAGGTGGTTCTGGAGAACCCTCCAAAATGGTCGCCATATCTTATGGCAGTCAGGTGCGACTTTGGAGCATAAAAGATCATGGGACCAGGGCAAACATTGGTTTGTATATCATTCTTATCAACTGTTCAGTTATCACCAAGTCATTGAGTTCTAGTCCATTTGAGTAAGATGTTTGTGTTTCAGGCACTTTCAATTTAGGAGTTCGAGTGGAATATCTGTTCTTTATTGGAAGTCAGTTGGTTGCATTATCACCCACTGGTAAGATTGGTGTATGGCATTCAATGACTCAGCATTGGCAGATTCAAGATGTCATCCCCATCTCATCTTTTGACACTGCAGGATCATTCTTACTTTTGGGATGTAACAATGGTTCGATATACTACATAGGTAATTTGGATATATTCCCCCTGACTGCTATTTCATACTCCAAACCTTGATATATCGTTTCATTTTTGGGGCCTTGGAAGGATCTTGGGAATTTTAATTTGTTCACCTTATTTTTATCAATTTAAATTACAGACATGCAGAAGTTTCCTCTTAGAATGAAAGACAACGATCTCTTAGTGACCGAATTGTATAGAGATCCTACTCATGATCCAATAACTGCAATATCAGTCTATCTTACTCCAAAAACAAGTGAGTACTAGTCTATAGCACTGCAGAATTTTGATTTCAAGAAGGTGCTGAGCATCGCTATTCTAATTTCTTGCGTCTCATTCCTTCCTGTGTTGATCAGTGTATCATTTGATTCGAAAAAACTCAACAAGCTCAGATCATTGAAGTGCATCATTAAGTTTAAAATGCTGAATCAAAAACTGCCTAGGAATGTCAGCACTTATGCCAGAACGTATAAGTAGTGCCATTGTATCTTAGCATCCAGGGATTACTGAGGATGACTTAAAACTAGCTGATCCAGTACATACAGATTTACTGAATTTTAACCCTGTGTACTCACAAATTCTTGGAACAACTCAAAATTATTATATGCTTACAACAGTCTCATCAATGTAGACACCTTTAAACCATTGATTTTTCGTATTTTTGCAGGCTTATGTGGGAATTGGATCGAAATAGCCTATGGAACTAGCTCAGGAACTGTTAGAGTAATCGTACAACACCCTGAAACCGTTGGCCATAGCCCCCAATTATTTCAAACCTTTACTGTTCATCAAAGCTCTGTAACTAAGGTAAATGTAGTAATTTTTTCCTTTCTGGCAATTCCATGTAAGTATATACATCATAATCCAAATATAAAAACGTGAAAACACTCGAGGTGGTAAGTGTAGCGGTTGAATTTTGATAGCAGGTGGGAAAATGTTGTAGCAAACTAGCTATACCCGGCATGCGTTGCAGTGCCAACCAAAGAAGGAAAGTGTTTGTGTTTTCATTTCGTTTATTGAATTGCATGGATACAGTTTTTTTTCCTGTCTGGTGCATAAACAAAGTAGGAAGGTTTTCCGGCACATGAGCAGGCTACATATAGCTGTCCATATCATGTAAAATACTCACACGCTAGATGTTGTAAAATGTTTCTACGAATTCAGAAACCACCGTGGGTGTGTGCACAACAACTCACCGAAGTTTTATTGCAGTTGGATGAATTGTATAGAAACGCATACAGGACAAGCAACTGGACAATTACTTGTTGCCCAAAAAACTGTGAACTTGTAGTAACGACTGTGAAAACCACTACCAAATTAAAATGTGTCAGAGACCCTCAGTCTGTACGTCCTCTAATCTCTTCTCGCTTTCCATGGGACTAGCAGCAAGAGTGAAGGGGGCCGTTCCCCCACTATGGTAGGGGAGAGGAGCAGGCTGCTTTCCCTGTTTTCTTACTGCTTCATCCTCGGACTGCCTTCTACCTAGTACTATACTGTTATTTACCAATATTTTTCTTGTGCCCTCGTGGCAACCATTTCATTTTCTTTTTTTTGCAACCTTTTTTCCCCTGTTTCTTTCTTTTGAATTTATTTAAATTCAATGCCAGGTTTGGTTCTTTTATTCATTTCTATTTGCCGTTTTCCATTTTTCGTTATTCAAGAGAATCTTTTCGTTGTTCTCTCCCCCCCCCCCCCCCCCCCCCAGCAGAGGAGAATTTAATTTTCATATTTGGCCATTATCTTTCTCTTATTTACCGTTTCGATTTCTCCTTCATTTCACATTTGTAAGTATAGGGTTTGGTAACTAGCCCTAATTTTAAATCGTCCCTGGTAGCAGAGAATTTCTCAACTTAAGGTTTTGAGATTTCCATAGGAATATTGCTAAAATTCCTATCAGACCATTACAAATGCCTGCCACCCACAGAGAAGATATTTATCATTGTATTGTTTTAAGCAACCCATACAGTAGGTACCTACTTGATGTCCCTTGAAGTGTTAACCTCTTTGATTTGCGAGATACCGACTCGATTAGGTCCCTTGTACCTCACCAGTCTCGATCAGCTACATTTTTTACAGCTATGTTCTAGATTTCTAAAAGGGCAGTTGGATTGCCACAAAAAATAACACTTGTTATGTCACACACAAATTGCCACTAAACGAAGATGAAACACTCACCTGTTTTTTTTTCTTTCTAAATATCTGGAGTTTTCTTTCACATTGATTTTTGTTTTTGTTAGAACATCGTGGAACTCTTCTCCCTAACTCGGGCCTTAGCCTACAGAGGGGAATAGTTTCCTTTACCTTTTACCTATACTTATTTTGAATGGGGTAAAGAAAAATTCTGATGCATTCGCAGAGGTGGATTTTACAGATAACAGCACTTTTTATGTAAAAAAAAGAAAAAGAAATTCAGAAACCTTCGTGGGCGTGAACACAACAACTCACCAAAGTTTCATGGCAAATCTGATGAATGGTATAGGAACGCAAATGAGACAAAGAAGAAAGAAACATTTGTTTTTATATATAATAGATACATTAACAAAATTCACAGAATTTGAGAGGGAATATTTCGTCTACGGCGTCTTCAGCCCAGTGGAGAGACTTACCCTGGTTTCTCTACCAATAAAAAAAAAAGAATCATTGTCATTAGGATCCCTGATTATTCATCGATGGTTTTCTTGTTTAGTAATCTGTTATTTGAACAATTTTAGGTAACATTGTCAGAAAAGTTTCTCGTCTCAGTTTGTTCTGAATACAATCATGTAAGAACTTGGAGTGTTACAAGATTCCGAGGAATGATCTCTACTCAACCTGGTTCAACACCTGTAGCATCTTTCAAAATTCTATCCCTTGAAGAAATGGAAAGTAATGCAGGTTATTCAGTTGGAAACGATTTTGGTGAGTACTGGTGGTTGGATTTCTGCTAAACTTGGATATTATGATGTCCTCCAGCCAGTTTGGCTGTTGGCATTCTTCACTAATATGCGGTCTCCGATTGTATGGTTATTAAGTTACACATTTCTCTGCAGGACCTTTTGGAGAACAAGACGATGAGCAAGTTTTTGTGCAGAAGGTAGTCCCTGAAACCTCTGAGCTCTTTATTCGACTCGCGTCAAATGGAAAGAGGTTAGTACTACTTCATAAAGTACTGAAAAATAGTTACGCAAAATGATGATAATATGGTATGCTCAAAATAATGATGTCCTTAGAATTGAATTGTTGAATTCAATTTTGGTTTGTTATTCTGTGAATAATACACCTATGTATTCGCTCAGCTAAACATTTTTCTAACACCTGTAACAGTGTGGGCTGTTCTCGATACATTTTTTCTTCCGGTGGGGACGGGATCAGTTTGGGGAAGCCTAATCGATATCCCTTCTTAACCGGTGATTATCTCGCTGGTCTAGGAGAGGGACTCAGCGAGGATCCACCCCCACTGTTACACTCTGTCACATGGTAGCAGAGCGTGGTTCGGTAGTATGCGCTGAGCACTTCACCATACTCCATCCAATTTTTGCGGGCTTACCAGAAGTTATCCTTCTGGTATCCTTCCCAAAGATTTCCCAGAAGGATTCCTTTACGAACAACCTGTCCCTTTGGTAATGCATACATCTATTGGCTTCTCCACCCCCTTTCCCCCCTTTAGAGTGTCAGTATAATTAAAATATACTGAGCTCATTAGAAGGCGATTGATGCCATGTCCCAATAGTTGTTCCATCCCAACGATGGAGTTTGATCACCTAGAGGTTGCCCAGATGAGCACAATTCATTGGACAACAACCTCTGACAACATTATCCGCCAATACTCGTATGTAGGAGCTTTGTTCTCCACCAGTAAAATATTATTGAGGTAGTACCATTACGATGGAGGTTGGTCACCTTGAAGTTGTTCAGATGTTTGTCCCCCTTTTCCCTCTCATACTTCTGCTACCCAGAAGTATGTCATGTGGGGAGGAGTGTAACAGTGTGGGCTGTTCTCGATACATTTTTTCTTCCGGTGGAGACGGGATCGGTTTGGGGAAGCCTAATCGATATCCCTTCTTAACCAGTGATAATCTCACTGGTCTAGGAGGGGGACTCAGCGAGGGTCCACCCCCCACTGTTACACTCTGTCACACACCCCCTCAAAATTGTTTTTCTTTTACGTTTCAAGGTGTGTAGATTCCAAAAATGCTATGTCCGTCCGCCATATCATGCATATCTACTTTAATTTCGGTCTAAAAAATTCGTTCTTTCGCACACAGGCTCCATTTAGGCCCTAGTTATGTCCCAAAACTTTGCAGCCCCATCGGAGTATACCCAAGGGTGTTATGGGTGAAAAATGAGGTTTTTTGGTGTTTTAGTAACATGAGCTAGTGAGGTATAGTTTCCCACGTTTTATTAGGACGAGGAGACTGAATATGAAGTCGATTCTGACCGAAGAGTGAAAAATTGAGGTTGTAACGAAGGTTGACCTCCCGAAATTCATTTTTTATGAGTCAGAAACCTGGGAAATTGTCTGAAATCACCATAAACTTGTATAATAACACTCGAGTTAGTATCAACAGGTGAATAAAGACAATTAAATGGCACTATCAATTATCAAAGATAATTTGTCGAAAATACGAGCCTAATTCATGTTTTTGGGGGCCAAAATGGGCGAAAACCATAAAAAATAGCTATTTCAATTATTGCACATGAAAGAAACAATAAATGTATTTCCAGCATTTCTGCAGGTACGTCCAATAGAACAATAAACCCATGCGACAAGGACTTCGCAGAGTTTTTGCTTTGTATCTCAGGTTGAATACTCTCAACATAGTTAATTGTTCTATCGGTTTTAGAGAAAAGTGGAAGAACCAGCTAAAAACTAACGTTTTACTTTTCCGTTACACTCGAAAGTTCTTCTGGAACTCACCAATGAGTTTTCCCCCAGGTCAATTTCCTAGAGCACCAAATACGAATTTGCGGGTAAAAAAAGAGAAATGTTTATGTATGCCACATCATATTTACTCACACATGATCTCTTAAAATTTGTGCAATATAATAGATAACTGCTCTGTTGAGGATTAGGACCAGTGGCCCAGTTAGGATCAATAATCACCTGGTTATGTGTGTTCCCTTACACCTGATAAGTTATTCTTATTATGATGGCCTGCTTGGGCAACTTGTTCTGATTTAACTTTCCTGTAAAATAAAAATTAAGGATTCTCTGCCCTTGCTCATGTTATGAGGATTTTATTCTGTGTTCCCCAGTGCTGAACAGCTGAGGGGGCAAGTCCCCTCCTTCAATGAGGAATGTCCACACTTTTTTTCTAATTCCAGAAATCAATAACTTATTCCATGCATCAAATTTAAAAACGACTGATATAAGTAAAAAAGAAAAGAAAATGTACAGTTAAGTGACTATGTACCGTGTTTATCGAATTAAAATTGCTTGAAAGACTTCAGTGTCATTTTAAGCCACTCCTTCCATATGAGTTCCTCTCGACAGAAAAAAAATCTCTAAAACTAGCTTTTCGATGGTCAGTCATACTTTATTTTATCAAGGCTTTTGAATGGAAATGCGCGTTGAATATGAAAAAATTTAGATTTTTTTATGCGAAATTGCCAGAAAATTCCCTAAATTTTAATCAGTATCCCATATTTTCAATTAAATCAAACTTTGGGGATTGCAGCACATAACTTCTCAAAATCTTGGCCATGGCTATCCGCCGTCACCAGTCCTACCACCGAGTCCGTACCTATTACATAAGTTTAGGTATTGAATATTCCTTTCTAGTTATGGGTTGTTTGTGTGACAGTGGTGACTGAATATTCCTTTCTAGTGGTGGGTTGTTTTTGTGAGTGTGACTTATCAATTCCGTTTGACCAAAAGGGTGATCAGGAGGCGATACATAGGAAAATCTTCATTCTCTTCTGTCATGTCTCGATGCTCATCCACACATAGGTCCCTGCAGTTGATTATCGGACTAAGCTCTCTACACTTCGAGAAGTTCGGTTTCGACCTCAGAAGCCTCAGCATACTATAAAAATGACAATATTCATTCCACATTGCAGGATTCAGTAGGTGCTTTACATTTTTAGCCTTTTCCATATATTATTTCTTCTTCCCCATGGTGTCCTTGTCCACACAGCATCCAGAGTCAGTGGAATGTCACCTCCGTCTCTTGAATGTCACTTGCAGCTGGCGAGGCTTTTGATTCGAGTTTTTAATGTACTCAGATTTTGATCTGGTGTTCTACACTAAGGAGATGATCCATTTTATGATTGACTTACCATGAATAATTATACTCATACATATTTCTCTTTGCAGGGTTTGTGTGATACGATCAGTGGATGGGACAACCATCACGTCATTTTGTGTACATGAATGCGAAGGGTCTAGTCGTATGGGTTCTCGTCCAAGAAGATTTTTATTCACTGGCCATAGTAATGGAACTCTTCAGATGTGGGATTTGACCACACCCTTAGAATTGTCAAAAAAGGGAGAACCAGGTTGGTGATATAATCATGCTCATGCAATTTAGTCTCAAAAACTGTTAGTTTTTTATTTAATTGTTGAAATGAGTTTGATTAGAATAATTGTCGAGTTAACCAAATCTTTGTGAGTATTAGGTTTTGTTTTCAGTCACTTATGTATCAGAATTGGTTTTGTCCAATTTTTTACTTAATCGTCAGTCTTGACTTCTTAGGCTGAGGTGTTGATGAACATTTATGCTAGGGTCATTCCAAAAGTGTGTTTAAAAACACACCATAATTTAATTTGAAAAAAATGGCAATTGGAAAGAGTGAAGCCTCACCAAAGTCACCATACAAATTCGCCATTTGATGAAATGTGTGAGAAGTATTTTCAACCCTACTTGCTTCGGAGTCTGAAATGATGGCAGAAGCCTTGTATTCACTTTTGGAACAGGGAAAAAGTTGTCATCCTGCAGAATCGAAGTGTTCACTCTGGGGATGTATTTTGCAACTTTCTGAACATATTTAGTTTTGCGTCCATTTGTTCGTCTGTGTGTCTGCAAATCTTTGCAACGGGCATAACTATATGAGCAAAAGGTTGTAGTGAGCTGAAATTTGTAGGTTAGGAGCCGATTCGGCCCTAGATAGTCCCACATGAACTCAGAAGTGGTCTGTAACTTTTGTATGTTCATGCACAAATGTAGAACCCTTTTCAAACCCATAACACTGGTTCTCAGCAACCAACTGTGGTGAAATTTACTTGGGTACTCAAATAGGAACTCTTATGTGAATTTGTTAAAGGTTGTACTGTGATTATTGTCTGTGTATATGCATCATGGAAACAAGGCCAGTTTTCCCGTGTTTTTTTATGGGAAATTTTGCCAGTAGATGGCAGCACCTGTGGGGGGGGGGGGGGGGGGGGTAAACGGGTTACATAGCCCTGGCCGCTAGGATCAACCGATTTTTGATCAGGTTTTTGCAATATTCTCAGTACAAACGTAGAATTTAAACGACAGTCGAAATTTTCCTGAAAATTCAAAATAGCATCAACTTTTGTGGAATTTTAATTTAAATATTTTGAATTTTGAAAATTCCAGCTATTCTATTTTAGAGTTTTATTTTCTGAATTCAGAACTTCTTTCAAATTTAAAATCGGATTGATATATCTGGCTTAATCATGGAAATACGATCTGGGTGGGGGATAATAATATGCTGGTGGTGATTCCTTTAAAGTGAGAGAGACCATTGTTTTGGTTTTACCCTCTCACTCTTTCTACAGTAATGAACCTTGCAAAAGCCTAAACAGAGCATCCCATCATCAAGAAGGCAGCCACTACATATTCCGAGTAACGTCACGACTAAAACCTCCGACAGACCCGAATCAAGCAATTGTGGATAAACTGTCTATACTATAGAATCCGCTAATTCGCAACCAAAATAATACCCCCCTGGAAGAAACTGAGGACATTGATCGAGAAGTGCACCAGCTCGTCTGAAATATTCATGAAACAGCATGGAACAATACTCCAATGATGACAAGAAAACAACGGGATAAACCCTCCTTGTGGATTAAATTTAAAGGGTTCTTTCCACTAGGTAAGAAGTAATATTACCATACCTTCCCGAGGAGTCCGTCGTCACTAGCTGGTCGAGTACTGGAGGCGAGCGCTTTCGATGTAAGGACATCATTATCAGGCTATTCTCTCGACGGCTATTCTCCTGATGATGATGTCCTTACATCGAAAGCGCTCGCCTCCAGTACTCGACCAGCTAGTGACGACGGACTCCTCGGGAAGGTATGGTAATATTACTTCCTCGTGAAGTCGTAGACATCATAAAGGAAAAGAGGCGAGCAAGGAAACGCTGGCAAACTCACAAAAAATAATGGTATAAGCTCACCCAAGAACTGCGATCTGTAACCCAGCAAATTGAAACTGAATCAACAGAACAGTACATCAGTGAACTAACCAGGGATCACCACACTGACTACTCTCCGTGGAAGGCAACAAAATATTTAAAAAGACTACCACCCCAGCGGCCCCCATTAAGGATCTCAATGGAGCATGGGTTAAAGAAAATCAGAGAAAAGCAGATATGTTTGCAAATTGCTTAGCCAACATTTTTACCCCTAACTTACCTTCGACAGATGAACAGCTAGGGAGTCCAACATTGACAGAACCTCAAGTCAGAATACCCCCAGTTACAGCCAAGGAGGTACAATGTACAGAAAACAAAGAGAAACAAAGAAAGTACCTGGATACGATCTGATCACAGGCCAAGTCCTCAAGCAGTTACCTCGAAAAGCAGTAATCCAAGTAATGAAAATATTAAATGCTTCCTTACGTCTTAAATACGTGCTACAGCTGTGGAAAATAGCTCAGGTTATCATGCTGCTCAAACCTGGAAAACCTCCAGCAGAATGCAAATCATACATGACAATGTCCTTGCTGAAAGTGCTTTCCAAATTGTTCGAAAAGCTCCTATATAAGAGGCTCATAAGGCGCCCACTGAGGAGCACCAGCTTATACCATATCACCAATTTGGATTCAGAAAAGATGGCATTCGACAAAGTCAAGCATGAAGGCCTTAAATTCGAGTTGAGAAAAGCACAGCCTTCTCAGTATGCCGATCTGCTGGACTCTTATCTTTCGGATCGGTACTTATACATTAAACAGGATGACGAGCCCACCATGACTCTTGAACCTAAACCGTTGGCACTGGCGTACCACAGGGCAGTGTGGTGGTGTACCACAGGGAAGATCGTAGTAGCCCTTCCTCATGGAATCGTAGAGCTATTTATAATCCGTCAGGCTACCTTGGTAAACTGGCAAGCAATTCCCGAAAATGTCAGTCCCCGAAATTGACAAGGCCCCGCTATCTTCGTAGACTTGGAAGCAAAAAATAAGTAGGCAACCCACGGCAGGGCAACTACAAAGAAATTCCGAGCAATTTCATTACTTTGGAAACAGAACGAGAGGGTAAAACAAGAACATCAGTGTCTCGTGTCTCACTCACTTCAAAGGAACTGCCACTCCCTCCCCCCCCCCCCCCCCCCCCTCCGGGATGTATCTGCTCTATTTTCAATTTGGAAATAGCTCTGGACTCAGAAAATAAAACCCTTCAAATACGACCTGCTGGGATTTTCAACATTTAAAAGTTTATATTTAAAATTTCATGAAATTTTATTACTTCAAATTTTCATGAAATTTTTGAGTGTCGTGTAAATACGTACATTACAAAAATCAGATCGGAAATCGGTTGATCCTGGCGGCCAGGGCTTTGGAAACCGTTTTTGCTCATTTTGAAGCACAACGTGGTGGCGGCATTTGGAACTAAAAACGGGATGATAGGCCTTAATCACCCATGCAAACAATAATAAATTGGATTTTATGCTTATGTTGTTAGATGTTCGGAATTTTGTCAACTACAACCTTTCATCTCGTATGTCCCAAAGATTTTCAGTCACAACGAGTCAAGTTGAACACCTCAGGCACAAGCAAAATAGTTCGAGATATCGTTAATTGGCGATATGAGTAACTTGAGTTATTGAGTTGCGAGTTCGAGTTATTGGTTTGACCAGCCAAACAGTTTGCCAAAAAGAAACAATATGACCAGATCTACTTATAAATCGAAAAATTCGAACGACTCCCTACTACCTATATCTGTGTATCAGAAAAACAAAAGCTGATTCAAAAAACATGTAAAAAAACGTCGGTTTTTGAAATCCTGTTTACGTTCAACTAAGTTGAACCATGCTGAGACATCTGATACGTCGAGTTGATAATGGGGTATGCGCATGGGTCACAAAAGCAATTTATATTGTTTTTAATGAAACTATATTCCATTCTGAGAAATCCGACACCAACTGCACAATTAGTAGTTATTTTTCTATGATTTTTCAAAGTTTCCAGACGTTCCTGCGTCACAGTGCACTGGTGGTCCCACTCAGGCGAGAGGGGTGTACTGACGTAGGAACCTCTGGAATCTTTGAAGTCATAGAAAAAGAAAGTATCATAGGACAGTGCGGTTGGTGTCAAAATTCTCAGGATGGAATCTCTACTTTCATTTTTTTAAATAAAATACGTGTGCAGACCCCATTCAAAAAGAATAATATGATTCAATTTGAATTTCTGATTTACTTTTTTTTTCTCGTTGATTGACCAGCTGCTGGTCTGCTTGAAGTCCAGCACTGTTTTCACTGCATCTTTCCGGGTCAGCTTGGCCTTGCATGGCCTCCTTGCTCAGTGAAAGCTGTGCAGCACTTTATTCTAACAGATATGAGGCTGTCACCAATGAGATGGAAAAAGTGCATCCCAAATTTGGGTTGTCTTGTGCCGTTTTTATTATACTGTTGATGAGTTAGGTACAGTCTGTGCAAGAACCCGACAACAAGCAAAAGATCAGGCAGTTGTAAAAAAACGACAGAAGACGGTTTGAATACTTTCCTCATGCTTCACTAACTAAATCGAATGTACTGGCGAAATAGCACAAAAACTTGGTAAGATTAAATATTCCATTATTGATCAGATAAGCTTATTTTCGGTTTCATAAAAATGAGCGGAACTGATTTATGGAATTACCCTTTTCGCTTTTGATGTTGAGGCTGGAATCATCTTTTTCACACATCATTTTTGGGTTGACTTTTTCTTGAAACTTCTGATTATTCATGTCTAGAGTAGAGTAATGTCAAGGGGATTAAATTGCAAAGCCATCCAGTGGTGGTTGATCCCTGTAATGCATGCAGTACCCAACAATATGTTCAATTCTGCAATTATCTTACTCTCATTTATGGGATGATGGCTTGTGTGGTGGTCTCCCATGATCTTTTTATATATATATATATATATATAGAGAGATTTTCATTCAACATTACCCAACTGCCCACTGTTGTTACAGTTCAACAAACAAGTGGCGGACCAACTGCCAAGGAACTGTTGCGAATCTTGGACCAGTGTGATCTGTGTCACAGTCATTGCTCAACACCTTGCATATCTCCGTCTCCATCACTTGCTGGTCCAACATTGCGAATCAAACCGTCCAACGTTGCATTCCTAAGTCAGATGAATGCCAGTAATGATTCGTAATTATCATTCAACACTGAAGGAAATAAGCAAGAAACTGTGGCATTTCCATTTCATTACAATTATTATATCGATCGAATATGGTGACTCGAGATGAAGTTTCTACTTCTTGCCAACAAATCCATTATTCATTCTATATTTTCGAAAAAAAAATTATGGAAAATTTAGATGAATATTTGTTATTATGTAATCGTTATTCACCCAAAATTTGAGATCCCTATGTTCATCATAAAAAGTATCATTGATTCAAGCTTCTTAACTGATGGTCCCCCCCCCCCCCCCCCCTTTCACGCTATATTTATTTGTAAAGAGTGAATATATTTTTGGAGAACCTCAAATCCTATATTTATAAAAACGTTCCTAAAATATATTGCTTTTTCTTTTTATTTAAATATTGTATATCTTTTTTATTGGAGTATTTGTGGAGTTTTCTGGAATTTTCACGATGATTTGGCACTCAAAGCTTGACAATAATCGCATTGTTATCCAATGTTTCAGTTCTAGTATTAACAGTGTTGCCATCCCGAGCTTCTGTTGCTCGCTATAGGGATGGTTAGGTCTTCAATGTATACCCGAAGAACCTCTGAGAGTCGGAATTTAAATCCCCCCCCCCCATCACTAAATTTAACTGCTGAGGATTATGGGCTATTTTTAAAAACATTTGAGGGTTTGGCTTTGAAAAGATTTTGAGCAATTACATGGGTTTATTATTAGATACATAGAAACCAAAAACTATTATTTTAGGTTTTTTTAAATTCATAATAGTTGTTATTTTGGGTATCTTCTAAGTTTTGTATTACTTGAAAGCTTTATATGTGATTCAAATTTTTTGTGAAGTTATTCATCCCTCGAGCTGCTCAAAATTCCTTTTCAAAGCACTGATCCTCACATGAGCAGCATTTTCTGAATGTTAGGTTCTGTGCTTTATCACTACAGAATTAGTCAATTTTTCCTCATTCCCTTAGAGTTGTTGTATTGAAAGAAGTTATGGTGGTTGGTGATATTGAAAGGCTATCTTGAATTGATGCTATCTTGGATTGATGCAGAAACGTTTCTGCATGTTTAATAAACAGTTTATGTGTGGAGCTGTTTCATCAACAAAAATAAGTTACACTCATCCTATAAAATCGTATACTTAATTATAAAATATTCCATGTTTTTTGTTGGATGTTTGCAGTAACATTATGAGGACAAAAATTGCTGAGTCAATTGGTGCAGTTGCAGCACAAACCCACTTATTAGGTATAGGAAAAATCATGTTTGACTTATAGCACAATGGGAACTTAGGTGGGTTAAAATAACAATTTTCGAACTCATCAGATTCAGCTCCCTTGAAAACAGATTTTTCCAATTTTCAGCTCAACATTTAATTTGGATAAGTTTTTTTGTAAAGCTCCCACCAATATCTTTCAATTGAGAAAAGATAATAAAAATAGCCATGCAATTGCCCTAGATTTATATTATTTACCTTTGTGGTGTATACTGTGTATGCAGATGAACCTAATGAGTGCCAAGTCTTGTTTGCAGAACTAATATTTATTTAGCTATCACTCCCATTAAATTTGTAACTAGTGAATAAAGAACAACTATATTATTATATTGAGGGTCATTATTACTCATTACCTAACATCCTGGTAAATTATGGTTGGTTTATGAGCATGAAAGTAGGTACCTTTTTGTAGATGAGATCTCAATCTAGGCTGATGGCTAAATGCTATATACGTAAAGAGCCATTTATTTTTTAGCAGCTTTCAGTGCTATTTTAGAGAAGATAGAGTTACTTATACAGATCCAACCGTTTCATTTACATCTTACATAGTAAATAACTTCCAAAAGTTAAAGCCATTACAGTAGGTTCAACATAGGTAGGTAGGTACCTAATATAATAAGTTTGGAAAAGTGCTTGCTCAGTTATCTGTTTCAAATCACTTCGTATCAAACCCCAAGTCTTTTATATATATATATATATATATATATATATATATATATATATATATATATATATATATATATATATATATATATATATATCAGCAGCTGCTATAAAAATTAGTATATTTATAATCATATCATTGGTATTAATATGGCGCCTAACTATCAACAGTTACAAAAGTGGGATCGATTTTGACGTTTTGTCAAATTTGGAAACCTGACGACATCCTACATGTCTTCATCAGGTACCGATTCTCCTTGAAGTACTCCTGTCTGGCAACGACCAGAATGAATTCTGAACCAACTCTTTTCTTGATTCGCACCTTTTATGGTACTGACCGTCTTCATTTCAGTTTATCAAATCACCTACATGCTATTCGATCTAGTTTAATTTGCTTCCACAGAATCCCAAGAGACTATAATAATTGTCCTTTTAACATAAAAATTGCAATTCTTATCACGTTTTTGAATGATTTTCCTCCATGAAGTAAAAGATTCTACACGTGAGGTGTCAGCAGTGATCCCTGTGATTACCCTCGCAAAATCTGAGAATATTACAAACCTGGCCTTGGTGTAGTGCTATGCTCCTGTGAACGATACTTTTTCTTACTAATTTACCTACTCTGTTTCTCTCTCTTTTTTTAGTTTTTTTTCTTAAATAAAATTTTAATCTATGGCACCACAAATTCCATTTAAAATTCGTTTCGTTTGGTATTGATTTGAGTCTGTTAGTGGTAAATAGATGCTGCGTTTGCAGAGACTGCAATCTGCTGACAAGGAGGGCATTTCTGGTTTAGCCGAGTTTTCTGAAAGCACTTGCCATTAATTACATGTATAATTCTAATGTTTACTTATTGTATATTTGTTCCTAAATAGACCTGTTGAGAAAAGTCTTGCATGTAACTTGTAACGCTCAAATCTCAGGGTTCTATTCAACCACTTCCACTGAAATGTTCATAGACCATGCAGGTTGGGTCCATGATCCCCCCCCCCCCTCCCCCGTCATGAACAACATAAACTACGTCACGCCATTCGTTGTTCCATTCAACTGAAGTAAGCAAATATGTCATGGGTCATGCAGGTTGGGAGGCCCTTATCAATTAATTCCACAGCGATTGGTGGAATAATACCAATAACTTCCCTAGTTATGTTCAGCTTATTTAATGAAGTTTTCAAAGCAATTCAATTTTATATGGACACATCTAGTATAAATTGAGGAAACAGCAACTAACAGTACAAATAAAGTAACAATGCGTGTGGTATACTGGTCACCCACTTGCCAGAAATTTTGTGAGAATCGGCATTTGACTTCTCTTTGTAGGCTTATGGTATGTTAATGTAGTATCAGTTATAATTCTAATAGACTGGTACATAGCTTTCTGTTTTGAATGTCATACTTAGTTATAATTCAGTAGATATCAAATGGAAATCATGTTAACAGGTTCCAAATGGATCTGCCTATTATAATGATGAATACACTGAAACTGTAGTGATGGCGGATTCCTCCAGAAGGTATGTTAATTATACTCATATTTATTTACATGAATATATTTATTGTGTGATTTACTTTCATATCTTTTTACATGCGAGTAATATGGTTATTCATAAGCTAAATTTGAGTTCAAATAAAACTTAGGTACACAAATACATGGTGATAGCGTGAGATAATTTATTATGTTCATGTGAAGGCCAGCAGTCGTTCAGTTTCCCCCGCTCTGTCTCATTTCTCAAGTTAAAAGAATGTACTGTTAATAATATTCAGTCATTGGTACTAAGGAATGGACGTGGGTTGGAATTTGCTGCTTTTGGCCTCAGAATCTGATTCAGCACCCTTGAAAACCCCTGAAATTCCAATTTTCAGCTATGAAATCAAAGTACTTCGGCAGGAATAAGCTAAAGAACAAACGTGTGACGTCATCTGATGTGTATTTCCCTCTCACTTGGTTCCCATATATGGGAGCAAGAGGGCAATACATACTAGATGACGTCGCACCCTTTTTCCTTCCCCTTTTTCACCCACTGTTGTTGATTTCCGACCCATCATGTAGCACTTTTTTGGAATGTCTCTGTTAGACCTACAGTTTGAATGAATAAAAAAAATGAACATCCATTCCTCATTAGGTGCTTATTTGTTCCCCAAGTCAAATGCAGCTCTCTGAATAATTCTTAATAGTGTCGGAATGTGCTCCACCTGAAGCTCAGTCATTTTATTTCGAATTCTCTGCTTTCCTATGAAATAAATTAGCACAAATTGATTACAGAAATGTCTTACTGGCTTGAGTTAGATGTAATTAACTGTATATCATCTTGACATAAGGTCATCTCATAGTTACATCGATGTGTTCTTCTTTGAATGCTGTTTGATATATTATTGAGTTGTTGTCAAAATCCTGCAAGACTAAATTGCACACTGGGGGTGGGCTGTTGACTGGGCTCATTTCATTTCTGCTGTCCGGAGAGTCAGTTGAACTTGGGTAGTGTGGTGGGCTTATACACGACTGGTTGCATGAGTCACTCGAAGTCCCTGAAATGTATTTAAATTTCGTTTAGCTTTTAGTTGGTGTTTGTATAATTGTGCAAACTCACCTCAGCATGATTTAATAGAAATATTTTTGTTGTCACAAAACTCGAAAATTACAACAGTGTGATGGTTGACTGCATAGCTAGGCCGTAGACACGTTTTCGTTCTTACCCCAAAAGACTGCTTGGCTTGGTGAGCCAGTGACCCCACGGTGGTGTTCATTTTTAGAGAGAAATAGAATTTAAAAAAACTTCATTCTAGGCTGTCTATCTCATTAATGGTAATGTTATTCTTGTATCGAATCATTTTACTTACCCCCAAGCAACATGTCTTGTAGTAAGTTGTCAATTTTAGCTACCCCAAATAGCTTCGCAAACTGTAGCTGCTCAATTACTTGACGAGTAATAGACTGCAGAGCAGGAAGGGTTAGCAGAAGATCTCCAAACCGACCTCTGTAGTCGTACTGCCGATCACTGATGTAGTCTTCCAAATTGATTTGTATGTGATACCTGAGTCTCTTGACTTTAATTCGATCTTGCAGTCCTTTGGCATCTGAATAACGTATACAATAAGGAAATTAGGCACCTGATTGTGGTTAACGAGACATTCAGACAACCCCCTGGACTATTTTTGCATCCATTATTTTCTCGAGAGTACTGGACCTTTTTCAAAGTCCTGCTTATGACATTGCTTTGTCTGACCTTTTCCCCAGCTCGCCCACAGTTCTTCACGTAATGCTTATTCAAGTATTCCTTATTTCGTCTTCGGAATATCAATGAAAACCCATGTTTACCAATATTTTATCATAATGACATCCCCAGCAATACATGCTCTACCAAACAAATACCTAAGGTAGGTATTGAATTTAAAAAATGTGCCTATCAGTTGGTTGGAAAGATATTTCTGAGCATTCTACGGGTCACAGGACAATACTGTCCTTTAGGATTCATGTACATGTAGGTATAATTAGTAACGTAGGAGGAGGAGTATATTTACTTGGATCAAAGAATACGATAGCCTTTAAACAAGCGAATTCTGTATCATCCATTTGAACTTCGCTATATGGACGCACTAGTTCATCCATAACCCTTGTTCCAATCCTGGCAATTTCAGTTTCCCCAGGTATCGCAGTAGATTCTGAAAGTAAAGCACAAAGAAAAAATTATTTTCAAATTGACTAATAATGAGGAAGGTAAGATGGTAAGAATTAAGTAGGATATTAGTTATTAGACAATATCGATAAGTATTTAATTTTCAAGGCATCTAGTATGTCCCTATTTTTTTGACAAAAAAGCTAGACTTTTCTAACACAGAAGCCACTACACGGTTTTGCGTGTTTACCATTGACATAGTGCTCCAATTTTTCTATATTTGCAAATCATTATTATGGCTTACATTTCCCGATCCGTCCTGGAAAGTGGTAGGTATGCATGCATCCATTCAATTTTACTCTTACGCTTTACATCCCTTCATCATTACACTGACTGTTGATATTTACGTGGTGCAGATTCAAAATTTTTGTAATATTATTATGATAGGTACACCGACGCTGGTTAATTCATCCATCCTCATTTGCTATTTTACCTTCTATATGCCGTGGAATGATGCAATTGTTCCCAAGTAGAAGAACGTCCTTAAGGTGAAGAGATCTCTTTGTCACACCAAGAATCAGATGCTCTCCAGCGTGAGCTCTTAAAAGAGCGACCTATAAGAGTTGTATTGATTTTGAATTGAAGAATTGACATTGTGGTTAGATAGTTACCTTTTCATGTTAGTCTTGGTCCCTTAGGCGTGATTTGGCACGTGCTTGCGTGCATGAGCGTGTGTGTGTGAAGTAATTAATCCTTGAAATGCCAATAACTAAATCAAATTGTTAAAATGAGCTGAATTTGAGGTAAGTGCGGGTTAGTGTCCAGACGGTTCAATATTGTTGCGTATACAAATTAAAGAGACTTCCGTCTGCTCAAGCGCAAATGTGTTGGGCTAGAAAAGCTCCCATCTATAGTCATAGTGGTACTAATGAGCCGAAATCTTGAAGGTTACTAGGATTGGTCTCCATCAATATAATATCATATGAATTTCATGATAACCCGACTATACAGTGTGTCCACGAATAAGTCCTCCAAACTTCGGGGATCGAATTTAGAATTAATTTCCGATAAAAAGTCCCTCTTAGAGTTTTTTTTATTTTCCCCACTTTTTTACGTTTTAAGATATTTTTCCTTGCTCGGCCTTATCTCACTGAAATGGCCATAACTCCCTTTAGTGGGGGGAAATATTCAAAGTTGAGGATACAGTTGGAAAGAGCGGTAAATTCCCTATCCCCCTGACGCCAAACCAACATTTTTTGAGCGGATTTGATGAGTGAAAAATTAGGTCAAGCCTCAATTTTGGTCAATTACACAATTTTTTTGAAAACTGATGACATTCCCGAACACGATTTTCCCCAGCCTTTTCGTTTATCCCGACGGAAAAAACATCTACATTTCATCAGCTTTCCAGCGGTATAATCAACTTTATTTTTGCAGTTGAATTCAGGGGAGAAAACGATATTTGAACGCGAAAAAAACGTGTTTTCGGTACAAGTTTTAAACCGTTTTTTTTTTCATGAAAATTTACCCCCCCCCCCCCCCCCCCTCCCACGCACTAATGAGCTTGGGGTCGACTTCTACGCAATTTTTCACGCTGAATCGAATGGTGACACTCAGAGCCTGTCCGAATGAATAAAAACTGGTTTCCCGATCTCCTGAGACAATTCAAAATGTACGCCTCACTGGCTTTTTCACTCGACATTACGTACTCGTGACGGATGTTTTCGAGAATAAGTTCTTTGTTGTGGGGTCCCCATTCATTCGTGATGTTGCTCCATTCGGTTGATTATTTTCAACAGTTATCATTATATCTTGCTGCCACCGATTTCATCTACAAAGAGGGTCCCCGCCATGATCAGCTGAGTGAGCTCTTTCCTATTCAACCTACATTTTGAACGAAGCTTCTTTCCAAATTCAACATTTGGAATGAAGCTTCTGTGAGACTGCTGGGTAAGAACACAGTCTTTCTTTGGGTGGCATTGCAACGCATGCCGGGTACAGCTAGTTTTTCATAAAAAGCTATTTTACAACAACAAAAAAGTCCCCGTTATACAGCATGGCTATAAGAGCGAATTTTCAATGAAATATTCGTGCAACTTTGTAAAAAGATGTATAGTGAGAAATCATACCACTTTTCATAAAATTATGTTATTTTAGCCATTTTAACCGATTTATGACCCTTATTAAGTCATATTTGACCCAATCTTTTTTGGTAAAAATAATTTTATCATCGAAACAGTCCCTGTTTCGCTCGTGAATCACCATCCCACACAATGTCAGATGAAGGTGAATTAATATTAATACCAATTTTTTACTACAAAAAATCCAAACTTGACCCCTATTCAATATGAAAACTGAAATGGTATTTTTCTGTCTTTACTCACCCTTCAATACCACTTTCAGTTATTTTATATCAACTCTTCGCAATTTTAGCCTTTTTACGGATTTTTGACCCCTAAAAACTCAAATTCGACCCCCTTGGAATTTTTGAAAATTGCTCATCTTTGAACTCACCCTTTTGTTTAGCAATAAGAACATTTTGGCGAAATTTGAAATTTTTATCACGTACCTAAGGCCAGATATCATCTGGAGTGACACATAAATTTATATGCATTTTTTTTATTCAGGATGCTCACGGAATTGCCTATAAAAAAATTTCAAAAATTCATTTAGGGTAGGTACTTAAAATTTTGGACCCATTGTGATAGCTTCATTTTCTTTGAAAATTCGCTAAAATACGTTTTTTCGTATTCAAACATCAGTTTCTCCCCTGAATTCAATTGCAAAAATAAAATCGATTACACTGTTGGAAAGCTGATGAAACGTAGTTGTTTTTTTGTTTTTTTCACCAAGATAAACGAAAGGCAGGGGAAAATCGTGTTCGGATATGTCATCGAAATTTTCCAAACAAAAATTGTGTAATCGACATAATTTGATGTTTGACCTAATTTTTCACTCATTAAAGGGAGATAGGAAATTTAACGCTCTTTCAAACGGTGTCCTTCGTTAGAGGATTTAAAAAAAAACTCTGCGAGGGACTTTTTGTCAGAAATTAGTTGTAGAATCAATCCCTGAAGTTTGGAGGATTTATTCTTGGACACACTGTATATTTTATATAGGAATATATTTATATATTTTTGTGCATGAGCATACCTCATTCTGCTTGTGAAAACCCCCTACATTTTAGGAACCTAAATGGGCAATTACCATGTATCGACAAAGAACACTTTTGGTCCTGATTTTATAATCATCTTTCTCTACCCATTTGGAAAAGTTGAGGGAAAAGTTGCTTTATGGATGAAGAAAAAAACTTAAAGGAAAACTGCCACTTGAAGAAGCTGCTTCCTTACATCACACTGCCATAACGCGTCGACAGGCCATTTCCCATCTGCTGCCACCAGCCAGCCAATCAGAAGCCATATCCGTACAACGTCACAGGCAACAGCAGGGCTCCATTTGCGAACTTCTTTTTTGAAATCTCCAAGTTTTAAAGTCTCTCAATATATGAAGGAGGCATATTTTCCCGATTCAGCCCTTTTAACATAATACATTATAACCGCCCATTACAGATGGAGTAATCTGAATCGAGATTTACCTAATGCTCAAAGGAGGGTACCTACCTATGTTAATATATGCCTGTTAATGATCAGTACTAGGTAGTAACCTATTTAGTAATGATTAGTTATGATATCGTTTTTGAGCAGATAGTCGACAAACCTGGTCATCTTGGACTAGTTCGCTGAACACCGGAATACATTTTGCCCATTCCACCAAATTCAGGAGTTGCCTCTTCATTGAATCACATACATCTGTTGTTGTGGCAGTACGTTTACCTGATAGGTCAGTTTCGTGGCGTGGCTGTGAAGAATTGCATGATGCTATGAATTCCATCCGTAACAAAAAAATAACCTGAAGTAATACAATCTGACAATAAAACTAAAATATAACAATAGCCTGAAGGAATTGACAGAAATCTTTGCTAATTCAAAATAAAGTTGAATTACCTACTTATGTGATTCTTATAGCTGGTGTCATATCCAAGTTAGGTCCATCATGGATCATATATATTACCTTATTCTTGTGGATGTTCTTATCAGTTGCGTTATCAATACAATTAGTTATGGTATTCCGCATGCAGTTTTCGCTCTCCTAATTCCGATATTTATTACTATCGAACTCAGAATAAATATATATAGTGGCGATGAGTCGGTAAATTCTCGCGGAAAAATGACGGGTGGCGCAGATGCCGCTCCTACTGTGTCTTCGCTGTCAGCCGACATCGAGAAGCTGGCAAAAGTGCTGAGTCAACTTGTAAACATTCAGGCGTCTTCTTTAGCCGGGAATCAGTCAGTAATTCGATTCACGCTCCCTGAATATCGAGAGCCGGAAGGCGTGGACGAATATTTGGCGAGGTTTAAGCTACAGCTGGGCCTGAGTAATGTACCTGATGGTAAATACGCTGAATATTTGCGTGTGCACGTGGGACCTGTTCTCAACACGGCGCTCACGTCCCTTGCATTTCCCAAGAAGGCTGAGAAACTGCGGTTTGATGATTGCATGAAGCTACTTTGTGGGTATTTCCTGCAACCTCGTAATAAATTTAGTGAGGCAATTAAATTTCGAGGTATACTTCAGACATCCTCTGAAAGCATCTCAACCTTTTCTACCCGTCTAAAGGAAGGGGCCAGATTCTGTGAATTCCAATACCACCTCCAGTATGCTCTTACACTTCAGCTGATTCATGGTGTAACAAGTGATGATACACGCAAAGAGTATATCTCGAAACAACCTGAAGATTTTGACAGAGCTGTAGAAATTGCGCAAGCACTAGAAGCTACGGGCACAGTATCTCACGATGTTAGGGCGCAGTCTGTCGACAAGCAGCATAGTTTTGCGCATGAATCTTGTCCACACCTCAAAAGTAGGTCTCACCCTCATCCCAGTTCACCTTCCATCAAACATCGCTCCAACAGAGATAGATCATCATCATCTTCCCGTTCCCGAGGGGAGGCTAGTTCGAAACGGAAAATTAACCCGTGTTACGGGTGTGGAGCCCTACACTACCGCAGAGAGTGCCCGTACCGAGATCATACTTGTAGTAAGTGCTCCTTGATTGGTCACAGATCGAAGGTCTGTAAGAAATATAGTACCCAGCGGTCACGGAGCAAAATCAATAGGATTTCAGAGTCCGAATATGAATGTTCTTCTAGTGATGAGGGACAAGATAAAACAGAGTACCTCCAAAGTTCTGTCAATGCAATATCAGGTTCTAACCCAGTGGTTCCCAACCTAGGGGCGATCGCCCCCAAGTGGGCGATTTGGGTTATCAGGGGGGCGATAAATAAGAGGGGGCGATTAGGGGGCGATGAGTATTCAAAGGGGGAAAAATTAAAATAGTACTGTACAGTAGAAGTTGTCGGATCAAGGCCAAAGGAATTATTTCATCATTCATCGCCAAGTTAGATATTCATAAGGTAAATATTGGCCGTAAAGAGCTGATTCAGTTTCCGACCCTTAAAAAGTGTTCAGTGTCAGATAACGAGACTCCTGAACTCCCAGAAGACAAAATCCTAATTTTTACTGATCACCTTGACAGTTAAAAACTGACATGGAATCAAGATTTGAAGATTTGACCAAGTTAAAAATTCCGGATTGGATTCTAGATCCATTTTCGTTTGAAGCTGTGGATAAGCTTGATAACTCTTTGCAGACGGAGTTTCTAGATCTGAAGTATGACTGTGAGGCGAAAATCATTTTCAAGCAGAGCGGTTACGAGTTAGCCTGGGTGAAGCTTATGGACACTTATCCACAACTGTGGGAAAAAACTGAGCCACTTTTCATCTCGTTCCCGTCAACATATTTAGTTGGAAAAGGATTTAGTTCTGTTGTCCAGCTCCTCACAAAACAAAGAAATAAGTTGGAAATTTGTCTCAAAGGAGACTTGCGTCTGAACTTGAAGAACATGAAGCCAGATATTCAAGCTTTAACTAAAATCCACCAAGCACAAGGCAGCCATTGAAAAGGTAAAATAAAACAATACCAAAGTTTTCAAACTTTCATTTATTTTTTCAAATTTTAAGTGTCAACTTTCTTATTCTTTCAGATTCCAATTTGAAGATGAAAACATTTACTCCTGTTTTTTAAATGTACGTCAATGATCTTAGTTAATTATTTCACTTCTTTGTTCTTAAAAAAAATCTGTAAAGAATGTACACTTTAATTTTTTGTCTATTTTATTTAAGAGTGACCGGATAAAACTGCTTTGGTTGTTTTTATATAAGGTACCTAATACATTTGTTTAAAATGAGAAAACTGCTTTATTATTGACACTTTACTTCAAATTAAAATTAGGTATATAATGAAAATGAAAAGGGGGGCGATAGGTGTTAGTCAATCTCCAGAAAGGGGAGATGGGCCACAAAAGGTTGGGAACCACTGTTCTAACCGCACCTCGACCTCTTCATTGCTGATTTTTCTTCAGAAACCATATTTGGTAGAGAATGGATAGCCCACTTCGCCGATGTAATATCACTTGAGCAACTATTCTGTCAACCTTCTCCATCTACTTCACCCAACACAGTACACACATTCTCCATTCCATCCATTGCTCTAGTCTCCCTCCTTGGGAAGTTCGAACATATTTTCAGTGACACAGCTGGCACTCTCAAGGGACCACCTGTGGAACTACATTTGATTCAAGGGGCCACACCTAAGTTCGCCTACGCCCGCCAAGTACCATATGCACTCAGAGATAAATATACCACTGAAATCGAGAAAAAGCTAAGCTCGGGATTCTACAAAAAAGTGACACATTCAAAATGGGCATCCCCTACTTACCCATGTTGTGGTGAAAAACAGTAAAATTCATATTACTGGGGACTATAAATCCACATTGAATCATCAGCTAATAGTAGATAAGCACCCAATTCCTAGGATAGAAGATTTATTTCACAAAGTCCGGAATGCCAAATTCTTTGCTAAATTGGACATTACTGATGCGTTTATGACCCTACTATGCACCCCGGACCTCTGTGAAGCTATGACACTGAACACGCCAACCCACGGTCTGATCCAGCCTACAAGGGCTCAGTACGGAGTGACTAGCATTCCGGCTGTCTGGCAGCGCGGCCTCGAGGAAGTTTAACTGAATGTAACTTCAGCCCTAAACTTCTTTGACGATATCCTTGTGTTTTCAGACACTCAGGAAAATCTGCTCGCAGCCCTCACCGAAGTGTTCCAGCGCCTGGATCAGCCGGACTGAAGCTTAAAAGGAGCAAGTGTGCCTTTATGCTCGAAAGCGTTGAGTACGTTGGGCACCGTATTGATGCAGATGGCCTCCACAAACTGGATCATCATGTTCGAGACCTTCTGAATTCAAAAAACCCTCCAAATCAGCTGAGCTGCTATCTTTTATTGGGAAGCTTAATTATTACCATGCATTTTTCCCGAACCTTTCATCTGTAACACACCCCCTCCGAGAAATGCTGAAGCAAGCCAGATTTAAATGGACTCACGAAGGAGAAATGGCGTACAAGCATCTTCTCCATGAACTTATGTCAGACCACATTCTCATTCCATTCGGGGGAATAGTCAGGGAAATCGAGTGGTGAGTCAGGGAAAATTATCACACGTCCGCCGTTTCTTGAGATTTTGAACTAACGCGCCTTATTTGCCTCTGGTCGTATACGATCATCTGATTGCTTCAGAGCGTGCAACGCGAGCGCAGCGCACCTAGCCGCACGGAGTAGAAGATGTCATCCCTGCCCCATCCGTCCCCTCAGCTCCACACATCTGTCAGTTGGAAAGTTCGATTATGAACCAATAGGCAGGGTACTTGAACAGTAATTGACGGCGATCGAATATTCCTATGGGGTATTCTTCTTCCACTTCTACCAGTTTTCTTTCCAAACTTGAATTTTCATATATTAAGAAATTACGTCGATATTGATTCGGCTATCATCGATGTTATCATTGATATCGGAACGGTAACATCGATGTTCAATAATATCGGATCTTTCAATATCGATGGTAGAACATCGAACATCGGAGTAAAAACATCGATGTATCGGTAACATCGAACATCGATGTTCCATCCCAATTGCCCAATTCCCAAAGAAAGTTGTAGGATTTACGATTGGTCAAGCTGTGAAGTCAGATAAGTTCAGTTCTGATTAGTGACGTTTCGATACTTCCATTTATCGGGTAAATGGTATCGAAACGATATCGAAAGCTTGGTACTGATAACGATATAATATCGAAAGAAAGTATTCGATACCGAGAGTATCATTCGATACTCTTCAATAACGAATTAAAAAAAGTTGTTTTCAGTTTTGTTTTGTTCTCCCTCTTTCTGATCCTAATTCAGAATCGTAAATCATCGTCAGTTTGATTGTGAACGCCTCCAGTAGGTATATTGGAAGATGATGATAATGACTTGTATTATGCTTTAGAGAGTAGGTGAGTAGGTATCATAATTTATGTAGAGTTTTAATTATTATTGAAGACCATGTTTACCTTGATCAAATTTCACAACAACAAAAAAACCACAGAAGGGTTGCACAAAATAAGTGTGTACTGTGAGTAATTTATGCAAGGGTTCGAATGTTTTTAATATTGTAATTTATTCACTGGTATTTTGTAGTAAATATTTACATACCTACTTTAATTACCTGTTTTACATAAAAATTTATTAGATTCCATCCTTGCTACCTTTACATTTACTGGTAGGTAGGCGATAGTTCAGGCCTACCATCCTTGGTAAGTTTCTACTTTATTAACTTAGGTACATAAATATCGTTTCGCTACTGCATAGTATTTATCGATATCAGTATAATATCGATCACAAAGTATCGGATACAAATATCGGAAGTATCGAAAGAAAGTATCGATATCAGTAAATATCGCAAGTATCGAAACGTCACTAGTTCTGATAAATGTCTGCACTTGTCCGATCCTAGTGCATGCAAGCAGTGTCAAGTCCAGGCCGGCATGTGGTTGGTTCACACTTGCATTTTTTATGGCGGATTTTTGGTTTATTATTATCAGTAGGTAATGAACCTTTGGAATCGAGCAGGAAAAAAAAGGTTAACTCCCACTCAAAATTTGATGGTTTCCGTTTCACGGTACGTAGAATCCGAAAATGTAATAAAAAAGTTCTATCCGTACCTACGCCGTACACCTTACACTGTACTTCGCGCTTTTCTTATTTACCATGAACCAAAATGGATGAAATTTGGTTTGTAGGTCCAGTTTGGGGTCTAGTTGGTCCGCGAAGCTCGGCGTTACTGTCAGACATCTAAGAGGTGAAAAATAAGAGTTAAAATGTTCAGAACGCCTTAGCCCGAAACCATTCAATAGAACCTGTTTTTTTTTTTAGGTTTCTAAATTGATCTCGAACTAAAGATGTTTTTGAGACCATCAGGAGCATTGTACAACCAGCCGTTCGTTTGCACACACCAGCTTCGTCAACATGATCGTGAATGAAACAGTGTAAGTTCGGCTCAGATATCATTGCTAGGGAACAACTGATTATACTCATGGATGGCTGATGAAATCGAGTTAGTTGTTCCATGATATTATTTCATTTGAAGAATGATGGCTCTTTTGGATTTCGTTGATAGCTACTTTTGTAACTTGAACAAACGTTATGTTTCATGAATAACAATAAATAATTAATTATTGAATTAATTATTAGCTTTTGATCCTGCGCATTTTTATGAAACTGAAATTCCCGGGCCGGCTTCAGCACTCGATTTACGGCTCTGCTGGGGGGATATCGAGGGTAGGTATTGACCACAGAAAACAGTGATCTACGCACTAGGGGCATCTATTCAGGTAAATATTTTGGTTTATTATTCTGTGAATAATACACCTATGTATCCGCTATTTCTTGAACTCCCCGTCAAAAAACAAACAAAAAAATTGGGTAAGGGTGCTTAAATTCCAACAATGCAGTGCCCGTCCACCTAGCTTTATTTTCGGTCTAAAAAATCCGTTCTTCCGCACACAGGCTCCATTTGGGCCCTAATAGTGTCCCGAAACGTTGCAGCCCCATCGGTATATACCCAAGAGAGTGTTATGGGTGAAAAACGGGTGTAAAAGTAGGGTTTTTAGGTGTTTTAGTAACATGAGCTTGTGAGGTATGCTTTTCCATATTTTTTAGGACGAGGAGACCGAATATGAAGTCGATTTTCACCAACGAGGGAGGAACTGAAGTTCTAACAAAGTTTCTGATTTAATGTACCATAAATTTGGGTCCAAGTCGTCGTTCCTCCACACACAGGCTCCACTTGGATCCTAGCTGTGCTCCGAAGCTCGGCAGCCCGATCAGAATACACCCAGGGGTGTTAGGGGTGAAGAATGGGCATAAAAATAGTTTTGGTTTTAGTGAACACAAGCTTGTGAGGTATCGTTTTCCATGTTCTATGAAACTGTAATTCCCGGGCCAGCTCCAATACTCGAGTTTGGGCTATCCTGGGGGAAACACGGGTTAGGTAGTCACCACAGAAAACATTGATCTACGGAGAAGGGGCATCTATATACAGGTAAATAATAAACCGTTGTGTAATAATTTGCGGTGTTTTTGTGTTGACGCTTGGTAGTTCGCTTCGCTGTTCGCTGGTTGGCTTTTCTCGTGCCTCGAAATTAGAAATTTATTTAGGACTAGCTGTGTACCCGCGCTTCGCAACGGTAGAACAGACACCCCCTTTAGGACAGGCCCCACTCATAACAGATACCACCTTCTACGTTCAGCCGTTCTCATTTATCGATGCCGAGACAAACAAACAGACTGACACTGTTTTACGATATATTACACTATTTGAACCGACGCGTGTTGCTGCGATTTAAATAAATGGAGCCAACGGTCATGTATTTTAATATGCCTGTATCCCCCCCTCCTCAACTGATCAGAAACCTTCCCCAATGCCAACCCTAACTGCCTTTAACCCCCCCCCCCCCCCCCGCGTATCCTATGAACCCTCCCTACCTGGTTAGAAACATTCCTCAATGTTCACACAACAAATTCCCAAAGTTGCACTCCAATTGGTCAAGTAGTTTTGAAATTTCTGTAGACCCCCCCCCCCCCTCTCATAACCTGTACCCCCCTCCCACTAACATCCTGATTGAAGTACCACTTGAATGTACTCGTCGAGCTGAATCCAGAATATAATTACAATCGGATTTACGTCCAACCGTTCAAAGTTATTATAAGCATAAACGTCCTCATAGAAGTGATTATAACACGTTTTTTAGTAGTATTTCATTCATAGCGTTTCAACGGATGGACAGATTCAAATGCGGATTTTTCATAAACCTTCCCAGATAAATTCTGCGTCAAATGGTACCAGCCGCAACTTTCTACGTTCAGCCGTTCTCAATTGATGCCGAGACAAACAAACAAACAGACAGACACTGTTTTATTATATGTATATAGATAGCACATTAATAAATACATAAATCCTTCAATGTAGTAATATAATATTTAGTCAACTTACTTGTTTATTTACCCTTCGGACATTTAAATTTGACAGGGAATATGGTAAAATTCATGCAGGGATATCGGTAAAAATGTGGAAGAGTCAGGCTTCAAAAATCTCGGAAAGGTAGGGAAATCGATAAAAATGTCAGGGAAAATGAAAATCCTGATCGAGGGGCCACCCTGATTTCTTTACAGCGGTAGATATAAAATGTATTTATCACTTACATCCAAATATCCGCCAGCTTGCTGGGACTGTCGCTCAGCATTTACTAGTGTTGAAACAGACAACCCATGATAAGTCATGTCTTCAAAGCTAGACCGTCTACTACTGATTTTGTCCCTCTCATTTTGGACGGCTGAAATCATAGTGATATATATAGATATATACCTACATGTAAACGGGATCTGAATCATGAAAAACTTTGATGGCTAGGTAAAGATGTTTCTCAATCCATGTTTCATCACAGTATCGAAAGGGTGCCAACTTCAGTGACATCCATTACAAAGCAATAAATATGCACGAATTTCAACCATCCTTCTTTCACATACTCTGCGCTGAATATAAAATGAATTTTAATATCTATATGCGTATTATAGCTAAGTGAAGCGGTTTTTGGAAAAGTAGTAAGTAGGTACCTACCTAGGTAGGTAAGTAGCAATGTAGTAACTTTTGTATCCACATAATACATTATACTAGTCTGTATACTACAGTCGATGATAATGATTAGAGATGGTGAGAACTGTTTCATATTCAAAGGAACGGTTTCTGTAAGGATAGTCATGGAAATATACTAACGGTATATTTGTTACGGGTAAAGCCCACAATTGGATAAGGCTAGCATTAGATAAAGCACTATCCAAAACGGCTGGATTTGGTAACCAGCTGGTAACGCTTGCTTTATCCGGCTAATTATCCAATTGCGGGCTTTAACCGTGACGTATATATTTGTTCTTATATTCTCCTATGGGTATTCTCCAGGTAGGTACGCTATAGAAATTTCATAGCAGCTGTTCAACTGGTACTTTTATGAATTATCTGGTAAGTAATAAGTTGGTGGTTAAGGTTCCAAATTAAAGAATATGTGAAAAGGCCGAGATTCTCTAAACATGTAGGTAACTTCCTAACCATGAACTTGTGTCAATAGCAAACTAGGTACCCACCTTCTTTTCTCATTCCAGCTTTGAAACATTTGCGAAGCCTGCAGTACCTGCATTGGTTTCGCTTGTCTTTGTCAACTACACAATGTCTGGTAAACCTGTGCATAGGTAGGTACATGAAAAGTAAGATGTAGGTATTAGGAAAATCAATATTGGAATAATTCCGTGAAATCAACGAAAATTGAGGAATGCCAGAAACAATTAGACGAAGTACCAAAAACATTAAATGGGAAAAGTGTTAAAATTTGATTTTTTATAATAAAAACTGGGGACATCAAATAGAAAAATTGAGGCAATAGGTAATAGTTAATAAAATTTTTGTAGGTTAGGAATATGGTTCAAAGAGGATTTCGATTGTCCATTCGAACAGTTAATCAATAATCATCACAATTGTATTTTCACAGCTGACAGGAAGAATTTGGGACTTGAGGGTATTTTTATAATTATCTTCACGACATGATGTCTGTTCACCCATTGTCCCCCCATCCAGATTGGCAACTAGTGCCTTTGTAATTAGTATTTCCTCTCACTCAAGTAGGCCGAGGATTTCTCGCCTCGGGCCATTTGCATCAAGTTGTTGAAATTGTCACTCACCTACAACTATAAATGTGGTTCTTCCTGACGGATCTCCTGAAGAAACCCTTGCAACCATCACAAGATGACGCGCCGTAGTGTTTGCCGGTCGCTCTGTCACCACAGATTGAGCATTGTGGGGGCACGAGGTGAGCTGGTAAGTTGCTGCCGATGCCCAGTGAGTTGTGTCCCAATTCATCTCCAACTGAAATGAACGTTGTTGAAAATGAGGCCCACTGTTATAAAGGAATAGCATGGTTGAAACTTTTTCAACCAAATGAAACTTTCTAACATTTATTTCCGTTGAAAAGGTTTCATTTGCTTGAAAAGACACATCATTAGACTGGGAAAAATGGTTTATCATCATAGTTAGGTACCTAGGTACTGTTTTAGACTGCACACAGGCTTGTAGAGTTGACCAAAATCGACCTAGAGGATAGGTTTGGATAGGATAATTTTGGACAGATGAAGTGAGGGAGGTAGTTAGATGCCTACAGAAAAAATAGGAAGAAGTCGCTTACAAAAGACTGTTCTGGTAGTGGCAGCGCATCACTTTTTGGGGGAGGAAAAGAATCGTAGCCCAACATCTTCTGTTCACTTGCTCTCGTTTGCAGGGTTGCCACCCGTCCCGAATTTTACGGGACTGTCACCCGAATTTTTTCCTGTGCCCCAAAACAAAATGACCAGGGACGCGTTGTCCTGAATTTTGGCTCCTAGCAGCTCTAGTAACCAACTGACGGCCGTGCCTAAAAGTAGTAGGTACTAAGGAAATTATTCCTTATCTAGAAAAATCCCTTCTACTTTTTTAATAACTCCGTTTTCTCAACTTCATTTACCTACTTTACTAGGTATGTACCCGCTTTAGATACCGACAGTTGCGTTCAAAGTGCGACCACTGGTTGCTGTCACTCAGTCTGGTTGCAGCAGGCAGAGCCCTAAATGGGCCCTCCCACCCAAGTGCCATCGACAAGCACAGTGGAGAACCTGGCTATTGCTGTTGTTGAATGGGCGCCAGTCCGTTCTTGGGTAGGAGGTGGCAAAAGGTAGTAGGTAGTTTTGTTTGTAAAACGGGCAAGATCTGCCTCCATTCGCTCTTGGTCCCAGTGGAGGTACGGAAATTAAGGGAAGTGTAGATGGGAACGAGTGGATGGGTATGAAAGGGAATGTTGAGTGGGAATGTCTGAAGGGAATGTGATACTGGATCAACTAACTGAGTATGGGGTTAACACAACACAGATTTATTGAAAAAAATGTAATGGAAAGAATCTTAGCAAAATCTCGAAGTTGAATTGAATAAATTAATGCTTAGTCGAAAACAGAATTGTCTCTTGGTGAAATTAACTGCACCTAGTACCTACTAATGCCTAAATCCGGTAGTGGAAATTGCCATTTTGGAGGACATATTTTGCTTCCTCACTACCGGAAGGTAGGGAAGCCTTGCAGTCGTGACTGGATTTAAAAAAAAATTTATGTCCTCCAAAATGAAAATGTCCACTACCTACCATTTTGCGTTTCAGACGTCAAGGAAAATTTTTGGTTCCATGTCTGTCTGTCTGTGTATGTCTCTCTCTGGTCAATTCCTTGTAACGCCCATAACTACCTGAAATAGTGGTTCAAATGGGCTGAAATTTGGAGGGTAGTTGTGGGTTGGGTCACAGATGATCCCATGTCAAAATCATTGAAAAATGACTGTAACTTTCATCTACGCTGGCACAAACGTGAAATACTTGAAACGCGTATAACTACCTTAAATATCGTTGAAATTAGTTGAAACTTGAAGGTCGATCAGGAATAATATTTTTATAGTTTCTTATGAATTTCATTGGAATCGTACCGTAACTTTAGTCTGCACATTCGCGAACATGAAATGTTGACCATTTTCTTGTAACGCTTCTAACTACGCGAAAAATAGTCGTAGAGAGCTGAAATGCTGAAGGTACACGCGGATTGGATCGCAGATGATCCCTTATCAAAATAATTGAAATTGTACCGTAACTTTCGTCTGTGCATGCGCAAACGTGAAATATTGAAACGCCCATAACTACCCTGCAAATTATCGTAAAGCGGTGAAATCTGGAAGATAGATGGAGGTGAGGTGTTGGATGGTCTCAAATGCATTCCATCAAGATCAGACTGTAACTTTCGTCTGTGCATGCGCAAACGTGAAATATTGAAACGCCCATAACTACCCTGCAAATTATCGTAAAGCGGTGAAATCTGGAAGATAGATGGAGGTAAGGTGGTGTTGGATGGTCTCAAATGCATTCCATCAAGATCAGACTGTAACTTTCGTCTGTGCATGCGCAAACGAAAAGTCCTTGTTGCGTTTGTCCATTGTCCAACCGATCCACCGATAGGACCTAACCAACTAATTATACACCTACCGACGTTCATGTTATTTATAATAACCTATAAATTTTACAATTTATAAATTATACAATAAAATTGTGAATGAACGTTGAAAGAATGAATTAATTAAATCTAGGTAGGTAGGTATATGAATGTCCACTGAATGAACCTACCCAACTAATCTATTAATCCATGTGACCTGAATCATTAACCCATGCATGGATACTCCACCTGTCCACTGAATGAACCTACCCAGCTATTCTATCATGTGATTCAAGTGAGGAAACTGGGGGCCTATTCACTCAAATAGATAGTGGAAAGAGATTATCTATTTTGAAAATCTCCCGCGAGAGATAGTCTCCCCTGGGAGACAGTCTCTTCCAATGTCTCCCGGGTTCGTCTATTTTACTGAATAGCTCCAGAGACCTTGAGAAGGAGATATGGATCCTAATACACGAAAATGCCATAGTATCCATGAAGTGCGAGATGTTTGTGCCCCCGGGAGTTCAATTCCTTAATAATGAACGCATTTCTTAGTAATACCTATTCAATGGGTACCTACCTACCTCAATCCATACTTGGACGTTTTTACTCACGAATCGGATAAAA
This sequence comes from Leptopterna dolabrata, assembly GCA_954871275.1. Taxonomy (NCBI): domain Eukaryota; kingdom Metazoa; phylum Arthropoda; class Insecta; order Hemiptera; family Miridae; genus Leptopterna; species Leptopterna dolabrata. The sequence continues at coordinate 136,494,833 of OX940974.1, read as the reverse complement.
GTTTAAATTAAATTGAAAAAAGTCTCAATTATAAACAGAAAAATCGAATTATGGGGCGCTTAAGTATTATATCTACACCTAATGAACGGCCACTCTTAGGTAGGTAGGTACCTACCTCAACCCGTACTTGGACGTTTTTACTCATGAATCAATAATTATGAATATATTTTTAATTAAAATTGAAATGAAAAATTTAATCTTTATGAAATGAAAAACTTTATGATGAAAAACTTTATGAAATGAAAAAAATACACGATCAAAATTACCGATGTGGTTGCGGATGAACGAGGATATTACACGATCACTGTGAAACAAACGAGAAATAGACTCTCTCTTTCGAGGAAAGACACCTAATTAGCTGTCTCTCTGAAAGAGATCGAGAATGCCAAGATGGCCGCCAACTCTCTCTTTTAAAAGTTACTGAATAACCCTGTCATGGATACTATAAAAATCTATTTTGCAAAAGAGCGAGTCGGACCTGAAAGAGATGTCTCTTTGGCTTAGTGAATAGGCCCCCAGTACTGCCTACTCGAGTTGGCAGACGTTTTTCGAAACGTTTTATTTATTTATTTATTTCATCACAAAATACAATTTAGGGCGGTTGCCCCATTTAAATTGTACAAAAATAAATATTTATGGCTAAATATTTATCAACCGCTGTAAGGATGATTGATAGAGCTTTGAAAGTTATTCAACTTGCTGGAAAACACGAAAAACTGTACCAAAAACATTTTTCCGGGAGATGGCACCACGGGTGCCAGCGTGGCGCCGTTCCGCGGCACAAACAATTATACAGCAAATTTTGGGGGCCTAGTGAGTATGTAAGCTGTAAAATTTTAAAGTCAAAATACTCAGAATTGCGGCTTGTAGCGTGGTACATGCATACATAATAAATAATATATAGTCACCCGCAAATGTCGCTCGACTAAGAGGCTCACTGACGTTCGGCAAAAATGAAAAACCTCTCAAGTTTTTGAAATTTCCATGTTTTGATTTAATCTACCTACCTATTTCGGTAGTTTTTCATGCCTTGAAGATTCTGACGAGATTTCTTTCTCAGTTCTCAATTCATCCCTTCTCTATGGCTCCTGAATAACTTAAACTGCAGCTAAAACCTAGTTAGAGACAACGAGGTTTTTATTGTCTCCTGTGTGTTATTTTTGGAACTTTTACTATTGAAATAAATAGATTTTGGTTGATATTGAAGATCGTAGTAGATAGCTACCGATCATTCTTCAAATTGCCTAAAAGCACTCTAAATTGATTTAGAAACACCGAAAATGTTACGGATGGTGACTTGAAGCAGCGAATATTATACTACTCTGCTATCCCAAAAAAGTTTTGCGCTTAAAATGTAGAGGTACCTATCAAAAATTGAGTTTTTTACTTGATTTTCTAGTTTCAATATGTGAATTAAGTCCGTTGATCAACGAAAACATGGGGAGGGTTGTTGTACAATGAACAGTTAATCTGGAATTTTAGTGGTTAAAAATGGTGAGGTATGTTTGACGAGGTAGGTACCTACCTAGTGAATTTATGGAGGGCGGGATTGGGGACACACTACCACTTTCCGACTATCACGTCTCATACGGACAGTGTGTGATGTTCAGTGTGCCGCTGAACGCAAACTCAAGTGCCCTGAGGAAGAGAAAATAAAATCCTCGAAACGTGGGCTTATTCGTCTCCATCTTTTGATCGACCCTCAACAACCTCACCACGACATCCATCTCAACGGTCAACACATCACGTATCGTGCTGGTGAGTTGTAGGATAACTTTCAACATGATATAAGATGTACGACCTACCGATATTTGGGCGGTGTTACGCAAAAAGTGACACTTTCAATTTTTTCGTATAAACGCTAATTAAATTTTGCAAGTCTCGATGTGACAGGAGGTTTATTTTTGGTCCGATTTTGATGGAATTTTGCCTTGTTGCCTTTATTAGCATACACTTTGGAATTCTTGAGTCAGAATACGAGAAAATTTTATGGGAGTTTACAGCATGCCTACCTGGTACTGCGCAACATGGTAGCTGTAGGTATACGGTTTGAAGCATTTTGCAATAACCAGAAACCGCCATCCTGCTCGTAAATATTCAATGTTGCGTTGATTTATCTCTAATCTGTCATTTTGCAATGACCAGTTAAACGTCAAATGTGGTGAGATAAATAAAAGTGACGGATTTGAAGCGGAATATTATAAGACTCAAAAATATTTATATTTTTCACGCATAAATATTTCAATAAAATATTTTAAATGGTTCAAATAAATTGATTTCGACGAACTTCCAGAACTTTTAAAATAGGTTACATGATTTTAAGGGTTCAATAAATGAAATTGTTCAAAAATATTTACTTATTACGATGAACTTCGTGAACTTTTAAAATAGGTAAGTACTTGATTTTAAGGAAACATAAAATTTAAATGAAATGGTTGAAATTATCATGCGTGTTTATAATCGTCTGTTTCCGAGCAGTGATATCCTGGCTGGATGTACCTATACCGTATGATTCACACTGATATTGACGTAGATGTGTTCTCAAAATGTATTCTCGCAGCCGAATGATGTTGAGTACCTACTTTTTTAGTTACCGACCTATAGATATATTGGGAAATGTCAGATGAGAGAGGTTGGCATTTACCCGGTATTTGCACTGAATTCTGGTAACTTACCCTTTTGCAAAAACCAGTTAAACGACAAAATGGCGTTTACCTAGATATTGAGTCTTAGCTCTACTTCCTGTGCCGAATTATTTTAATAACCAAATACGCGACAAAATTATGTGTTACCTGGTAACTGCACATTATTTTATTTTCATGCTGAATTTTGCAATTCCCAAGTGAGCTCCAAAATGTTACACCGGCTCATTTTTTAGAAAATACCGATGAACCCCTCGATACCAACACGTGCCAAGGGTGTTATGAGTGAAAAATTTGTGTAAAAATAGGGTTTTTTTGTGTTTCAGTAACATGAGCTTTTGAGGTATCGTTTTCCATGTTTCTTAGGACGAGGAGACCGGATATGAAGTCGATTTTGACCAAAGACTAGAAAATTGAGGTTCTAACAAAGTCATCCTTAAATTTACGTTAAATATAGGTATGAAATTGTCTTTCTTCCGCACACAGTTTGGGACCTCATTTGAGAAGACATTTACGTCCTAGCTGTGCTCAGAAGCTCGGCAGCCGGATCGGAATACATCCAGGGGTGTTATGGGAGAAAAAAAAGTGTAAAAATAGGGTTTTTCGATAGTTTCGGTGAACATGAGCTTGTGGTGTATCGTTAACCAGGTTTTTAGGGCGATAAGACCGAACATGAAGTTGATTTTGACCAAAGAGTGAAGAATTGAGGTTGAAACGAAGGTTCAGCTACCAAAAATCATTTTTTATGAGCCAAAAACCTGGAAAATTGTCTGAAATCGTCATAAATTTGTATAACACTAGAAGTAGTATTAGCAGGTGAATTAAGACAGTTAAATGGCACTATCATTGATCAAAGATAATTTGTTAAAAAAGAAAAAAAGGAGCCTAATTCGTGTTTTTGGGGGCTCAAATTTGGTGGAATCCATAAAAAATAACCATATCAATTATTGAACATGAAAGAAACAATAAATGAATAGCCAACATTTCTGTACGTATGGCCGATAGAATAATAAACCCATGTGACGAGGACTTTGTAGCGTTTTTTCTTTTCATCGTGATTTTATTGGGGGAAAAAATAACAGTGGGTAAACGTCGATAGTTGTTGGAAGTCAATTCGAACGACGACTCCAATAGTTGTTTTTGTACAACCGGTTGCCCATGTTGTGCATACCTCTTTTTCCATATGTTGTGAAAATATATTCATTCGTGTTCCAAAGAAGATACAAACGCACATTACTTAATACTAGTACGAAGAACCGCACTCTGCGACAGGTTATCGGTCCAGCACGGACAGAAACATGGCAAGTACCATTGACGTCAAAGTTGCTCCGCTTGGGAGGCACAACTTTGATACATGGATCATCCACATGGAGGCTATACTAACTCGCAATGATCTATTAGAGTACGCGGATGGAACAAGGACAAAGCCGACTCCATTGGAAGATGGTTCGGGAGATCAAGGTATGGCCATTAGGGATTGGGAAAGAATGGACAGAAAAGCTAAATCTGACATCACGTTAGCAATTGGACCATCAGAATTAAGGGTAATAAAAGGTTGCAAAACATCAAATGAGGTTTGGAAAAAGCTCCACGAGCACTACCAATCCAAGGGTCCATCAAGGGTAGCTACACTGTTGAAGAGACTAACATTGTGTAAAATGAATTCTGGAGGAGATGTGCGCAACCACGTTGCTGAATTCTTTGAAACTGTCAATTGCTTGGAAGAACTAGGCAATGCCATTCCTCATAATTTGTTGACAACCATGTTACTATACAGTCTGCCAGAGGAATTTGATAATTTCCGAGTAGCAATAGAATCCAGAGACGATTCACCTAGTATTGAGCAATTGAGAGCAAAAATTATGGAGGAAGCCGATGCTCGCAAAAATTTGAGGAGAAACTACGATCAAAATGCTTTGCTCACGAAGAAAGCCCCAAGAAATTTTAAACAAAAGAAAGATCACCCACCTCATACAAACAAGAAGAAAAAGCATAAATGTTTCAATTGTGGGGGTATTGGCCACTTCGCCAATAAATGCTCATCCCCGAAGAATGTAGACGCTGGTGCAGCCGTCGGAGAGACGTCAACGGAGGAATCCTCAAACCACGCAGCCTTTTTGGGCGAAAGAGACAGCCAGTCGGAATGGTGCCTGGACAGTGGCTCAAGCTCCCATTTGTGTGGAAGAAAAGAAAAATTTGCTGAGTTGGTGAAGGAGAGACATAAACTGAAATTGGCGAACCTGTCTACTACAGCCATAAGTGGAAAAGGAAAGGTAGTCATCTCGACACAACAAGATGGTAAGCGTTGGCAGTTGACATTAGCTAATACTTTATACGTGCCAGATCTTAGAAACAATCTAATGTCAGTAGGGAAGATAACTGACCACGGGCATAAGGTAATTTTCTCAAAGGATAAAGCAGAAATAGTAGATGAAAATAGTCAAGTAATTTGTCATGCGGTACGCGAAAACGGACTTTATTATGTTAAGGAAGATAGCCCCAAATCGTATGCTGCCAAAAGCAAAGAGCCAAATAAGCAACTAGAATTATGGCATCGAAGATTCGGTCACTTGAACAAAAATGACTTAATAGCACTAAAGAAGACAAAACGCGCTGTGGGCATGAATTTCAGCTTGAGGGAAAATCTTTCATCTTGCAACATTTGCACACTTGGGAAAATGAGTCAAACACCATTCCCTAAAACATCTAGTGGGAAAGAGACCAAAGAACTTGAGATAATACATACGGACATTTGGGGTCCTGCTCAAGTCAGGTCGCATGGACATGCCTTGTATTATATGACCTTCATAGATGATGCAACTCGCTGGTGTGAGGTTAAATTTTTAAAGAAGAAATCTGACGCATTAGCTGCATTCAAAGAGTATAAAAACTTTGCCGAAAACCAGAAAGGTGTGAAAATTAAGAATTTACAATCAGATAATGGTAGGGAGTATTTATCTAACGAGTTCAATGAATTTTTAGTGAATGCTGGGATCCAACGGAGGTTAAGTGTGCCAGGAACACCCCAACAGAACGGCGTTGCGGAAAGGATGAACAGAACCATTATGGATATGGTAAGGTGTTTCCTGATTGAATCCGGCTTGCCGAATTCTTTCTGGGCTGAAGCTGTCTCAACCGCTGTCTACATCCGGAATCGATGCCCTTCTAGAACCCTGGAAGGTAAAACACCTTTTGAACTGTGGGTGGGTAGAATACCCATTGTAGCGCACCTCAAAACCTTCGGATCGGGGTGTTTATGTCTTGGACAAGTCTGCGAAAAGAAAACTGCAGCCCAGGTCAAAAGAGGGAGTTTTTGTAGGGTATTCGTCGACATCAAAGGCATATAGAGTTTGGATCCCAAATGAGCAAAAGATTTGTGTCACCAGGGACGTGAAATTTGTGAATGAGTACAAGGAAACCATAGGTGAGCAACTTAATGAAACGGACATTTTTGCAGGAAAGTTGGAAAACTCCGAAACGGCAGAAATTGGCGTAAAATTAGGAATGCGAGGGCCAGAGGAAACTTCCGAAATCCGTGAGGAGATACCGCCCGAGCTATCTGGCACCGGAGACGAAAGGCCTGACGACGTTGTGCAGGACTTGATGATGGTTCGTGGAAGTGGGCGACCTAGAATTGTGAGGACAGGAGCGAAAGGTAGGCCGAAGAAGGTTTACAATATGGTTAGAAAAATAGACGTCCCCAAAACCACGAATGAACTTCCTGCACAGGAAGTGAATGAAAATACTGAAATAGCGTGTCCTGCCGAAGTATCAGTTCGTGAGGCACTAGCTAGTGAGAACGTCGATGAATGGAAAGCTGCGATTAGGAAAGAATTTTCGTCCTTGATATTAAATGGAACTTGGGTAATGTGTGAACCTCCTTTAGACCGAAAGTCAATAAGCTGCAGATTGATTCTTGTTAACAAATATAATGCTAATGGGGAACTAGATAGGCGAAAGGCCCGCCTAGTCGCTAGAGGTTTTAGCCAGATACCTGGGGTGGATTTTTTTGAAACTTACTCCCCTGTGGTAAGGCTAAGCTCGCTGAGAATATTGATGGCATTAGCAGTTCAAAACGATATGGAAGTGGAACAAATGGACATTGAAACGGCATACCTAAATTGTGATTTAGATGAAGATATTTTTATGAATCCCCCAGAAAGCTTTGAGGAGACGTTAAAAGATTTAATTGTGAACGAACCAACCGAAAAAGTAAGAGAAATCGCCAAAGTTATGCTTAAGGAATGGGAAAGTGGAAAAACGGTGTGCCATTTAAAGAAGTCATTATATGGGCTTAGGCAGTCGGGACGGCAGTGGTACAAGAAGTTGGACGAAAAGGTTAAAAAGATAGGTATGAGGGCCACCAATGCTGAGCCCTGCATCTACGTATTAGGCGAAGGGGAGAGTGCCGTATATATGGCAGTCTATGTTGATGATTTAACACTAGCGTCCAAAGACCCAACAAAATTGAAAGAAGTAAAAGAAAAGATAAAAGCTGAATTTCGAACAAAGGACATGGGAAAAATCCATTATTGTCTCGGTATTGAGTTTCAGTACGAGAAAAGGGGGGGCAGGATGCATTTATCCCAACAAAAATACATCCAGGATTTACTAGAGCGTTTCGGGATGAAAGATTGTAAGCCCATCTCAACGCCAATGGAAGCCAACCTCAAATTTGATGATACGTTACCTATAAATGAAAAGGAGATGGATAAATTCCCTTACAGATCTTTAATGGGATCTTTATTATATATTGCCATTGGGACAAGACCCGATATAGCCTTTGCTGTTAACTATTTGAGCCAATATAACAACAAATATACAGAGGCGCATTGGAAGGCTGCAAAGCGTATTCTGAGATACCTGAAGGCTACCGTCAATGTGAAACTAACCTATCAGAAAACTGCTTCGGGACCAGTTGGTTACGCAGACGCCGACTGGGGAAATTGTTCTCTTGACCGAAGATCATTTACCGGAATGACATTTATAATGGCAGGAGCTGCCATTACTTGGGAGGCTCGAAAACAAAGAACTGTCGCGGCGTCTAGCACCGAGGCAGAATTTCTTTGCCTAACAGAAGCTATAAAGGAAGCTATTTACTTAAGAAGGCTATTTGCTAATCTGGGATATCCGATTGAGGGGGCGCTAGAGATTAAAAATGATAACCAGGGGGCAATCAAGCTTATTGAGAATCCAGTATATCACGGGAGAACTAAGCATATTGAGATTCGCCGAGCTTTTATACGGGAGGCCATTGACAATGGCGGAATCAAAATTGAATATATGCCAACAGAAGACATGCCCGCAGATGTTTTGACAAAATCCACTACACGATAAAGCACCTCAAGTGTTCAGCAGTTCTGGGACTCCAGCCGTTCAATTGAGGGGGCGTGTTGGAAGTCAATTCGAACGACGACTCCAATAGTTGTTTTTGTACAACCGGTTGCCCATGTTGTGCATACCTCTTTTTCCATATGTTGTGAAAATATATTCATTCGTGTTCCAAAGAAGATACAAACGCACATTACTTAATACTAGTTAAGTACGAAGAACCGCACTCTGCGACAATAGTATTCTTGATAAAATATATTACTATCCAATCATAACCTTCACTGTTTCTGTGGTAACCCTAATTTGCGAAAAAGTTTGGTTTAAAAGTAGTAATATCTAACAGTATTTAGTATTTCGGTTTATTATTTTCAATAACAAACCTTTGGAATCGGGCATGAAAAAAAAGAAGAAAAAAATCCCCCCCCCCCCCACCGCCTATCAAAAATTGATGGTTTCCGTTCAAGGTACCTACGTAGAATCCTAAAAAAGAATAAAAAAATGCAAATTATTATACAACGGTTGACCTGCATAGATGCCTCTTCTGCGTAGATCGCTGTTTTCTGTGGTCAATACCTATCTTTGTGTTTCCCCCAAGAGAGCCCTAATCGAGTACTGGTGCCAGCCGGGCAATCACATTTCATAAATTTATATGATATGGATTCAACAATTCTATCATTAATATTTGTTGTTAGTCATGAAGCATAACGTTTGTCAAATTAAAGAAGTACCCAAAGTAACTATTTTCTTCAAATGAAATAATATCTCTGAACAACCAACGCGATTTTTTTTTTTTTTTAATTGGCATTGTTTATTCAGCATTGAGCCATACATCCATCATTCATATTTACAGTTTACATAGTACTTAAATTTAACATAATAAATTAATAAATAAATACATTGTCTTTTATTACAAAATTGATTACATCACAATATTATTTGAATTTATAAATGAATAAATCGCTTGCCAGACTTGTATCTTCGCTGCAGCCAACAGAGTTGCATAGCTGAATGGGGTGGTCACTAACGGGTGAACATGGCGGAACATCGTTTCCCTGCTCAACGCATAAAGCGGGCACACCATAATGGTATGCTCCGCGTCACCATAGGGCCCCCCACAGGCGCAGACAGGGTTATCTTTTTTTCCAATCTTGTATAGCTATATGCGGGACCGTTTCTCCTTGTTAATAGCTTTGTACCAGGGTATCATACGAACTCGCGGATTAATGTCCTTGAAAAATCGACCACTGATCCCTTTTTCAAAAGCGGACTGCCACTCACGTAGCTTTTGAACTTTGGAGATAGCGTAAAATTCTTCTTTGGGCAGCCTTGTTTCCAAAAAGGTTCCGTTATTAGCAGCGTTTTTAGCCGCCATGTCTACCCTTTCATTGTGGATTAGACCAACATGGGACCGAACCCAAACAAAATCCACCCTTACTCCGCCGGCGTTGCAACGATTAACAAGCCTGACTACTTCTAAAATTAAAATGTTTTTATACTTGACAAGATAAGGTGATGGTAATGTGCGTAAAGAGCTTAGAGAATCTGAGCAGATGACGACATTTGGGTGTGGTGATTGGTAGTTTGAGGAAAGTACATATTTGAGTGCTTGAATGATACCAATCAGTTCAGCTGAGTAACTGCTGGTTTCCTTCGGTAATTTAAACTTCTCCATCACATCCAATTCGACATCGAGAAAGGCTGCACCGACCCGCTCACCAGTTTTGGATCCATCAGTATATATTAGCTTACAAGCATTCCATCTAGTTTCTATAAATTCAGAGAAAATTTCATTTATAGCGATTCGGCCTTCCGTGGGAGAAAATGTGGATATAACAATCTTGGTGAACAAAATTGGATATTCAACGCTAAAAATGGAATTATTTCGATTACAAGAAAGGTTTCCCAGTACAGGGTCTAACTTAATAAAACTTGTAACCAACGGTGGCACAGTCCTCCCAATCCATCGAACATTGAACATAACGTGGTGGGCCAATTCTATAATTGCTGCCAAAGGAGCGCTGTCATACATCTGCTGACGAATAACATACTTGTCCGCAAGATACTGTCTCCTAAGATCCAGTGGCATTTCACCAGTCTCTGCATGTAAAACGTCAATGGGCGTTGATGAAAGGTAACCTATAGATAATCTTAAACACCTATGTTGATAGCTGGACAACAATTTCAGGTTTGTGGCTGCTGCCTGTCCATAAAATATGGAGCCATAATCTATTATAGATCGGATGGTCGACCGGTAAAATAGCAAAGCCGTAACCGGGTCGGCTCCCCAATATTGTTATTAGTAACCATTTTCAACATATTAAAATTTTTTTCACACTTGCCACGAACTTGAGAGATATGGTATTTCCACGTTAAAATTTTGTCTAAGTGCACTCCTAAAAATTTAAATACACTGTTAACTCTGAAGGCTCGACCGGCAAGTGACACTTCAGTGCCCAATCCAAGTCTTCTTTTCCTGGTATATGGAACTAGAACTGATTTGTCATATGATATCTGCAAACCTTTCCGGGCACACCACTGGATGAAGTTTTCCACGAAGCGTTCCAGGAGTTCCAATCCAATATCTATTTGTCGGCATTCCGTGAAAACACAAATGTCATCCGCAAATTGGACGAGAGATACCCCCTCTGGGAGGACTGACTCGATGTCTGAGACGTAAATGGAATATAACAGTGGTGAGAGGATACCTCCTTGCGCTAGCCCCTGGTAGCAGTACCTTGGTCCCACGTACTGATGTCCAATCTTCATCCACACTTTCCTCTCCTTTGTAAGGTTTATAATAGTTCTCACAAAAGGTGTGGAAATTCCTATTGATCTCATCGTGTTAACTAATATTTGGAGATTCACGTTGTCATATGCAGCCGCCACGTCAAAAAACATGACCAGCGTTATCAAACCTGACGATAAGGATCTATGGATGCTGCTCACCAGGATTGAAATGCCGTCTGCTGTACATTTAGTCTTCCTGAATCCGAACTGAGATGTAGGTAACTTGTTGTTGTGCTCTATCCACCACTCGAGTCGATTTTTCAACATTCTCTCGTATGTCTTTAGCACACAAGAGCTCAAAGATATCAGTCGATACGATGAACTGTTATTTGGCCTTTTCCCAGGTTTTAGTATAGGAATGAGGACACTCTCCTTCCAATCATTCGGAGTGCGTCCGCTGTCCCATATATTATTGTAGAGATCCAATAGTTTTCTTTTATAGTTATCGGGTAAATGGAAGAGAATGGGGTACACTATATGATCATATCTTGGCTGGTTTTAAACCGTTACATTCACGATCATGTTGACAAAGCTTTTCGGTGCGAACGAACGGCTGGACGTACAGTGAGTGCTCCGAGAGGTCTCCAAAACTTCTCAAGTTCGAGATCAATTCAAAAACTCAAAAAAAACCATACCCTTCTATTGAAAGTTTTCGAGCTACGGCGTTCGGGAAATGCATAACCTTATTTTTCACCCCTTAGAGATGTCTGACAGTAACGCCGAGCTTCGCGGACCACTTAGACCCCAAATTGGACCCTCAAACCGAATTACATTAATTTTGGTTCATGACAACTAAGGAAAGTGGGAAGTAGGTACGGCTTACGGCGGACGGACAGACATTTTTTAAATTCCATTTTCAGATTCTACGCACCTTGAAATGGTAGGTAACATTAAATTTTGAGAGGGAGTTACAGTTTTTTTCCCTGCTCGATTCTAAAGGTTCATTATTGAAAATAATAAAACAAAAATTGCTGTCCGTCCACCTTACGCCGTACTTCGCGCTATCCTTAGTTACCATGAACCAAAATTAATGAATAGGACCCATTCGGGGTCTAGTTGGTTCGGAAAGCTTGGCGTTACTGTCAATCATGTGGGGGTCAAATGGGGGGGGGATAGGTGTTGAAATTTCGCGAACGGCGTAGGTCTAAAACTTTCAGTAGAAGGTATGGTTTTTTTACGTTTTGCTTCCGAGTCTGCGAAGCAGCGGAAGCCTTGTGTTCACTTTCGTGAGCCAAAAAATTTTTGTCTTCAGAAATCAAAATTTCCACTTGCATTTTGCGTTTCAAAGCCTACTGAACAAATTTGGTTCCGTGTCTGTCGGTCTGTGAGTCTGTGAGTCTGTGAGTCTGTGAATCTGTGAGTCTGTGAGTCTGTGAGTCTGTGAGTCTGTCCGCATTTCCTTGTTACAGCCATAACATCCACGATTTTGAATTGATTCAGCTCAAATTTTGAGGGATGGTGCGGATAAGGCCCCTTGAGGTCCCATACAAATTTCAACATGATTGATCCAGCGGTACGCCCTGCGCATGCGCTAACGTTAAATTCAACAAACACGCATAACTTTCACAATTTTGATTCAATTTCGCTCAAATTTTCAAGGGTTGTTTGGACAAGGCCTAGTGAGTTCCAGTATGAATTTCAGCATGATCGGACCCTCGGTGCGCTCTGCGCATGCGCTGGCGTGAAATAGATTCAATTTCCTTGTTACAGCCGTAGTAACCAAAGATTTCACCCAATTTCAATGTAATTCTCAGGGATTAAGCGGGTAGGGCCCATTGAGGTCCCATATAAATTTCAACATGATAGAGCCAGCGGTTCGCCCTGCGCATGCGCTCTGTCTGTCTGTCTGTCCTTCTATGCACGGCCAAACGGCTCGACGGATATCGACCAAATTTGGCACGAATATCCAGTAGGCTCCCAAGTTGTGCAACGTCGCATTTTCAATTCCCTGACCATAGCGGAACTATGGTCGACCATGGTCAACTCCTGAATGGCTTGACGGATATCGACCAAATTTGGCACGAATATCCAGTAGGCTCCCAAGTTGTGCAACGTCGCATTTTTAATTCCCTGACCATAGCGGAACTATGGTCGACCATGGTCAACTTCGTTAATTGAAATGGTAACCCCTATTTTTTATCGCGTATTCGTAATCTACGTGAAATTCTATCTACGATCGACCCTTCGGACTACCCCCGCGGTCGACCATAGCGCATCCATGGGCCCCTCCATAGTCGAATCCCGAATTGCTCAACGGATATCGACCAAATTTGGCACGAGTATCCAGTAGGCTCCCAAGTTGTGCAACGTCGCATTTTTAATTCCCTGACCATAGCGGAACTATGGTCGACCATGGTCAACTCCTGAATGGCTTGACGGATATCGACCAAATTTGGCACGAGTATCCAGTAGGCTCCCAAGTTGTGCAACGTCGCATTTTTAATTCCCTGACCATAGCGGAACTATGGTCGACCATGGTCAACTTCGTTAATTGAAATGGTAACCCCTATTTTTTATCGCGTATTCGTAATCTACGTGAAATTCTATCTACGATCGACCCTTCGGACTACCCCCGCGGTCGACCATAGCGCATCCATGGGCCCCTCCATGGTCGAATCCCGAATTGCTCAACGGATATCGACCAAATTTGGCACCAATATCCGGTAGCCTCCCGAGTTGAACGTAGGCGCATTTTTAATTCCCTGACCATAGCGGAAATATGGTCGACCATGGTCAACTCCTGAATGGCTTGACGGATTTTGATAAAATTGGGCACAAATACCCGGTAGGGTATGGGATTTTTCCGTCGTTTGTTGGTTCCACGATACTGCGTACAGCGAATCTCGGATAGCGAGCGAAGCGAGCGGTCAGGCTAGTTATGTATAATGGACGTAATGTATTATGGAAGTCATGTTATGTATAATATGTATATTTCATGTAATGTTATGTAATGTTATGTTATGTAATGTAATGTTATGTAATGTAATGTTATGTAATGTAATGTTATGTAATATGTATATTTAACGTTATGTAATGTTACGTAATGTAATGTAATGTAATGTAATGTTATGTTATTTTGCTTCCGAGTCTGTTCTATTTTATAATGGGTCACTCTGATTGTGACGAGGAAGCTCCTGTGCCATCACCTTGGCAGCGTTTTTAAATTGATCTCGAACTAAAGAATTTTTTGAGAACACCGAGCACTGCAGCCAGCCGTTTGCTTGCATCGAAAAGCTACGTCAACATGATCGTGAATGAAACGGTATAAATCCGGCCCAGATATCATTGCTAGGAAGCTCCTGACTACAATCAATGGCTGTATAAAATCGAGTTGGTTGTTCTGTTACATTATTTCATTTGAAGAATGATGGCTGTTTTGGATTTTGTTGGCTTTTGTGCTGTACTTTTGTAACTTGAACAAATGTTATGCTTCCTCATGAATAACAGCAAATAATTATTAATGATTGAATTATTGAATCCCGCGCATTTTTATGAAACTCTAATTCCCGGCTCCAGTACTCGATTTAGGGCTTTCCTGGGGGAGCACGGGAGTAGGTACTGACCACAGAAAACAGCGATCTACACAGAAGGGGCATCTGGACAGGTAAATAATAAACCGTTGGGTAATAATTTGCAGCGTTTTTGAATGCGTCCATACATTTATAACCTAAATTGATCGACATCTGGTACGGATTTTTTTCAAATAGAAACGACACAAATTTTTCCAATCTGTGACTTTTTAGCATCTGTCAGAGAAACATCTTCCTCAAACCGTGCAAGGTTTTGGACGTTTTCAGGTCCACAGATTGGTTTTTATGGGTACTTTTTTAATTTTACAAACGTTATGCTTCATGAATAACAACAAATAATTAATGATAGAATTGCTGAATCCACAGCATATAAATTTATGAAATGTGATTGCCCGGCTGACCCCAGTTCTCGATTAGGGCTCTCTTGGGGGAAGCACGAAGAGAGGACGACTACTTGTGGGGAAACAGGCAGTGAAAGGCCGCTTTGACTGCGTCTGTTTTGGTAAAAAGGTCACTCACTGATCACATTGGGGAAACATCGCCGAGACCGATAATGTGCGCGATATCAGCTGACGTTCACGTGAAGTTCAGTGCGGTGATGGATGTCTCCATTCAACATAAATTTAACAGTCGGTGAGGAAAGACGTTAATTGTAATAAATAATTTCAAGTATACCGAACAACAGACTATGAAAGATGACTCTATATCATTCAGATGCTGCAATCGCAAAACGAACTGTAATGCCACTATGTGTACCGATTCCAGTGTAACACGGGTTCTGTCATTTAAAAATGAGCACACACGCGAACCTGAAACTGACAGCGATATATCGAGCGTGAGAAAGTGCGGTGTGGGGTAAAAAGAAGAGCGGAAGAGGATTTATTTTGCAAGCCGAATAAGTTGATCAGGAAGGAGTTCTAGTAAGAGAAACCAGTAATTTAGAGCTTTCAGATTTAAGAGGATTCAGAAAAAGTACATATAACCGCCGGAAGAAAGTTATGCCGATCCTCCCAAAATCGTATGATGAAAGCATCACACAATTGCGTGATTTGGCAAATTCCGAGGAAGAACCTAAATTCTGTTACATGACTCCGGACGGCATACATAAATATTGCAGTACTGGCTGGTACAGAGCACGTCATAGCAGATGGAACATTTCGCTATGCTCCTCAACATTTTAAGCACAACTGTATTCCATCCATGTGAATATCAGGGGGTTTCATGTTCCTGTGCTTTACGCTTTTTTGCCGTCGAAAACAAAGGAAACATACATCGAGTTGTGGACGAACGTGAAAACATTAATTTTATCACTGGCAAAAAAGAATTTCCGCTTCACAGTTTTTCACGTCGACTTCGAGAAGGCAGCCCACAGCGCAATTGCAGAATGTTTCCCAGACGCAACAATCTTCGGATGCACGTTTCATCTTCATCAAGCGTGGTATCGTCGACTTCAACAAAACAAAAAAACCCGCAAACACTACTTGAAAAAGGATGCAGTTGTTTTAAGGAGTGCGCACCATTGGAGGCGTTGGACTTTTCATATTACATTCTGACCAACTATATTGAGGATGAATGCTCCTTCCAACCCAGGATGTGGGCTGCATCCCCACCTGCCTCATCGCTGCGTACCACTGACGGAGCCGAATCGTTTCATAGCGACTTCAACAAACAGTTTTATGCTCCACATCCGAATATGCGTCTAGTCATTTCCATTTTGAAAGGAATACAAGCTAAATTGGATTTGAAAATTACAAGCATCAAGAAAGGTACGTTTCATCATTTTTCGTAATCTATGTAATTATGGCGTGAGGTGCACCTACTACTCAGAACGATTCGCACGAAATTCACGATTTCTCCTTTCGGATTTCAGGAGCCCCCGATGTTCTGAAAAAGTCAACCCGTGACATGCTGGCTCCGCTAGATGGACTATGGCAGCAATATGAAAAGACGGAGACTTGCTGAATTACCTGGACGGAGTCAGTAGGTGGTATGAAAATAATCTGAATAATGATGACGACGTGGTTTAAAGATGCACCCTATTTATTCATCTTTTCCTGACGATGAATGTTGAAAATCCATTCCGGTGATTCTGTGACTGGCCAAAGAATACAGTATATCTATCCTGCGTTTTGAGCTCATTTTTTCGTTACCCCAAACTCTACATTTCTGTGCTGTTTCCCCAAAATAGTCGTCTTACTTCCCCAAAGTAGTCGTGTTTTTAGCGAGTATCCCCAATGTAGGATCCCCCAGCACGAAGGTAGTTATTGACCACAGAAAACAGTGATCTACGCCGAAGGGGCATCTATACAGGTCAATAATAAACCGTGGTGTAATATTTGCAGAGCTTTTAATTCCTTTTTCGGATTTTACGTACCTTGAAACGGAAGCCATCAAATTTGGAGAGGCAAGGTTTTATTCTCATGCCCGATTCCAAAGGTTCATTATTGAAAATAATAAACCAAAATATTAAGAACTGTTAGATATTACTACTTTTAAACCAAACTTTTCGCTAATTAGGGTTACCACAGAGACAGTTAAGGTTATGATTGGAGAGTAATATATTTTATCAAGAATGCTATCGACGTTTACCAACTGCTATTACTATTTTTTCCCCCATTAAAATCACGATGAAAATAAAAAACCAGTTTGTTTTAACTGGCACCTGGCGTCACCCAACAAATAGCCTAAGTACTGATATTGGCGATGCCTATAGTAAATGCAGACCATTTTAGCATCTGCACAATAAATGCCGCAACATAATTGCGGCAGACGTGCATTTTCAGGTCCACAGATTGGTATTATATTCAGTAGAAAAAAAACAGCCATCAACTAGATGGTCAAAAACTGGGTCCGATTATATGATTATGCCCTGATCGAAGGCACTTTATGACGTCTGCTCTTGAAATTCCACCAGATCGAAGTGGCAGACGTGTGTTTCTAGGCTTAGGTATATCCATATAGAAAGCAAACAAAAAATGTCAGCCATCAACAGTCATCAGTCAAATTTTGGTGCAATTTAATCGAAAATTAAATGTCGTCTGCCACTGATGTGCCGCGGTTTCAGCATTAGGGATAACCACATTCGCCACATTTGAATTTCGTCTGCCCGCTTTGGGCAGCAAGGTGGGGGTACGGACGAGAAAAATTCAGTTCACGCCATCAACTAGTATGTCAAAAATTTGCTATTTTCTGACATTTTAAATTGACGTAATTTCTTTAAGCCTCGGCTCCGGAGTGGCAGACGTCCATTTTTTTTAATTTTTTGTTTTTTTGCCTCTAGGACACATTTGAAATAAATATCAAACCTACTTTACTCGATGGTCACCAATTTCGGTCTGGCTGCTGGACTATTAGGGGTTTCCGTTCGTTATCGGGAACCCCCCTCCACTCAAGGGGGTGAGGCAATGAGTAGCCAGCAGCGAAATGATCAGATCAAATTCTGATCAAAATTCATTGGAAGACAGGTGATCGCGTCTGCGACGCTGGCAGGGCAGTCGGACGGAAAGCCCCAGCCTGAATTAATGTTACTTTACTTTTTTTTTGAGGATTGACATTGTTAGGAATCGCTTCCCTGTTTAGCAAGTTAGCAAAAGCCTCGTGATCACTTTCAGCGGGCGAATTTTTTTTTCTTAAATAGGTAAGTATCAAAATTTCCACAGCAGTCTACACTGCAAACATTAGTAGCAAAACAGTCGTCCATTAGCATGTCTGTCCGTTTGTGTGAGAACGCCCTCTGTTCACGAATAGGTGCAGCTTACAGCACGCATAACTTCCTACAATCCCGAAATTCCTACAAAAATCGATTTTCCGAAATATGAGGTAGTATGCAGCGTTTCATTTGCTGAATATGTAGAGAATTGAAGGTAGCTGCTGTTCTTTTCAATCTTTGTAATCTGTAACCGAACAGCGAATAAACTGAAACAGCTACCAAATATGGGCCAGTATAAAACGTCACAAAAATGCTGGGTACATGAAAATGATAGTGGAGACCACTCAGGCGTTTTGGAGCGTAGTGGAGATCAGGCGTTTTCAACGTTTTTAGTGTTACCTGCTTGGTTGGTTTTGCTTCCTCACTATCAAAGCCTGGGAAGCCTTATATTTGTGCAGAGTATTAAAAATTTTGCGTTTCGTTGCTTTGTGAACAAGTTTTGTCCCGTGTCTGTGCAATTTACCTTGTCCCGGGCAAAACTTACTATACCTGCCTACTAACTTACATTCGGATTTTACTCCGGAAGATCCGGTCTAACCTCGCCGCTCGCGCAAATAGGTAAACCTCCCGAGCGGGAAAATCGCAGTCCACGAAGGGCAGGCGGGAAAAAACCATCACTGCGTTAGCCCGGAAGGGAAAAGGGAATCGCACTGAACCAGTGTCGGACAGGAAAGCATACGCTTGAAGGCGGGCCAGCTCAAGCGGCATTGGTAGTTGCTGTCATAGAATGAATCATTCTTGGGATCACATACCCCTTAGAAAGAAAACTAAAAACGATTGCATGTGCAATGGTTATTCACTTTAGATCTTTACACTGATTAGGTAGGTACCTACGCGTTAATTTATTATTTATTTTATTTTTTTATTTTTTTAGATATCTTTATCTACCTGTAGCTATGTAGGTATTGCTGTGTCGCTAACGTAAGTAAGTAGGTAGCAATATTGTTTCAAGTTCAGGTATGAATACATTATCAAAATGAACTAAGTACATGACTACTACTAACTAGTTCTGAACTCAGAAAATGAAAACTCTAAAATATGACCAGCTGGAATTTTCAACTTTTAAATTTCATAAATAAAATAGGTACCTACCTACTGTAATTTTAAATTTTCATGAAATGTAGAGTGTTACGCGAATTCTTTATTGAATAGCAGAATGGAAAAGAATAGCAGAGAACTTTTATTTGCTAAGGAAAAGTTCATAGTAGTAGTAAATGTACTCGTAGGTACCTAGTATAGGTTGTTGGAGTAAGAAAAAATAATGAAGGAAACTCCCAGGACAACTAAAATATACAAGCTCATTCAGTTATTACCGTAAAAAGAGTGAGGGGGTAAAAAAAGGCATTGGTGTCTCACCTAGTCAAAGGAACCGCCAACCGCCTATTATTATCCGAAGAATAAAGACGGAGCTTTTGAAAGCCTATTTCCACTAAAACACGAAAAATACACTGTTACCGGTTTGGGTGATGAAACAATCGTCAGTAACACACAATAACTTTATAGTAACAGCGAACAAACAATAACCACAATAAAAGTGTATTTTTCGTACATTAGTGGAAATAGAACCTTTCAGTAACTCCGTTTTGGATTACTGGTCTGTGAATAATACACCTATAATCGCTCAGCAAAATTTTTTTATAAAACCCCCTCAAAATTTTTTCTTTTACGTTTCAGGGTGCGTATATTCCAAATCCACATGGGTTTATTATTCTACTGGACATACGCACAGAAATGTTGGCTGTTCATTTATTGTTTCTTTCATGTGCAATAATTGAAATAGTTATTTTTGATGGTGTCCATCAATTTTGGCACCCAAAAACACGAATTAGGCACGTTTTTTTTTTTAACAGATTATCTTTGATCATTGATAGTACCATTTAATTGTCTTGATTCAC
Organism: Leptopterna dolabrata; assembly: GCA_954871275.1. Taxonomy (NCBI): domain Eukaryota; kingdom Metazoa; phylum Arthropoda; class Insecta; order Hemiptera; family Miridae; genus Leptopterna; species Leptopterna dolabrata. Next base: position 136,474,939 of record OX940974.1, on the reverse strand, counting down.
CTGTTGATACTACTTCCAGTGTTGTTATACAAATTTATGGTGATTTCAGACAATTACCCAAGTTTTTGACTAATAAAAATTAATTTCGGGAGCATAACCTCAATTCCTCAACCTCAATTCTTCACTCTTCTGTCAAAATACACTTCATATTCGGCCTTCTCGCCCTAAACAACATGAAAAACTGTACATCACAAGATAATGTTCACCAAAATCTAAAAAAACTCGAAAACCCCTATTTTTACACCATTTTTTCTCCCATAACGCCCCTGGGTGTATTCCGATCGGGCTGCCGAGCTCCGGAGCACAACTAGGACCCAAATGTGTTCCCAAATGGGGACCCAAACTGTGTGCGAAGAACGGCGATTTTAGACCAAAATTTAACGTAAATTTAAGGTTGAAACTGCGATAGAACCTCAATTTTCCACTTTCAGGTCAAAATCGAATTCATATTCTGTCTTCTCGTCCAAAAACATGGAGATACCTCAAAAGCTCATGTTGCTAAAACAAAAATAACAAAAAAAATACCTACTTTTATATCCATTTTTCGCTCATAACACCCTTGGGTATATTCCGATCAGGCTGCAAAGTTTCGGGAAACAACTAGGGCCCAAATGGAGCCTGTGTGTGAAAGAAGGAATTTTTTAGACCGAAAATGAAGCTGGTATGCATGATACGGCGTACGGTGTACGGCGGACGGACATTGCATTTTCTGAATCTACGCACCTTGAAACGTAAAACAAAACATTTTGAGGGGGTGTTATAAAATTTTTTTGCTGAGCGAGATTACATAGGTGTATTATTCACAGAATAATAAACCAAAATGCAATGTCCGTCCGCCGTACACCGTACGCCGTATCATGCATACCGGCTTCATTTTCGGTCTAAAAAATTCTTTCATTCGCGTACATGTTCAATTTGGGCCCTAGCTGTGTCCCGAAACTTTGCAGCCCGAACGGAATATACCCAGGGGTGTTATGAGTGTAAAATGGGTCTAAAAATAGGGTTTTTTGGTGTTTTAGTAACATGAGCTTGTGAGAGACCGAATATGAAGTAGATTTTTACCAAAGAGTGGAAAACTGAGGTTCTAATGAAGTTTCAGCCTTAATTTTACGTTAATTTTGGTCTAAAATCGTTGTTCTTTCGCACACAGTTTGGGTCCCCATTTGGGAACACATTTGGGTCCTAGTTGTGTTCGGAAGCTCGGCAGCCCGATCGGAATACACCCAGGGGTGTTATGGGGGAAAAATAGGTGTTCAAATGGCGGTTTTCGAGGGTTTTTTAAAGGATTTAGTGAATACGTGCTTTTGAGGTATCGTTTTCCATGTTTTTTAGGGCGAGACGATCGAATATGAAGTTGATTTTGACCAAAGAGTGATGAATTGAGCTTGTAACGAAGGTTCATGTCCTAAAATTCATTTTTTCTGAGTCAGAAACCTTGGAAATAGTCTGATATCACCATCGCACCGTTTATTCTATGAAATGGGTTTCCACGATTTCATCGCTAGTGATTTAGTTCGTATTATTATCCCGATTCGTATTTCTACGATTGCCGGATATAGCCATTCGATTTTCAACTCGGAAAAAGTTCTGAACTCAGAAAATAGAACTCTAAAATACCTATGACCAGCTGGGATTTTCGAACTTTTAAATTTCGTGAAAATTTTGAGGTCGCGTAAATTTTGCGTTTGTACTAACTACATTGCAAAAATTGGTTCCTGACGGCCAGGGCTTTGGAAATCGCTTTACCCCATAGGGCCTACCATCTGCTAAACAAATGTCACCAAAAAAACGGGATGATTACCCTTAAATAAGGAATTCGCAGAAAATGATGGTCGCAAGTTTGCAATTTCGGTTCCCTATTACCCACCTTTAATTCATCTCAATTTCAAGTGCTGTATGTATTAGTTTGTCTTTAGATTGGACAGTTAGATACACACTGTGAATTTGTGCCCACAATGGAAGTCCCCTCGTGGCACCTACATAGCAGGGGATCTCAGAATCCTTGTGAGGCTGCTCACAATTAATTGAAGCCATAAATCTACCTACGAGCTCGTCATCATCTGCACCATACTTTACGTGCAGGGTTGCGACCTTCGCGTCTCGGAAATCAGATACAATTATTTCCAGGTTTGTATGAAGTGGGGCCAATAAGACATTCTATCTAGCGGGCAATATGCAAGTAAATTTCTAGTTTTTATCATACAATAATAGTAATTATAGTAATAATAATAATAATAATAATAATAATAATAATAAAATTATAGTGAAATATAATATTAACAATTATTATATATATATATATATATAATAATATAATAAATACTAAGTACTTAGAAGTAATAGAAGTAAGGTAGATAATGAGTTGAGTAGACTTCTAGGGTTCCTGATCGATGGTCAGCTGGTAGATCAGGCAAATGCTTTTCTCGAGAATAATGTTCAGCCTTATTGCATGGTAAGGAAAACAATATAATCTTACTACGTTTGTACCTTTCATCTTAAAGCTTATTGAAATGAAAATACCTTTGCCGGTCCTACATGGACTGCATAATACAGTCATTTCGTTTCATATGAATGAATGAATGAAAAATATGTTTATTTAGTCTTTCAACACATAGAATAATAGGTTAAGTACTTACAAAATTCAATTATTTAGCTTTACATTAGACAAGAACATTAAAGAAACTAGCATAGTGATGGTAAATGAACACGTAGCTTCACATCGGTAGGTACCTACCACACACTTTCACATACAAAGTCCCAACTCACAGAGGCCAAGGGCTGTTAGTGAATTTTCGTTGAGTCTTCTCGTGTATTAGTGGAAATAGACAACCTTTCAATAACAATATTCATTCTTTGCCTGTTCATGGGCATTTCCATCCAATATACTGGTGCAAAGATCACTAGTTGGTAAGTAGGTACATAGATGGACGATATTATGCGTGGGGAAATTGGAAATGAAATATACTTTGGCCTATTCACTTGTCCGACCTTATTGTAGTTGTACAGAGATCAAAATAACATGTCAGTCAAATATTGGGACTCAAAGGTGGACCTGAAGTAGGTTCAATACCTACTCAATTTTTCAATAGAACTTCATCCACGTTTATGAAACATTAAATTCAATTTTTATTGGAACAGAAGGGTGGATTTCAAATCAGACATTTTTTTTTATTGCAGAATCCAACTTGTGGTACTACAATCGTCAACATAATTACAAGTAACTGGAATAGGTACATATAACATTAACGTAAATAAATATCACAGACTGTAAAAGTTCTTTTTGGAGTTAAAGAAAAATCGGTTAGGTACTCAGTATATTTCCGCTCTAATTAATAATTCTTTTATCCTTTTCTTAAATTGAGGAACTGGTAGATTCTGCAGAGTCGGGTACTATCATACTGAAGAATCTGGAACCGTGATGGATTGAGTTGTTCTGGGTCTACGCAGTCAAATGAACAGTTGGTGGGCTTAAACCCTTGCAGTTTCGAGTCGGGTACTGATGAATGTCAGAAGATTGCTACTACACACGAAGAGCCCCAGTATAGTCAAGCAGTTCAACTCTTTGGAAGGTCCTCTACCACTGTCCCTGCACCCCATATTGTACAGAATTCGTAATGCCGCCTTCTGCAGTTTGAATATCGAGATGCTATGGGGTAAATTTCCCCACATACCGAATAACGCAGTACGACGCTCGAGACATAAATTATGCATGGAATACTGATTTCAGGACGCTAAGGGCTGGTTTATCAATGCTTAGTCAATCTCCAACAAACTAACTAATCTCTGGTGAAAGTTAGTCAGTGATTAAAATGTGTGGAGTTTCAGATACTGTTTATCAATCTCTGTATGACTGCTGACCCAATCAGTATAGTATCAATGACTCAGAATTTACCAGGGGGAAAACAGCGCTGCCATTTACATCAACAAAACATTACCACGAAATAGTGATGGGCTAAAGCGTTATTTTCTGATAACGCGTTATTCGCTAACAGTTATCGGTCAGTACCTAACTTGTGACCGGTTATTCTGATAACCGGTTACCAGTTTACAGACGGACGTGCTGTTCACCCCCGGAGTAGAGAGACAAACATGGAGAATCACGACCTAGAAGAGAATCATGTCCACTAGGTACGGTATACAACTGAGCAAAAATGCCATCGTTATATTTGGCGGTGACTTCCATTTTTCCGATACATGGCACAACATTATTGAAATAGGCATGGAAGTTTATGGTGGAAGGCTGGAGGGATACGCCAAGATTTAGATAATCAAATTTGTTATTAGGCGTAATAGAAATCCCCCCCCCCCCCCCCACCTTATACTTCCGTTTTAACCATTTTGTCGTTAACTGAGATGTTCACAATATATTTATGAGAGCTAGAATGAAATTCGAATAAGTAAACAATTTTATTTGACTTTTGTTGAGCTATTTCCAAATGACGGAGTCCATAAGTGTGACAAGTGGTCGAGTCATCAGAGTCGAAACGTACTTGGTTTGTATTTGCCTGTTTATTTGTCAATGTGCGACTTTTTTTAACATGACCCTTTTTTCCAAATCATTCACATTTGAGACTGTTTCTATCAGTTCTATATTCGTTGGGAAGGTGGTTCGATTCTGCTCAATGAAAACAAAGATTTTCGATACCAAGAGCACAATAGCAGTGCGCGGGCTCTGAAAACGGTGGAGGACCAAACCAGAACACAAAACCAACAGATTTGTCTACAAAATACCCCAAGGCAACAACACCCTTCCCTTATTTACTTATGGAGTGATATTCAGCAAAGCTTATCTCTTTTAATCAACACTCTATCATCGTACGAAAACTTCGACAATATCTGATGCATATTAGCCACCGAATTCATGTGTTACCAAAATATGAAGTGCAACAAAACAATGACCCATAGGCCATAACCTACTTGAATCGAGAAGCTATTGACTAGAAGCTAGGTAGTTAACTGTGTGCTACGACGCCAATCAATCCAAAAACCGCAAGACCACAAATAGCAAACAGGATAAAATCCACGTAGGTACCACAAATATAAATCTGTAATCGGAACCGAACTGAACGCAAAACGCACAAAATTTGACGCAAAAATTTGAAAACTGACAACAGACTCAACAGAGAACGCGAATGTGATTCACGAGACAACAAAAGCAAATTAGAAGACGAAGAAGCATCTCCTATCGAGATGACAAATTGAATCGAAGGGGTCGAATCGATTGTGAACAGGTACGATTTTGGTGCGGAAACCACATTCTGGGGACAGTGGCCAAAGTGGGCGTGGCGAACAACATTTTTACTTGACTGAGCATGTGCGGACGGGCCACTTTTCTCAGTTGCCATGGGAACACTAGGTCCCAGGACCTACCTGCGTTTCCTACCTGCCAGTTTCAGGAGCCTAGTTTCGATTTCGATTGCAGGACACCGATTACTGTCTCTTTATTCCAATAACATGCTTGGTCTAAGGAGGTAACAAGAAGGAACCACCATGGATGCTCTACTAGAATACTGAATATCCATAGCCAGAGAAACCTAGCCAGTCGCTGTTGAACTTTGTAAAAAATGCTAGGTACAGTGTATGGAGGGAAATTCAAATGCCAACTGAACAATGGTTGGAGTATTTTTTTACTCCTTGTGTTTTTGGATGCCGGGGCAGTGGCCCAAGTGGCCTTACTCAAAGCCCCTGCAACAGCATGATAATCCAATCCAGAACGAAAGGATCGGGACTTTGAATTTGAGCAGTTGTGAGACCGTGACTGAGAACTGTTACGATCTGTTGAAAAGGAGCGACCGGAGTGCGATATTATCTTTTGCCGGAACGTTGTTCCTTGAACTGCGACATTTTTTGATGGCAGTCTTGTGTCTTTGTTCCCGAATTGGGGCAACCGGGGTTTTGTTGCTGTAGTACTCGACTTTGAACGCGGGAGGCTTCAAGAGCCAAGGCTTTCGCTAGAATATCTTCGAATTTACAGGAATCAGATTGTAACAACTGCTCACGAATCCAATTATCACCGTGTCCACCGATAAACTGAGCTCGGAGAAATATATTAGCGACGGAAACTTATTCATTGCAAGAGCATGTGACTAGAAATTCACAATCTGCTAGTTTGCGTTGAAGGGTTGCAACGTATTCGGGGATTGTTCGTGTTTCCCCATGGTAGGTAGAAAGAAAATAATGTTGCGAGACAACTGCACTCTTTATAGGCGATAGCATAGATTTAAATGCAGCAACTAGCTCGTCATAAGGAGCTCTTTTAGAGCTTTGCTAGATGCCGAGAGGGCAGAAAGATTACTATTATAGTGTTCAGAACCGATCGAGGCTGACAACAATAATTATTGCGCTTTTTCGCAGGTGCATTGACGTTTTTCACGGCGGCGTAATTTTCGCATTGTTCAAGGTAACATGAAACTTCTTCCTTGCGTGCATCAAAATTGGCAAATGGAGAGGCATGTACTACGCTTGAAGGTTCGGTTGTCAAGACCTGCTGGGCGCGAAGTTGTGTGATGAAATCCTGTTTAGTTCTCATGATCGTATCGGTCAGTTGAGTAAAGAGAGTCGTCAGAAATGTTTCGTCAATCGATATTGTGGCAAGGTGAGTCAAAATCGGTAAGAAAAAAATCAATGGTGAAAAGGAGGCCAAAACGGGGGCAGAGCGTGGTAGTAGGTACAGTATGATGAGCAAGGCGTACCTACAGATTGGCGATTCAAATGTAATTTTCGTCATAGTCGATTTCTTACCTCGTCGATAACTGTTGTGGTGGCCGGGTATTGTTAGGAAAAGGTGACAATTCGATAATTTCGTATGGTTTATTATATAAAAAGAGCTATAGAAATGTTGTAGCAAGCGAACAAGGAGAGAGCCATCGTGAGAATGAATGTGGATCATACATGGATAGAGCTAGAGCAACAGGCGGGGCACAGATTGTTCTATGGAGTTACAACAGATTTAACAAAATTTATCTCATCCATATTCATAAAGGTTCTTGTCAGTAACCTAAAGAAGAAGTACACGAAGTTTAGAGGGAATCGGAGAAAAAGTTTTTGAGGTATAGCCGTAGATATATAGAACATCAACCTGAAATTCGCTCATAACCTGTATTTCCCACACTTCAATCTCCGATTTAACAAAATTAACCTCCACCAAATTCATAGAGGATGTTCTCAGTAACCTAAAGATGAAGTAGATTTTACATATATCTCAAATATATGTCAAATATTCCCACACTTCAATCTCCGATATCTCCGATTTAACATAATTAACCTCCGCCAACTTCATAGAGGATCTTTTCAGTAACCTAAAGAAAAAGTGCACGAAGTTTAGGGGGAATGATATTATAGGCCCAAAATACATACGACGGGCTGGTAGTAATTTTCATGCTCACGGACTAAGACTGAGTGAGTTAGGAACAAGTGGTTTATGTTTGATTTTCAGAGGACCTATTTCCATGAAGTTGTTTCAATACGTCTATGTTATGTTTTTCTGTGTTCCCACTCAAAAATAATTTCAAAAAACTACATAGTAGGTAGCCCAATTAGAAAATTTAGCTGAATCCATTTATATGCAAATCACAATTGACCTGTAGTAGTTATTGAAAATGTACAGAAATGTACAGACTGAACGTGAAACGGGCAAGCAAACATTTTCACACGGAACGCTATGGGTTGAATTTTCACTGGGTTTTTTCAAATGCCACACGTTGCAAAGACGAAATTTGGACTGGAATATCAATTTTCTGGAATAACAGATAATGGTGATTGTCGATTCATTCAGATTCTACATTGGAAATCGTGATGCGATATTTTGTTTATGATTTTTTCTCTCATCCTTTCGATTGGATGGTTACAACGAAATAACCTAAATAAGTCGGTTGTAGAAACTCCAAGAATAAGAACGAGTGAATTTCCTGTAGGTCTCTCAAAGAAAAATGTCCATTGAGCATTCGTCGAATGGAGGAAAGGATCCTCATGTTGTTTACACTTTAAGCGCCTTTTTATCAACACAGCCATTTCTGACGGAGCAAAAACAAATAAAACTATTCACGTACCAAATGGTGAGGAAGGTAGAAGATAGATTGGAAGGAAGGAACTCACTGAGCATCTTCTCTCGGTCGGTGGCCGAACACTGCGTCGAAGAATAACCCAACTGGCCCGTTTTGCTTTTCGCAGCTTTCATACTTTTGCTGATTTTGTCACTCCGGGCCTTCTGAGCCTCGGAAACCCGTTTTTTAACGCCCATTGAAACGAACTTGCACGAATTTCCTCTGGTCGTCCTGTGAGGACGATGGTTAGACCGTTCAGTGATCGCTGGCAGAACTAGCTCACTATCTGAGGAGCCCGACTGTTGGTAAATAACTGAGCTCTCTCAACCACCTCAGATAGGGAATCATCACAAACACGGAATTATCAGTCAGTCATCAGTTTCTTGGGAAATAGATATTGTTCATGTGAATTTTCAAGTTAACTGAGCCGCACAGATTACACTTACTTCGCATTCCGTTGTGGCAACAGAAGTTTCTATTCAATGTCACTCTTAGGTTAATAAATATTATTCTTCCTATTCCATTAGATCCGAGGAGGCAGATTAATCATTTCCGGAGGTTAATGAATAATTACATTTCTATTGTGGGAGAGGGGTAGCCCCCCCATGGACACCTCACGAATCACAACGCACATAATAACCTATATTCGCGTTGGTTTATATATATATATATATATATATATATATATATATATATATATATATATATACATACATATAAACCAACGCGAATAATTTGTTGCTGTGCTCATTGTTATACGTTGGAATCGTGAAGAAGGTAGTGCGAACTACAATAGATACAATTTAAACCTTTCACTCCCAGTGACACATAATACGTATACTTACCTATTCAAAATGCACCAACCCATTCCAAATACTCAGCAAGGCTTACATTCAACAAGAAAACATGATATTGTTGAATAATGGATGTGTTACTGAGGGAACCAGTGTACAGTGTAAGTATAGCAATAGATAGATGCATTCATGCAATATAGCCTTCCCCCTCCCCCTCCAATGCAAATTTAACCAGTCATTTTTATTTCATCACACCCTTTTTAGAGCTAAAAAATCACCTATTCAACCCTTTTAAAAAACGCTGCAAACTATTACACAACGGTTTATTATTCACTTGTGTTATATACAGTGTTTTCTGTGGTAAATACCTTCCCTTGTGCTTCCCACAAGAGAGCCCTAAATCGAGTACTGGAACCAGCCAGGCAATCACACTTCATAAATAGGTATTTTATCAAGAATTCCACATAATTCTGTATCATTAATTATTTGTTGCTATTCGTAAAGCATAAGTTTGCTCAAATTAAGAAAGTACCTATAAACAATATCCAATCCATTCTTCAAAAGAAATAGTATCACGGAACAACCAACTCGATTTCATATAGCCGTGCGTGACTATAATCAGGTGTTCCCTGGCAACGATATTATCTGGGCCGGATTTATACCGTTTTATTCACGATCATGTTGACGAAGCTTTTCCGTGCAAACAAACGGCTGGACGTATAATGCTCCGGGCGTTCTGAAAAAATTCCCCAGTTCGAGGTCAATTAAAAACGTGAAAAAAACATTCCCTTCTATTGAAAGTTTTCGAGCTACGGCGTCCTGGAAATTTCAACTCCTATTTGTCACCCCTTTGAGGTGACTGACAGTAACGCGGAGCTTCGAACCAGCCAGACCCCAAATGGAACCTACAAACCAAATTTCATTACTTTTGGCTCATCGTAACTAAGGAAAGTCCGATGTAGGTAGCATGGCTTGAGGAGCGAATTTTCAAAGAAATAGTTAGGGAAATTGAGAATTTAAATTGGTGGTTTTGGTTAATGGTTAGGGATGTTAATTAATGGAGCCAGAGCAGTCATTACGGCCTGACCGGGCACTTGCTGAGACCAGAAAGGCACGTCGTGCAGAAAAATTATGTCAAAAAATCGTTTTTTGGTGTTTTGAACAAAAAATTGTGATTTTGATCACGCGATGCAGTCTGAACCCGCTGAAACAACTCGCAATCGATTCGCGACAAAAAATACCATGGTAAACGAAACCTCACATGCCTACATAAAAATTTTGTATTTTTTTGGATTTCGGATTAGGTACTATTTTGTAAATTTGGTAGTCTGGGTGCGCCTAATCGGACTGGGACTAGTTGCAATCGATTCTGCGCCCCAATAAACATTTTTGACAATACTCCGTATGCCTCTATGTTGCTGGTATATTATTTGCTTTGATTTTTTCGGCCAGCAATTTGTAAATTTGGACCGCTGCGCACAGTGCGATCAGGCTGGGTAACGAACTAATCATTACTCTTGTGGAGACGGATTTTTGTGCGCAAGAACGAATTTTTTACCATGAAAATTAAGGGACTTATCGAATGGAATGACACACACACACACACACACACACTTGCACGTACGATTTCGGAAGGGCTTCCAGTTCACAGGGAGCAACTCTGAAATTTTTGAACGAGCCAAAATTATCTACTGCCGTGCCACCTAAAAATCGATCAACACATTTACAACCCCAAATTAGTAGGTATCTCATTGCTGACTCCTCAAACACTGAGAAAAACGAAAACAAAAATTCGATTCTAGCCCAAGTTATGCCACCTGTCCCAAGTTGAGCCGTTTCAGCAAACTACAGTTTCCGTCACGGGGACCGAGGACTGAAGAATTTTCTAGAATTCTTAAAATAAAATGAGTGTCAGATTTAAGACGGAGTTCATTTTACTTTTTGAAAAATAAGCCTAAAAAAAATAAAGAGTAGCGAGACATTTTTCGTACACCCTATAAACGATTCTAAGTATTTATTCATAGTACGTTCATAAAAAAACACCTCACTATTCTAATTTCAACCATAATATTCTACTTGCGTTTTATTAATGCACTCAAATGCATTAGAAGTTTCTTGAATATTTTTGAATTGATTCATATGCATTTTCGGCTTTCTGATATTTCTCCTTATTTGATCTTTTCTAGATATATTATTAAGACATTGGTTATTTACTTCACAACATTCGCACGTATTTGTTAGGTGGAAAAAAGTAGGTAGGTCGAAGTACATGCAATACAACACCAGTTATAATAAGAGGATTGAATTTCATCCTAAACATTAGCACTTGTAGCCGTGTCATCATGTATGGTACTATCGTGAATGTTGTCAACGATGTTACAGTGTCCTGTAATCCGGAATGGTTTGTAGTTGGGGCGCTAGTGTGCATCTTCGCGATTTCGTTCAGGGTCTAATCGGGCGCCTTATCGAGCGTAGCAGTCCAACTCAAATGTGCATAATCCTTGTCGCAATACTGACTGATATATTGCAAACGGAGCGTTTTCTAAAACAATTATACCGTTTCCTGAAAGACATTTGACTTCTAACAGATAATGTTACGTTAGTTATCTGTTTCGTAACATGAATAAATCTAATCGTTTTTCGCATTATTAGTCTGAATGTTGTTTATGCAGTATTATATTTATATACGAAGCAAGTCAACAATATTACCTATCAAAGCACTTGACATCGAATGGGCGCTGAGCACCTAGTTTCGCCAGGGTGGCCCAAGATAAGATATACGCCCTTCTCGAGACATCGTCTCGTATTTTTCCGTTCATCCTACTTCCACACTGCAACAGGTGGACGTATTTTTCCGTTCATCCTACTTCCACATTGCAACATTTTTCATCGTCGATGACGAACAATAATTTCCAAGAGGTTGAAGATGTTGAGAGGGTATGACGATTTCATGCAGATATCAGTTCTAAAATCTACCAGCAACTACTGGAAGGCGATCTTATAACAATATACCCGTGCGTTGCCATAAGTTGGCCAGTTGGTTTGTAATGAACTAATTGCAAAGAAATTAATGTGTGCCGTTGAGTTAGACATGAAGTGAACTGCATCACTGGATGGGTATCACAAAAGGGTGAAGCAGTGGGTGGCAATTTCCAGTCTTGAATGTATTTATTATTGGCGACGCATCCGCCTCCTGAAGGAAAGTAATTGGTGTTATCAAAGAGTGTTGGAGCTATACGGGTTGGTAGTAAGTAGGAGCATAATAATTTAACTAATAGGTAGGTTAGGTTAGTAAGTGATTAGAATTGGGAAATGAAATAAACAATTCATCCGATTTCAAAGGAAGTACTTGATTGAGAGGTTCTGTGATTATTTCAATATTACTTATGTATCTCTGTAGGTACCCATCTTCGTAAAGAATAACATTTGAAGAGCACAGGGAAAAACGCTGCAAAGTCCTTGTCACATGGGTTTATTATTCTACAGAAATGTTGGCTGTTCATTTATTGTTTCCTTCATGTGCGATAATTGAAATAGCTTTTCTAGTGGTTTCCACCAATTTTGGCCCCAAAAAACACGAATTATTGCGTTCGATGGCTTGATTGTTATTTACAAATTTATGGGGATTTCAGACAATTTCCCAGATTTTTGACTCATAATAAATTCATTTTGGGAGCTGAACCTACGTTACAACCTCAATTCTTCACTCTTTGGTCAAAATAAACTTCATATTCGGTCTTCTCACCATAAAAAAACATGGAAAACGATACCTCACAAGCTCATGTTTACTTTTAAGATTTCCCGATATAGAGGTATAAAGAAAATACGATTTCACCGAGTACGGGTTTATTCGCAAACGCACAGAACTATAATAATAAACGGCTAGGCGACTTGGATAGCTAGAGGTGGTAGATCCGCACAGTAGTGCCAACACTATAACACCAAATTTCCTTAACATTTACTAAAACCTCAAAAAAAACCTGTTTTCCCCTAGGTGTATTTCGGTCGGGCTGCCGAACATCGGAGCACAACTAGGACCCAAATGTGTTCCCAAATGGGGACCCAAACTGTGTGCGGAAGAACGACGATTTTAGGCCAAATTTAACGTAAATTTAAGGCTGAAACTTCGTTAGAACCGCTATTTTCCACTCTTTGGTCAAAATAAACTTCTTATTCGGTCTCCTCGTTCTAAAAAAAAACATGGAAAACGATGACTTAATAAAAGTTTCGGGACACAACGGGCCTAAATGGAGCCTGTGTGCGAAAGAACGAATTTTTTAGGCCGTACATAACGTAGATATTGGTGGTACGGCATACAGCGGATGGGCATTGCATTTTTGGAATCTGCGCACCTTGAAACTTAAAAGAAAAAATATTTAGGGGATGTGTTTTTGCTGAGCGAGTAGTTGTATTAGTCACAGAATAATAAACCAAAAGGGGAAATATAACTTTTTTCATTTTTAAATAATGAAATCCAAAGTTTGATGTTTCGGGGGGACCTCAATATCATCATCGCACTTACCCGAGACATTGGCGATGGTTTAGGTAGGTAGGTTGGGGGGGGGGGGGGGGAGTACATGTTGCAACAAAACATTTGCATGTAAAATCATGGATTGTTGCAGAATATTATGAACACAAACAGTATTGCTACATCTTCATCAAGTAGAAGTCATTGCCGAGTAGTAGTGTAATAAATACTCGTCAATAGCTGTATGGTAGTACAGGTGAATGCTCCAGTTATTGGACAGTGGACACTAGAGGAAACTTCCAACTTGAAAAGCTTGGCTTTATTGAGTGATTTCGTCATTCAAACAGATCTCAAAAGATGTTCTATGTGAAACATTTTCAAATCAATCGTTATGAAAATCAGAAGATTTGAAATACAAAGCCGACTCATAACAAAGTCACGACGAACGAGACGACAGAAATAGGACTGTAATCACAATCAAAACATACAATTTTCTGTTCAAGGAATGCTTTTGATAGGTGTTACCCAGTTGAACAAAACTTTTTTTTTTCTACAGAATCGGTCTCGGGTTTCTTAAGGATGCAGCTACCTATTCCCATTGGCTGACGTCGATTTTCGAACACTGTACCTCCATATGACAATCACCAGTATTTTTAAATTCTAGGGACAATATTAACGGTAAGGACGAAATGTATGACATGTAAATATATGACAGGTACTTTCTTTAATTTTGGTATCGTCTTATAAACAGTTGGCTGGCCCATTAAAATTAAAATGGAGTTGGCTAAGTGACCACAGAAAATAAAAACGCTGCAAATCCCTACACAACGGTTTATTATTTTGTACAGAACACCCTTCTGTTACAGATCACAGCTCTCTGTATAGATAACCCTTCTATATAATATATGTACTATTCTATACATATTATGTAGATCGCAGACCCTCCGTAGCTTAGTACCTAACCCCGTACTCATTACTAGGTACCTACCTAAATCACGTGTTAAATGTTGCTAAAATAATCATACACCCTGTTCTCTACGGCAAATTGTATTGCAAATGTTATGGCAACATCGTAGAATGCTCCGGATTGTCTCAAAAATTCAGAAAAAAATCAAACTATTTTAAAATGCGAGAAAACCCACACCTCAAAATATAATAATTATATTTTGAGGTGTGGGTTTTCTCGCATTTTAAAATAGTTCAGAGTATCCCTATCTCGGAAAATTATTTTCCGAGATAGGGATACTCTGGACATTTTAACCCCTATTGCTCACCCCTTAGGGTTGAGTGACAGTAACGCCGAACTTCGAGGACCAACTAGAGCCAAAACGGGACCCATATATACCAAATCTCGTGAATTTTGGTTCATGGGAGCTAAGGAAAAAGCCACGGACAGCGGATGGTCGACGGCGGATGGCGTACGGCGGACGGACGGAAATTTTTTTATTCGATATTCGTATTCTACGTCCCTTGAAACATAAACCATCAAATTTTGAGGGGGGTTAAGCTTTTTTTTTAATGGTCGATTCCAAAGCTTTATTATTGAAAATAATAAACCAAAATCGACTGATATCTAGGTTAACAATTATAAGTTTACTGTGTACCGAATGAGGAGTAACCATGACTTCTGTTTACATTTTTAAATGAAAGTAGTTTCCATTCTAAGAATTTTGAGACTAACCGCACTCTCCTGCGCTGAGTTGTTCTTTTTCTATGATTTTCCAAAGATTCCAGCACTACCTAGGTACCACACAATCGGTAAGGGGGTCGGTCCCGCCCAGGCCGACGTCACTTTTTACTGAAAATTTGAAAGCTCATAGAAAAAGAACTAATTCATCGTAGGAGAGTCCGGTTGGCCCCAATTCTTAGAATGGAACGTACTTTCATTTAAAAATGGTAAAGTAATATAAACAGAAGTCATGGGTATTCCTCATTTGCTAATAAACCATCCTACGTTCACCTCCCCGTCTTTACAATTTTACCGCACTCGGAAGAAGCACTCAATAAATTCACGTTGCACGTTAGTGCACTCGAGACAGCATTCCTGACAGCTAAACAAAGTTTTGCGGCTTAACTTCCTCCCGTACGCCTATAAATAATATGAAAAATACAGCCAAGTGTACAGCAACTGATGCACTCACCCTATACCAGCAATTGGAGTATTATCAACGAATTCAACAAGTTTTGACTACTGACACTTTGTAGAAGCCTATCCATGCAAAAAATTCGGTCTACTGTAATACGTTACAGCCCGAATTTGATGATATTTTGAAGGGGTCATCCGGACGTCAACCGTCATACCATCCACATATCAGTTCATTTCACCATTTTTTCGTGTAGTTATTGGAGTTTCAAGGATTTCATTGTTGCGTTTTTGTATTCGCTGCTGAATGCTACTGCCCGATTTTCATGCAACTTGATCATCTAGATGTCAACCCACACTCACGCACAGAATTTCAGCTCATTTCGACCTTGTTTCGGGTAGATAAATATAGGAGTTTCAAGGGTATCCGTACACACGCACGTACACAATAAATTAGAATTTCTTATACTTTATCGTCTTTGAGATGGTCAGAAATGAGGGGAAATGTGTTTCATTGATCATAATATTGAAGTTTGCCCGAAATGGGCGAATCGAACACTTGAGGCTACGGCGCTTTTTAGAGGTCGAGCCTAAAAACGTTGCAAATTATTAAACAGCGGTTTATTATTTTCCTGTATACCCCTTCTGCTTAGATCAATGTTTTCCGTGGTCATTACCTACCCTCGTGCTTCCCCCAGGGAAGCCCTAAACTATCAACAAATTTCAAGATAACCATCTTTCTTCAAACAGAATAATGTCAGGGAGCAACGCCTCGATTACGCAAAGCCATGCGTGATTATAATCAGCTGTTCCCTGTGATGGAATTGCGTATACCTTATGATTCACCAGCATGTTGATTAAGCTTTTAAGTTCAAACTTCAGGGCCTTAATGGGAAAGAACGGCTGGACGTAAATTATCTGGGTGGTCTCAAAAAAATTCTAAAATTCGGAAAAACGTCGTTAAAACCATACCCTTGTACTAAAAGTATTGGAGCTACGGCGTTTTGATAAATTCAACCCCTATTATTTCACCTCAATGGGACAATTGATTCCTAAACCTCGAAGGGGGTTACTTACGGTCAGTGACTGACAGTAACGCCGAGCTTCGAGGACCAGCTAGATCCCAAAAGGGACCCACAAATAAAATTTCATTGATATTGATCCAATCCATCAAATTTTGAGGGGGTTAATTTTTTTTTTTAAGCTCAATTCCAAAGGTTCATTTGTGTAAATAATAAACCAAAATCGCACGTAAAAGCAGTTCTTTCACCGAACAGTGGTGCTTGTTCTGGATTACCCCTTGTTCATAAACTATCCCACCTGATAATATTAAAATCTATGATTTGCTACTGGGTGCCTGCAAATGGATTTATAGATGCGGAGAAACTTCTCGAAAAACCCACCTACCTACTACCATTATTTTGAATCATGTTGTCAACATCAATGGATGATGTTGACCACCTATCCCGTACTATTCCCGTACACCGTCTGGGACATCATAATCATCTTGATAAATCTCATGCTCGAATAAGTTTCACTGTACTCAAAAATGTCTTTTCATTTCACACACACACACGCGTTCGCACACACGCACACGCACACTCATAGGCACACACACACACACACACACACAACACATATATTATTTTAGTGTTATAGCTATGAGTTATTATGAATTCAATATTTCAATATTGAATTCAATATCTATTTTATTGAGAGTGGAATGTAGTCATTATTGCATTAGTTGAACACGCTGCATTAGAGAAAATGTGCAAGATAAATTGATATCTATCAAGGTTATCTTTCGATAATTTTGCAGGCCTTGACAGGTGATTGAATACTTTTCAAGATGGATTTTAATGGGCGGCGAGGGGCCCCTGAAATTATTTCCAAGCTCACTAAGATTTCACCCACTCAAGTTATCGGTCCCGGTTTCGTTGATTAGGTTAGGAGGTACTAGTAAATATTCAAAGCTATTGCTACGCTTATAAAACTATACGTTATTGTCAAGATCTTGATGTTCACTCTTTTCATAGCTGAGTTCAATTCGATTAGGTACTGCGTTCATTTGACACCGTCATTTCTGACGCAGCGACAGATGGACCACGTCAGGCCTTACTTTATCCTGTTGCTATTTGACACATTTGACTGAGCAAGTTATTTTACTAGTGTTGAAACTACTACACGGGTGCCTCACATCGTGTGAAACAACCTTACCCACACACAACATACAGTAGCCTTTCTCTCTGCTTTACAATCTAAGTGGCATACAAACATAAGGCAACAGTTACTCCCCGCAGGACCCTTCACTCGCCAGCACGTTTGAAATTGTTTACCCTTCTCTTTACTAAAGTTTTGGAGGCCTTGTATTCATGTAAGAGCGGGACAGTATAAGTTGGCGGAAAGTATTTAATTTAGTTGGTTCATGTTTTGAATGACTGATCGGAAGTTTGAAGAAAAAAGACCCTAGCTTCCAATCAAATCACCATCAATTTGTAGATCTGTTCTCATATGTCCTCCGAATCAGCTCATTCGGATATTCCATTCACTGAGATAATAATAAATGGTAGTTACAAATGAGAATGCGTAACTATGCGGCCTACAGGCCAACCAAAAGAGTGTTGTTTTGTGGACGAAACCAGTGAAAAATTCAATAGTTAAGAATGTACGTTACATTAAAAATTTACTCATATTGTAATGTAAATATTGTTGTAATGTCATGTTGTAATTTTGACTGGAACACTAAAACAGTCATAAGTGAGGGGAGTAGATACATACTGATTTTTAAAGTTTGACAAAAATACCTCATTTGTTATTTTTACTCCGAAATCTCATAGTTGTCAAAAAAAGCCACATTCATTACTTATTAATCAGAGAGGATGGTTGGGGTGGGGGGGGGGGGGGGTCAAGATGACCACCCTAATTAAAAGATCTCATCGTTCTTACCCAAAATCACTAAAAATCCCTGCGCCCATGTTAAATGTTATTCCAAGGAAATTCCCTTCATCAGTTTTAGTGATCGGAAAACTTTCAGGTGTTTCAAGGCCAGTGTCAGATTCAAGATTGTCAGAGATGTATGTACCTATGTTGTGCTGTTACTGTTCTGCAAAGTAAAAATTTTTTCGAGTCCCGGGACGTGCCAACCAGATTATTTCGAAAATATTTAAAATCAAAATGTCATTCAAAAATACAAACTCAAATCTTTATTCAAAATCAAAACTTCATGTTTCTTTGAGCAAATTCGCTCGAAGCTGAACATCTAGCAAATTCTTTACATATCGATATCCAGTGGGTAGCTCATGAAACAAACGGGAGAACAACAAACAGAATTAAAACAATTACAGAATGAGAACATTTGGAGGGTTCTGCACTACTCAATTATTCCTCATTGGTAAGTTACACGGGTGAACGACGTGCGATAACGTCCGTCGCGAACCGTTTTGGTTGCTGTCCAGCTTACTTTGTTTATTGTAAGTAAAGAGCATTACCTATCTCACACTTCACATTACTGCATTTTTAGATATTGGAGAAGAGCCGTGAGCTGATTACTAGTATGACGCTGTCTGGATGAAAAATGATTCACGCGGTTGGTTCATATCAGTCATTAAAACGCGATTGTTTCAAACGCTTCGATAGACGCTGTGGCGCTGCCTCGCATTTGCGCCAGCACATGCGTGATATTCAGGTGTTTAATCTGAATTGGCGGATCGACCTACAAGTTATCGAATGAAATCGTAGCCAAATCTGCTAGATTAACTTTTAACAAAATTGGAATTTAAAAAGAATCTTGGGTGAAAGAAGGTACGGAATGAGAAACAAACCAACCCGGGGTTCCGTACCATAGAATTTAGTGAAGAAATCTATTTTCAGTGTTCTCGAATAGAAGAAAAAAGTTATTTCACACAAAAACTGAATTTTATTCCTAAAGAGCCGTTTACACGAGTAACATTTTCCCGGCATTACTGACTGAAAAAAGTGGCCGCAATATTTTCGGATGTTGACGGGTTCCTCCCAAAAAAAGTTTACGAGAATGGTTCGGCAATACTGCCGAAACTTCGTCAACATTGCCAAGGGTTGCCCAACTCCCGGCAATAGTTTTTTCGTGTTGCCAATGTTTTCCGCCGAGGCTGGAAAATATTATTGCTCGGTCTTGGCAACTACAGTACCCCGTTTACACGAGCAAAAAGTTGCCCGATTCCAGCAATATACAAAAATTGCCGTCAATCACCGACGAATCCGATGAGTGTAAAATACTACCTGTTACACTACAAGAGATAAAGAATGAAATCAGGACCAACATAAATCCGAAAAAAACCCCAGGATATGATCTAATAACTGGGA
The DNA here is from genome assembly GCA_954871275.1 of Leptopterna dolabrata. Taxonomy (NCBI): domain Eukaryota; kingdom Metazoa; phylum Arthropoda; class Insecta; order Hemiptera; family Miridae; genus Leptopterna; species Leptopterna dolabrata. The sequence goes on along the minus strand of OX940974.1, from coordinate 136,455,211 downwards.
AAATACTGAAAGAATTACTTCAGAAAAGTTTCCGCAAATTATTGCATCTTGTCAATGCTTCTTCAGGCTAAGGTATGTGCCAAGGCAATGGAAAGTAGCTGAGATCATTATGATACCAAAACCAGGCAAGCAATCAATCATATTAATGACAAGAAATCATATCGACCGATTTCACTCCTGCCTGTCACATCTAAGCTATTTGAAAAGTTTGAAAAGTATCCTATTATCGAGGAAATAAACCTTATTCCGTCACATGAATTTGGCTTTCGAGAAAAACATTCCACAATAGATCAGGTTCTCAGGATCACTAATGTGGTTGAATGCTCATTGGAAGAAAAGAAAATATGTTCTGACGTTTTCTTTGATGTCTCGCAAGCGTTTGATAAGGTATGGCATCAAGTATTGCATACGAAACTGCAAAGGGATCTCCCGACTCAATTCTTCCAAATTCTGAAGTCTTACCTCCCAGATAGAAAGAGTGAAATATGAGGACGAGTATTCTCAGCTGAGGAAAATCAACGCAGGTGTCCAGCAAGACAGCGTCCTGGGACCAGTAGGTACTATATTTAGTGTACGCATGAGATCTACCTCAACCAGTAGACACATAGACACACTCACAACAACTTTTGCTGATGACACTGCTATTCTCGCAGTTGGAAACTCTGCAGAAGAAGTCACCGGTAAGCTACAAACTGCTGTCAATAATGTCCTAAGCTGGACGAAGCAATGGAGGATAAAGTTGAACAAAACAAAATCTACGCATATAAATTTCACAAATCTGGACAGACGTAATCCCGATATAGATTAACTCTCAAACTATACTGTGATGAATTTAAAATTGGCATCACGGTGGTGTGAGGGAAAATGCCCAGGTGGTTATGAGCGAATCACCACCGACGTCTGGGATCTTTTTTGGAGAGGTTTTTGGTTGAATTTGCCTAGGCGGTTATGAGCGAATCACCACCGACATCTAGGATCTTTTGGGGAGTAGGTGTCCAGGCGGTTATGAGCGAATCACCACCGACATCTGGAATCTTTTTAGAGGAGGTTTGCCTAGGCGGTTATGGGCTGACCACCACCGTCATCTAGGATCTTTTAAGGAGAGAGAGAGAGAGCGAGCAAGGAAGGAGGAGAGAAGAGAGAGCTGGTTAGAGGAAGTGTCGAATGACTAGAAGGGCGCAGGATTCGAGTTTTTATAGCCAGGGAGGCTTTCTCCCTCCAACCCCTGGCCAGGTTGTGCACTCGGGTCCTGCGACCAGCCTCCCCACTCATACTGTATATTTACAGGAACTAGAGTTTGCGGACAATGTTAGCGAGAACTTAATTTCTACGGTGGAGTGGTTCCCGGAGGGGCTCACGACATATACCTTATGCAGATGAAGCAAAATACCTTGGCATGACTCTTGACTGCAAGCTGAGATGGAAAGCCCATGTAAAGAAGAAGCAGGATGAACTCAACCTAAGATTCAGGAAAAGTATTGATTGACAGGGAAACGCTCTGAGCTATCGACCCCCAATAAACTGCTACTATATAAGCAAGTAATAAAACCAGTCTGGACGTGCCAGTTATTGGGTTGCACAAAGAAAAGTAATATGAAACCCATACAGACGTTTCAGAATAAAGTCCTTCGGTGCATTGTCGATGCACCCTGGTACATACGAACGGCTGATTTACATCGCGACCTAAAGACTGAGACTGTTGGCGAAACTATAAAAAATCATGCGATGACGTCTGCACAACCATCAAAACGTTGAATAAGTATTGAACCTGCTGAACAACAGCGGCGACGTACTC